>CM053026.1:31934655-32387155 GCA_028564925.1 Lithobates sylvaticus | reverse complement strand
GCCTGCTCCTCTCCAATGATCAGACTTGTCCCGACCCCCCCCCCCCCCCCACCACACATTCACTGGGAAGACTAGTGTCCTGCTGTTACTCCCCCACCCTACCTCTCTGTTCTCAGCTGCATAAGGAGCTTTGATGGAATGTGATCACAGAACGAAGAGAGAGAAAAAAAAAAAGAACGAAGAGAGAGAAAAAAAGAACGAAGAGAGAGAAAAAAAGAACGAAGAGAGAGAAAAAAAGAACGAAGAGAGAAAAAAAAAGAACGAAGAGAGAGAAAAAAAGAACGAAGAGAGAGAAAAAAAGAACGAAGAGAGAGAAAAAAAGAACGAAGAGAGAGAAAAAAAGAACGAAGAGAGAGAAAAAAAGAACGAAGAGAGAGAAAAAAAGAAGAAAAGAGAAAAAAAGAACGAAGAGAGAAAAGAAGAAGAAAGAAGAAGAAGAAGAAGAAGAGAAGAAAGAAGAAGAAAAGAAGAAGAAGAAGAAGAAGAAAGAAGAAGAAGAAGAAGAAGAAGAAGAAAAGAAGAAAGAAGAAGAAGAAAAGAAGAAAGA
Source organism: Lithobates sylvaticus (assembly GCA_028564925.1). Taxonomy (NCBI): domain Eukaryota; kingdom Metazoa; phylum Chordata; class Amphibia; order Anura; family Ranidae; genus Lithobates; species Lithobates sylvaticus. Next base: position 32,386,608 of record CM053026.1, on the reverse strand, counting down.
AGAAGAAGAAGAAGAGAAGAAGAAGAAGAAAGAAGAAGAAGAAGAAGATTTATGATGTGTTTTTTTTTTTTATACCATATTTAAAAAAATAAAATAAATATAAATAAAAAAAAAAAAAAAAAAAAATCGGCGTATAACACGCACTTTTTCCCCCTTAAAAAGTCGTGGGTGCGTGTTATACGCCGACCCCCCCCCCCCCCCCCCCCCCCAAAAAAAGACCGAAAAAGACCAAGCTGACTCTTCGGCTCTGCTCGCAGTCCCGCCTCCCTGCGCTCGCTCCCGAAACAGCAGGGAGGTGGGACTGCGAGCGGAGCCGAAGAGTCGGCTCGGTCTTTTTCGGCGGCGCTCGTTTCCCCTAAACTTCCCTCCTAAAACTTTTTTTTAGTTAAAATGCCCTCCTAAACTTGGGGTGCGTGTTATACGCCGATAAATACGGTATCTATACACAAATGTTTTACCTTCAATTTCTATTTAAACCTGTATGGGTTATTTTACAAGGTGATCTCTTGTTTACTGGGGCATTTAAAATAAATAAAAATCACATTAAAATCAGCATTCTGTTGCTAGAAAATACTTTAACCCAACATGCCCTGCCCCCCCGTCAACCAACGATATATTTTCTGAAAGCAGAGAACCCAGAGAATAAAATGATGGTAGTTACAACTTTAAAAATGTTGAATGACGTTTTATCAAAACGCACATCATCATAAAAGCGATGGGTTCATTTTAGGGGGCAAGAAAAATGGATTCTAGCATCTATATTTATATCGATGCCCCTATGTCCCCCATTGGAGAGATTTCCCCCATCTTCCTGTCCTGGTGACACAAAAAAAAGGAGGCAATGGAAGGGCAGCAATGAATAGTTCTGGATGGATCTCAGCACTTCCTGTCATGTCACAGGGGGACAGGAAGTAAAAAGAGAAATCCCCAACAGAAACACAGATAAAACCCTCCAAAACAAAAAAATATTTAATATTATTATTATTATTGGCTGGAATTCTTTTTGTGACCCCCCCCCCCCCCCCTGGGCTGCAGCTGAAGACGGCGGTGAGGCCGGTTTAGTGACTTCAGGAAAAGTTTGGCAATTTAAATTTCTCAAGTGACCTACGGAAATAAAAAAAAAAAAAGTGACAGACGTAGGACTGTCAGGAAGCATTTCGTCACACATGACAAAGTGATTACAGCTGAAGGGCCCCGGATAAGACCAAGCTTTTAGGTTTTTATGATGACGACACACATTGGGGGGAGATTTACTAAAACCTCAGAGTGCAGAATCTGGTGCAGCTGTGCATGGGAGCCAATCAGCTTCTAGCTTAGCTTGTTCAATTTAGCTTTCACAATCAAACCTGGAAGCCGAGTGGTTTCTATACAGAGCTGCACCAGGATATTACACTCTCCAGTTTTAGTAAATCCGCTGCCCAGATATACAGCAGAACTTTTTTTTTTTTAATGCTAAAAATAGTGCTGCATGCATACCTGCAAATATATACACCTTGAGATTTTCTCCAGCTGTTCCTGAAGGACCCAGGACTCTAAGACCGGCCTTCTGATCTCACTGCACACCAATGTGTATTAGAAGCTGCAGGAGGTCAGATAGAGCCCACCTTATGTCCTGACTGGAGGGCGTCTGACATCATCTAGATCTTTCCTCCCCAACCTTAGGCCCCTTTCACACTGGGGCGTTTTTCAGGCGGTACAGCGCTAAAAATAGCGCCTGAAAAAATCCGGCCCCATTCACTCCAGTGTGGAAACCGGCGGGCTTTCACACTGGAGCGGTGCGCTAGCAGGACGGTCAAAAAAGTCCTGCTAGCAGCATCTTTGGAGCGGTATAGGAGCCGTGTATTCACCGCTCCTATCCATTGATTTCAATGGGACACCGCGGTAATACTCCCGCGGCAACGCTCCCGCGGCAACGCTCCCGCCCCAGTGTGAAAGGGGCCTTACTGTCCCCGTTCCATCCCTTCCTTTCACCTGGTCTGCATGCGAATACAACCTGCCTAGCCACTTCCGGACCACCGCACACCGATATACGTCCTTACTAGTGGGATATCGTTGTTATGGCAGCAGCTAGCTACCATGAAGCGTGACATGTTGGGTATCAATTTACTCGGTGTAACATTTTCTTTCACAATATAAAAAATAAAATAAAAATTGGGCTAACTTTACTATTGTCTTACTTTTTAATTTAAAAAAAAAAAAAAAAAAAGTGCGCTTGTAAGACCGCTGTGCAAATACGGTGTGACAAAAAGTATTGCAACGACCGCCATTTTATTCTCTATGGTGTTAGAAAAAAAAAAAAAAAGTATAATGTTTGGGGGGTTCCAAGTAATTTTCTAGCAAAAAACTGTTTTTAACTTGTAAACAAATCTCAAAAAGAGGCTCGGTCCTCAAGTCACTTCCGGCCGGGGGGGGGGGTCTGTCCGGTAAGCTGTATGGGGCCCCGTGATATCCAACAGCAGCCCTGCCCAGTAATGGCCTCACTGGGTGGAAAGAAAGAAAGAAAGAAAGAAAGAAAGAAAGAAAGAAAGAAAGAAAAGAAAGAAAGAAAGAAAGAAAGAAAGAAAGAAAGAAAGAAAGAAAGAAAGAAAGAAAGAAAGAAAAAGAAAGAAAGAAAGAAAGAAAGAAAAAAAAAGAAAGAAAAAGAAAGAAAGAAAGAAAAAAGAAAGAAAAAGAAAGAAAGATACAAGAAGGATTTGAGGGCTCGAGAGGAGTATAGAGGCCGGGTGCTGTGATGTTTTTGTTGGAAGCCATGTACAGCACCCTGCTCACTCCTCCTATCAGCTATGATCTGCTTGCATTGCATAGAGAAAACATCTGTATGTAATGAAAATGAAAAGGTTTTCAAACTCCATTAGTAATCTGATGAGGGGAAAAGGAAGGAATCAGGAAAGGTAAAGTAATAGATTAAAGTGGAACTTTACCCATAACAACTTGATAAAAATAATGTTCTTTAGCAAGGAACATACATTCCATAATAAGAATTAGGCTACCAAAAATTAGTGTGTGCTGGAAATTGCTTCCAGCATCGCTCCTGTTTCTTCTTGATGGAGGCCACCATTTTGCTGAAGCTCAGAGCCCCTGAGCAGCAGTAAATCTTTAGGCTGTCAGCAAATCGGCCTATACAAATTTAGTACAGTGCCTTAAAAAATTATATATATATATATAGCGCAACTGAACATGTGCAGAGCAGTATGAGATCGTGTATTACTGGATTTTAACCAGTCTAGGCCAGTGATGGCGAACCTTGGCACCCCAGATGTTTTGGAACTAGATTTCCCATGATGCTCAACTACACTGCAGAGTGAATGAGCATCATGGGAAATGTAGTGCCAAAACATCTGGGGTGCCAAGGTTCCCCATCACTGGTATAGGCACTTATTTTTAATGCTTTACATAGCTATACCTGCAAAAGGGGCCAGACTGAAGTCATTTAGCAGGACTTCATTTTCTGACTAAAGTTCCACTTTAAAAGATCTGGTGTACAAGAAGCCTTTAAACTCCCGGGAGGAACTCATGGAGCAGTATTTAAAAGTGGTGGACCCCAAGACCGCTTTGAAGAATTCATTTCTGCTTGAGGTATTCCACCGAAGGAGAAGAAAGAAAGAAGGAAAAGGAAAGGGAAGAAGAAAAGAAAAGAAAAGAAAAGAAAAGAAAAGAAAAGAAAAGAAAAGAAAAGAAAAGAAAAGAAAAGAAAGAAAGAAAGAAAGAAAAGGTTCAGGTATACTGGCCAAGTCACCCAACCTATGCTGAAGGAGCAAATCTAACGTCCTTGAGTTTTAAGAAGACAGAAAATGTTTAAAAATCTATATTAAAAAAAAAAAAAAGCCAATAATAAATAGCCTTACCTTCTGAGCATTGCGTGAAGATGGCAAAAGATGGTTCCAGAAAGGCGCCCCCTTGGAGTCAGTGCTTCTGCAAGATCCATGAAGGGCCTGGCAGGTCTCAGCTCCCTTCCATCTCTTCCCAGGTCCTTCATCATCAGAACAAGAGTCCCCAGTCTCGGTGGAAGGAAGTAGTTTTCTCTTCACTGCAACGCTGCTGCTTCCAGGGGTGCCCAGGCGGGCGGCCCCAGGAGGAGTCCTCTCCAAAGAGCTCAGGTCTTCGCCCTCATCATCAGCAGTAGGCAGCTTCCCATCTTCTACATAGACTTTAGAAGCCTCCTTAGAGGCTTCAAAGTTGCCATTGGCACAGCCATGACTGCCACCAGGGCTGTCTTCTTCTAACTTTTCCACCAACGTCTCTGTATGTGCAATGTTGTGCAAATCAAGATCAAGTACGTGCTGGTTGCTGGTAGATGCCTCTGAAGTCCTTGGGTCAGTTGAGAGAACAGTCCCATTGGATTCAGAGGCGATTGACAGTCCTTCAGAGTTCCCCAGCTGTCTCTCTTTCAGACTGCTTCTGTGCAAAGTGGTGCAGGGCGGAGGAGAGAGGGATTCAGTTCTTCTACAACCGACCTTCTGGAGAGGTGGAGAGGTCACTCTCCTAGTAGGAGAATCCTTGGAAGGGAAGCCCTCTGCTCTGTGTTCAATGACTCTCAGTCCGCTATGGGAGAAATGCTGAGCGGAACTGCACATTGGCATCTCTTCTGAAAGCAACCCATCCTCAAACATGTCCTGATCATCTTCATCATCCACAAGTGAGCTACTCGGATAGTCCCCATCTGACTGACCGTGTCCAGGTGGGCAGTCACTTCTGGACTGGCCCCACATGGTTCTCCTTGGGCTCCTCGCAGGCTCCGGAAGCTGTTCCGGAGGACCTCTCTTCAAGGCTTGGCGGCAAATGGCTTTAGGCCCCGGGATATCAGATGTTATAGATACATGATAGACTTTCTGGCGTTTGTGCTCCGTTTCGGGGTATCCAACAAGAACCCTACAGTCCTGAGCCACGTTCAGAACCCCCACCTGGCCGGCAAACGCCGCGTCGACGTGGGCAGGCAGCCTGTCCTCACCACCTGCCTCCTCCTCCTTGGGTGGTGTTTCCATCTGGATGTGCCTCATGGATCCAACACTGGGGAGCCTCCAAATACTGGGATTAGCAGGGGAAATGGACCAGCTCCAGGGTAGCTGGGAACCTATGGATGGGGCCAGTGGACAGCCTCTCTGGGGTGGCTTACACAAACCCAACAAACTCCAGAGTGATCTGCATCTGAGGGGAGAGAGAGAGAAAAAAAAAATAAAAAAAATAAAAAAAAAAGCAGCAAAAAAAGTTAGCAAAGTCTACCAAATGGAATAAACAGGTCATGAACAAAATATGGAGAAGCCATTGTTGATGTCCTTCTGAAAATGCTAGTTGCTTGGCTTTAGTTATTCTAATACCTGAGGGGGGAATCAGAACTACATTTCTGATCTCTTTACTTCTTCCAAGTTAAAGTTTTGGTATTCGTTCCAAGCAACCAGTATTTTCAGAAGGGGGAATCCTCAGGGGTACTTGACACATTTTTTTGCCCCAGTGATTTCCCCTCACTTCCTGTCTTGGTGACACAATAAGGTCAACAGCACTAAAACCCGATAATCAGGCTAAAACTATTGGGCCGGGAAATATACTTATAACCCATCTCTCATGTCACCTACCAGCAATCACCCCCATGCAATTAACCTGCGCCCCTCTAGAACCAACTTGTACAATCTACCAGGGCTGCCGTTAGAAATAACGAGGCCCCATACATCCAACTTGACAGGACCTCCCCCCCACCAGCCAAAAGTGATGGGGGGATTTATCAGCCCCCTTCTCTGAAAACCTCAGCTGCCCAGATGAATGAATAGGAGGCTTCCTGCTCATTCACAAACTGAAACATAGTAAATACAGTTTACCAAGCTTCAGTGATAAATGGACACTGGAGTGATTGGTACTGATCGCTCACTGTGTTCATTCAGGAAAGGAAGGGGCCAGAAAAATGACATTTACTGCCCCCCCCCCCCCTCCATCCTCGCGTGCCTGCAGCAAGGAGGGAAGCCGGATCCCCCCTTTTGAACTGATGGGGCCCGTTCCCAGTACAGGAGGGCTGGCTGCACTGCCTTATCAGTGGCCTTGCCATCTACTACACTAGTCTTGTGCACGCCACTACATTTATGCAACCCCTACACGGGTCCTAGCAACTCTTCACCCCATGGCTGACACTGGCAAAAAAGTACACACCCACACGCATCATTTTTACCCGTTAAAATGCCCTCCATCTTTCCCCCACCCAGAAACTCACCCCTGTACGTATGTGCGCTGCCTGTGGCAGTATGATGCCCCTTCTTTGGCACCTAGGACGCTCCTTCCCTGGCACATCTAGCTGGTGAGTCTGCTCATACTGGCACCTACAACTGCGAACCAAACGCAGGCTCCGAGCTTCGCTCCACACCATACCGGAGAGGAACCCTCCAAAAAAAAAAATCAGAAGCAGCGCTGCTGTGGTCCAAGATGACTGCAGAGAGAACGGAGAGACAAAAAAAAAAAAAAAAAAAAGAAAAGAAATGGCGCAATGAGACACATTATTATGCACTTGATTAAGGTTAAAGAACTTGACACACTTGGTAAGTATAAGCACACAGCTCCCAACTGTCCCTGATTTCGAGGGACTGTCCCCGATTCCGAACAATGTCCCTCTGTCCCCCATTCCTCATTTGTCCCTCATTTTGGTCTGATCTATATAGTTGTATATAAAATGCACTTTTTACCTATCAAAAAGTGTTTTCCAACACTAAACCTTTCATCCGATTTCTAAATTGCTGCATTTGTAAATTCCAAAAGCCAATATAAAGGAATAGTAGTGGTAAAAAAAGAAATGCACTTGTGGGTTTAACCAATCTTGTTTTTTTTTTTTTTTTTTTTTTGTACAATTCTCCATTAAGGGGTGTGGCAAGGGGTGTGTCCTATGCCTGCATATTTTTGCTGACAGGTGTCCCTCATTCCGATCTCAAAAAGTTGGGAGGTCTGTAAGCACATGCAGCAATCTTTACTATAAAGAGTCCTTAAAGAGGAGGGCACACAAAAAAAAAAAAAAAAAAAAAATTAAAAGTCAGCAGCTACAAATACTGCAGCTGCTGACTTAATAATTGGACACTTACCTGTCCCGGGGTCCAGCGATGCGGGGGGAACGAGACCCCCCCCCTCGTTCCCCGCTCCACTCGCGGCGCCGGCATTCTTAATGTGGGCACCCGGCTGTGAAACTTCACAGCCGGGCACCCACTGCGCATGCGCGAGCGGCGCGCCATGATATGACGCTCACTCATCTGGGACACATGACAGGTCCCAGATGACTGTGCGGCGCCTACGGGAAGTGATGTTATTGCCCAGGCAATGAAGGTGGCAGACTACGAGGGACCCCCTAGCAACAGGCATTTAGGTGGGTAAAAAAAAATATTTTTTCCCAATTATATTTTTTTCTTTTTTTTTTTTTATGATTGTTAAGCCAAATTTTTTTTTTTTTTATGGCAACACCACTTTAAACATTTATCTGCTGATATCTGGAGGCTGCTGCAAAACCTCTGCACCCAAGTTCTCAACTCCGCCCAACTCCGCCTTGAACCTCGGTGTGCTTTGTGCATTTCTTCCAGATCTGTGCAATCATCCAGTGTGCAGGAGCTTCCTGTAATAAAGACGGGTCACTGCTGCTCCCTTGTGCAGGGAGACTGGTACAGGCTCCGCCCCCTCCTGTAGTTTTCAGCAGGAAGTCTGTAGTGGGTGGAGCCTGCTGGGCCCCTCCTACAACTCTGTGCAGCAAAGCGATGATGTCACTGTTACTTTTTAAAACGGTAACATCTGGGATTACAACAACACATCCAGTGCATTTTATATTCTTTGCAGCCTTTGATATATTTTAAATGAAAGTGTGCGTGGCCCAAAAAGTCCAGTGTTAACCCCTTCCCGTCCGTGCTATAGCTGAAACACGGCTACATCGCAGGCGTAAAATGCCGAGCGCGCGTCCATGGACTTCCTCCCATGCACACGCTGCCCCGTGCGCCCAACCCCAGCGCAATGCTCTGTGATCACAAAGTCCTTGGGACTCAGCTGATCACAGATCAGGGAAAAGGGCCAATCACAGCAGTCCTTTACCATGTGATCAGCTAGCTTAAGGGGGAGAAAGAAGAAGAAAGAAGAAGAAGAAAAGGAAAAAAAAAAAAAAAAAAAAAAAAAAAAAAAAGGGAAAAAGAAAAAGAAAGACAGCCGTTAACTGGCTTCTGTTACAGGGACAACGGTCCCCCAAGTCCCCACCAGTGCAACCCATCAGCATCCACCATTGAAGGAGAAAAAAAAAATGACCTGGTTGCAAAATTTTATAACAAAACTATAAAAAGAAAAACACTTGTCAATTAAGCAGTTCTTTACTGTAAAGGCCCCTTTCACACTGGGGCGGGGAGCCGCGGTGACGGTAAAGCAGCGCTATATTTAGCGCTGCTTTACCATCGTTTTGCCCGCGGGATTCGGCCGCTCGCGGTGCGGTTTTACCCCCACGAGTGGCCGAAAAAGGGTTAAAATCCCCAGCAGAGCGCCGCCGTAGCGGCGCTTTGCGGCGGTATTACCGCGGTGTCCCATTCAAATCAATGGGAAGGAGTGATATAGGAGCGGTGAATACACGGCTCCTATCCCGCTTCAAAGATGCTGCTAGCAGGACTTTTTTTTGCCGTCCTGCTAGCGCACCGCTCCAGTGTGAAAGCCCGCCGGCTTTCACACTGGAGTGAATGGGGCCGTTTTTTTCAGGCGGTGTACAGGCGCCATTTTTAGCGCTGTACCGCCTGAAAACCGCCCCAGTGTGAAAGGGGCCTAAGAGCGGCAAGGATGTGGAATTCCCTTCCACAGGCGGTGGTCTCAGCGGGGAGCATCGATAGTTTCAATAAACTATTAGATAAGCACCTGAACGACCGCAACATACAGGGATATACAACGCAATACTGACATATAATCTCACACATAGGTTGGACTCGATGGGAACTATGTAATGGTTACTCCATCCATCCAACCAGATATTGATATGTTTGTTTATCAAAAACAATATCAAACATTGCACTAGTTTTATGTCGGCCTTTTTTTTTTTTTTTTATCATCAGAAAAGTAAAAAAGAAGAGAAAAAGGTACAGTACATAAAATCTATATCAGTGATCGTTAACCACTTGCGGACCGCCCTACGCACATATACTGCAGCAGGACGGCCGCTCTGTGCCTGATCACCCACCTAGCACGTGATCGGAAACTGTGGCCGGCGACCCGGTCCCGCTGTGATTGAACACAGCAGGAGCCAATCACCGGGTCCGGCAGTCGTTCAGGACACAGGCAGAACGGGCAGTCTGCCTATATAAAACACGGCAGACAGCTATTCTCTGAGAGGGGAAGGTACCGATCCTGTGTTTCTGCTAAGCAGGAACAAGGGGATCTTTTCCTTCCCCTAGTCAAAGAATCTCCCCCCACAGTTGGTAATCACTCCCAGGGAACACATTTAAGCCCTAATGTTAACCCCTTCCCAGCCAGTGTCATTAGTACAGTGACAGTGCATATTTTAAGCACAGATCACCGTATTAGAGTCACTGGTCCCCAAAAAGTGTCAGTACCCCAACCGCTTATAATTCACTGATCGCCGCCATTACTAGTAAAAAATAAAATATCCCATCATTTGTAGATGCTATAAAACTTTTGCGCAAACCAATCAAACACTTATTGGGATTTTTTTTGGTTTTGTTTTTTTACCAAAAATATGTAGCAGAATACATATTGGCCGCGACCCGGTCCTGAGCTCCGTGACCGCGGCAGCGGGACCAGCATACCCGATCTCCGCTGGTGTCCCGCGATCGGTCACAGAGCTGCAGAACGGGGAGAGGTCTGTGTAAACAAACCTCTCCCCTCTTCCTACTCTGCCTGTCATTGATCGGCTGTTCCCAGTCATCGGGAAAGCCGATCAATGACGTCAGCCACGCCCCCTAATGTAAAAAAAAACACACACACACACACGTCACAGCCCATAACCCCTCCCCCTAGTGGTTAACTCTTTCGCTGCCAGTGTCATTTACACAGGAATCAGTGCATTTAAATAGCATGATTGCTGTATAAATGACAATGGTCCCAAAAATGTGTCAAAAATGTCCGATGTGTCCGCCATAATGTCGCAGTCACAATAAAAAAAAAAAAAAAAAAAAAAAAAAAGCTGATCGCCGCCATTACTAGTAAAAATAAAAAAATTATTAATAAAAAAATGCTATAAAACTATCCCCTATTTTGTAAACGCTATAACTTTTGCGCAAACCAATCAATAAATCGCTAATTGCGATTTTTTTTACCAAAAATATGTAGAAGAATACGTATCGGCCTAAACTGAGGAAAAAAAAATGTTTTTTTTATATATATTTTTGGGGATATTTATTAAAGCAAAAAATAAAAAATATTGCATTGTTTTCAAAATTATCGCTCTATTTTTGTTTATAGCACAAAAAATAAAAACCGCAGGGGCGATCAAATACCACCAAAAGAAAGCTCTATTTGTGGGGAAAAAAAAAAAAAAAAGGGACGCCAATTTTGTTTGGGAGCCACGTCGCACGACAGCGCAATTGTCAGTTAAAGCGACGCAGTGCCGAATCGCAAAAAGGGGCCTAGTCCTTTGGCTGCCAATTGGTCCGGGGCTGAAGTGGTTAATGAACCCAATTGCATAAAAAAGAAAAAAAAAAAAAGGGCCAGCAAGAAAAATAAACTTTTTTTTTTTAAACTATAAAAGCTGTAAATTTGTATTTTACGCCATCTAAAAAAATTGTTAAATAAAACCCCAAATTATATGGTATACCGTGCCCCACTTTAATACATACAAACATAACAATAGCACTATTATTATTACTGCATGCATTGAAGTGGGGCCGTATACTATAATTTGGTTTGTTCAATCTTTTTAGATGGCATTATAATAAATATAGCTTTTTTTTTTTTTACTATTAAAAAAAAGAAAAAAAAAGGTTTTGTACTTGGAGTTTTTATTTTTATTCTTTTAATTTAACAAAAAAAAAAAAAGTTACATTGTACAGACCTATGCTTGGTGTTTTTTTCTATACAATTAGGTCGATCCATCACAAAGAATATTTAAACAATCTTATTATAGTAGACCTATAATTTGGTTTGACAATCCTGATCCTTTTATTAATGAAAAGGAAAAAAAGAAGTCATTATGCAGCGTATAGGTGGAGTAAATGGCAGAGATGCCTTATGATTCAGGAGGGTGTGGAACATGACAAATGGCTATAAAATTGCTATATTATGATTGGCTGTCCTCCAAGGCAGGAAAGGAATGTTTAGAATTCTAAATGGGTAACAAAGTGTCCTATAGTAGACTATATACATAATATTGTATGTAATTATGTCATAAAATATATATATATATATATATATATATATTATATATATATATATATATATATATATATATATATATATATATATATATATATATATATATATATATATATATATATACACACACACACACATACATACACATCTAATCTCACAAAAGTGAGTACACCCCTCACATTTTTGTGAATATTTTCTTCTATCTTTTCATGTGACAACACTGAAGAAATGACACTTGTCTACAATGTAAAGTAGTCAGTGTACAGCTTGTATAACAGTGTAAATTTGCTGTCCCCTCAAAATAACTCAACACACAGCCATTAATGTCTAAACCGCTGGCAACAAAAGTGAGTACACCCCTAAGTGAAAATGTCCAAATTGGGCCCAATTAGCCATTTTCCCTCCCCGGTGTCAAGCGACTCGTTAGTGTTACAAGGTCTCAGGTGTGAATGGGAGCAGGTGTGTTAAATTTGGTGTTATCGCTCTCACTCTCTCATACTGGTCACTGGAAGGTCAACACGGCACCTCATGGCAAAGAACTCTCTGAGGATCTGAAAAAAAGAATTGTTGCTCTACATAAAGATGGCCTAGGCTATAGGAAGATTGCCAAGACCCTGAAACGGACCTGCAGCACGGTGGCCAAGACCATACAGCGGTTTGACAGGACAGGTTCTACTCAGAACAGGCCACACCATTGGCCACCAAAGGAGTTGAGGTCACGTGCTCAGCGTCATATCCAGAGATTGTCTTTGGGAAATAGATGTATGAGTGCTGCCAGCATTGCTGCAGAGGTTGAAGGGGTGGGGGGTCAGCCTGTCAGTGCTCAGACCATACGCCGCACACTGCATCAAATTGGTCTGCATGGCTGTCATCCCAGAAGGAAGCCTCTTCTAAAGATGATGCACAGGAAAGCCTGCAAACAGTTTGCTGAAGACAAGCAGAATAAGGACATGGATTACTGGAACCATGTCCTGTGGTCTGATGAGACCAAGATAAACGTATTTGGTGTCAGATGGTGTCAGGCGTGTGTGGGGGCAACCAGGTGAGGAGGACAAAGACAAGTGTGTCTTGTCTACAGTCAAGCATGGTGGTGGGAGTGTCATGGTCTGGGGCTACATGAGTGCTGCCGGCACTGGGGAGCTACAGATCATTGAGGGAACCATGAATGCCAACATGTACTGTGACATTACTGAAGCAGAGCATGATCCCCTCCCTTCAGAGACTGGGCCGCAGGGCAGTATTCCAACATAACGACCCCAAACACACCTCCAAGATGACCGCTGCCTTGCTAAAGAAGCTGAGGGTAAAGGTGATGGACTGGCCAAGCATGTCTCCAGACCTAAACCCTATTGAGCATCTGTGGGGCATCCTCAAACGGAAGGTGGAGGAGCGCAAGGTCCCCAACATCCACCAGCGCCATGATGTCGTCATGGAGGAGGGGAAGAGGACTCCAGTGCCAACCTGTGAAGCTCTGGTGACCTCCATGCCCAAGAGGGTTAAGGCAGTGCTGGAAAATAATGGCGGCCATACAAAATAGACATTTTGGGCACAATTTGGACATTTTCACTTAGGGGTGTACTCACTTTTGTTGCCAGCGGTTTAGACATTAATGGCTGTGTGTTGAGTTATTTTGAGGGTACAGAAAATTTACACTGTTATACAAGCTGTACACTCACTACTTTACATTGTAGACAAGTGTCATTTCTTCAGTGTTGTCACATGAAAGGATAGAAAAAAATATTTACAAAAATGTGAGGGGTGTACTTACTTTTGTGAGATACTGTGTGTAATAATATATGTAATACAAAAAGGACTATAATTGAAATTATATATATATATATATATAATATATATATATATATATATATATATATATATATATATATATATATATATATATATATATATATATATATATATATATATATATATATATATATATATATATACACATATACACACACACACACACATATACATATACATATACACACACACAATATATATATATTCCAAGTCAGTACATTGCTGTGAAAAAAAAACAACAACATAATGCAATAGGCTGAGCACACCAATGCAGCCAGGGAACTAGCATTTCGTAGCCCCCTGCCCCCCCCCCCCCCCCCCCATAATACTCACAGAAGTTTTTATTTTTTCACCCCTCAAAATATTCATCCCACACATGAGCGCCAAAACAAGATTAACCCCTTCCTGCCCGAAGAATAACGGCTGCAAGGTAGTTGTGTTATCCTGATCGGGCGTCAGCAGGATAAGCCGCTCACGCGTGGCGTCCAGTAGTGTGGTGCGTCACTCTGCCGCATGGCATCTCCAATCTTGGTAGAGAGCCTATGACGTTGACTCTTTACCATGTGATCAGCTCTGCGCCCCGAGCCCACCCAGTTCTGAAGCCAATTAGAGCCTCAGGCTCTAGTCACGTGCTAAAAAAACAAAACAAAAATCAATGCATCCAGTGCTCTGCATGTAGGTTAGGGGCGGGTGCATGGATTAGGGGGGCGGGGCCCCTTATGGATGGGGCCACCCCCTGCTCAGCGCTCCTCTCAGGGACCCTCCAGTCCTGATGCAAGCAGTGGGCCGGCTCTTGGGGGGGGGGGAGGAGTGAATATCAAAAATGCGCATTGGTGGGTGGGAGAAGAGGACCGGGTCTTCCAATTTGCATTCAGACCTCCCTAGGAAAATCTCACGGGTGATGCAGAGAGATCCCTCGATTGAAAGACCTGAAACCCAAATAAATGAAAAGGGGGGGGGGGGGCCAGGGACAGTCAGACTGGGGAGGAAAGAGCTAGATGATGCTGGACGTCCTCCAGGTCAGGAAACGAGGGCCAGCTTCTATGCGACTTGCTGCAGCTTTCAATGCGAGAAGCTCACAGTGTGCGTTGATATCAGGGTAAAGCAAATTCACGAGGTGCCTGTGACAGTCATCATTAGAAATGTAAAATTATGGGATGGGAGGGGTGTTGGCGCTGTTCAAAGTATACGGGTAAATATGGGGTATTGGATTGCAAATGGGAGACTGTGAGTAATGATGACTCAAACAATCCTATGACTCAATATAAAATAAGAACACACCAATGGAAAGGTGTGCAGAGAAACAAATATTTTGCAGTGGGCGTGAATAAAAATAAGTGCAGTCCAAAACAATACAACTAAATAAGTAAATAAATAAGTAAAGTGCACGTGCAAAAATATGTATATATATACACCTCAATACGGGTGTTAGCTGATCTGCGGATCATATAATACCTTCAGTTAATAAAACCATATTACTGTAAAAATATATAAAATATTTAAAACCAGGATGCTTAATATGTGAGTTGTGCGCACTAAGTCCTATATATAAGTGCCAAAAGTGAAAGTTGCATATGTGCTGATTCTATAGTCACTAAGATCAGCAAAAAAAAGGGGGGAGAAAAAAACGATAATAAGTCCATATATTGGATGCAACAAAATTGTAAAAGAAAACAAAAAATTTTTTTGTAAAAAAAGTCAATATGTGGATTCGTTCTGTATTCTCTTAATATGATCACAAGGTGGAAAGTGGTATTATGTTGAAGAACAATATAAGTGTAGATAGGTGGCTGTGGGGGTCCTTCCTTCCCCTCCTTCCATCCGTACCCCTAATGAAAATGCACTAACCAGAGTGCCCAACCCCTGCAGGGGTAATGGGCATATGAGTGATGTTCCTCTCGGGTCCTCCTCGTCCAGGTCAGTGGTGTCCTTCTCTGGGGGGTCCGTGCCAGCTGAGTTCTCTGTATTCTGCCGTCTGGTGTGCTCAAAAAAGAGTATGGGGAAGGGATGGACACATAGTGTGACTCCGTATAATTGAAAAAAGGAATTTTTATTGAAAAAAGCCAGCTAGTCACCCACCAAGTGGTATGACTAAAGGATATGTCAGGGCTAATAAGCCCTATACAAGTATGTAGATTAAAAAGTTGTTCGGTTAAAACATTTAGTAAAAGCCGGCGAGTGTGCTGCAGCTTTTCCGGGTATTCGGCGTGCGTTCCACGGCCGTGAGAATGCCGAAACCGGAAACGAAGGCTGCGCCGGAAGTGACGTATTGCGTACCACGATAGTCCCGCCTTACGCGTTTCGTCATTGGACGTCGTCTGAGGCTCGGCCATCTTGGTACACCATACGTCTTAAATAACAAGAGGTGTAGCCGCGCCGGCCAATCAAAGGGGAACGAAGTGAGTGAGGGAGGGATTCCCATTGGAGAGACGGTAACCATACCAAGGGCAGGAATGGTCCTATACTCTACCCTCCCCCTCTAATGTTTATAGGGCAAATGACTTGGCGCGGCGACTTAGATGCATACAAAAATAAATATTTAAAATTACACAACCATTACCGAGAGACATCTAATGTTGAAAGGAGAATATTTGGTAGGAAAAACAGAGAGTATATTATAAGCAGTCTTGTGTGAATGCTGCGTACACGTGGAAAAGATATGATTCTATAAATGTGAAGCTGCAGAATTATGTGCATGAAAGGAATGTGCAGTTAACTTTGAGTGGTATAAAAGTGTGGGTAGGTTATGCCCGTGAACGAGGGAAGAACAATCAGTTTGTGCACATAGTGCAATTATTGTACAAAGACGTATAGAAAAGGGGAAAAGGAGGAGAATTATTTGTTGTCTTCAAGAGACATGTGACATATGAAATACACCCCTATATAGGCTACATTGTGGGAAGCGTTATTACTTATATATTTAAGGGATGAAACAAAAAGCAAGATTTGTAGGGAGACAGTTATATAAATATAAGGATTAGAATGTCAGAATTTTTTGAAATAAAATTAAAATTAAATTAGAATTAAAAACTCTTCTGGAGACTTTAGGTGTAATAGGTGGTTTGGAAAATATATCTAATAGCATGGTGGAGATAATATTGTACAATGTTTATAGGAGACGTACACTTCGGCTTATCTCTTGATTCCTATAATAAAAAGCCCCACAGGGCTAGGAATTCTGCGTATAATCTTACATAGTGAAAGGTAGTTTTAAAAAAGGGGATTTTTTAGAGAAATTGGCATAAAAATTGACATAAACAATTGTATATATATTGCTGTATAAATGTTTACCAGAAGGAAAATTATTGCTAAAAATTATAGAGAGCTGTTCATAGTGTACCAAGATAATACGTTCTAAAAAACCATACGTATATATAATATATATTCCCCATAAATTTGAAAAAAGGGGGGAATTATATATAATAAATAAAATTGAATAAAATTACTAGAGATATAAACATATGAATAAAAAATATGAATAAAAAATATAAAAATATATATACGCATATATTTAATATATATGCGCCCCCTATATGTGCGTGTTTCCATGTGTATAGGGTATTTATACAGGGTTAAAATCTAAACGTCTAGATCCATGAACCATAAAAAAGGGGGGGGGGGGGTTGCATATTACAGGTTAGATAAAAAGCAGTTTAAATCTATATCTACAGTATCTACATCTAAAAGTTAGATAAAAAGCAGTTTAAATCTATATCTACATTTAGCCCTTTGGGCACCAAGGAGTCTAAAAAGTATATCCACTTGGTCTCATTTTGTGAAATCTGGATCCTCTTATTTCCTCCGCGCCAGTGGTCATTAATTATGTCTATCCCATAAAAAATAAGGCCGGTAGGATCTCTCTGGTGGTATTCATCAAAATGTCTGGAAAGATTATGTTTAGGGAAACCCTTCTTTATATTATTTATATGTTCCCTAATCCTGACACAAAGTGGCCTTGTGGTCCTCCCTACATATTGTAACCGGCAGGGGCATTCGATCACATAAGTGACATGCGTGCTATTGCAAGTGATCAGTTCTTTAATAGTAAATTCCTTCCCTGTCCTGGACTTAAAGGCGGTTTTCCTCCTTGGTTGTTTCTTGCTGGTTCTGCATGCTAGACATTTTTGACACTTATAGAAACCCTTCAATTCCGAAAATAGTTGGACAGGTTTAGGTGGGTCTATAATATTTTTGACCAAATGGTTCCTAAGTGTAGGGGCCCTTCTGTATATAAATCTTGGCCTTTTGTCCAATAGTTTAGTCAGTGTTCTATCTGATTTTAAAATAGGCCAGTACTTCCTTATTATATGTTCAACCGCTTTGAATTGATTATTATACCCCGTAATAAAAGCAACATTTGATTGTTGTTGGTTCAGTTGTCTATCCTTTGGCCTCAGGAGTGTCGCTCGATCCATTGTTGAAATATTTTCCTTCAGTTTTTTTAAAGGTTCAAGTTCATATCCTTTATCCACAAATTTCTCTATTAGAGTATTAGCTTGGGTTTGAAAATCTTCTACATTATTGCAATTTCTGCGTATTCTGAGCAGCTGCCCCTTTGGGATGTTGTTAATCCACTTAGGATGATGACAACTCGAGGTCGGAATGTAACCATTCCGATCTGTGCTCTTAAAAAACGTTCTGGTATGTAATTCATCTCTTTGTTTAAAAACCTGCAAGTCTAAATAATCTACCTGATTAAAATCACATGTTCCTGTAAAAGAGATACCATATTTGTTGTGGTTGAGTTCCACCAAAAAGGCTTCAAAAGATTCTATACTGCCTTCCCATATAATGATTACATCGTCTATATACCTCCGGTAAAATTTTATTTCAGATCTTTTCTTCTTGTATATATACCTTTCCTCCCACATATCCATAAAAAGATTAGCCACACTAGGGGCGTACTTGGCTCCCATGGCTACGCCCTTAGTTTGTACATAAAAATCTTTTTTGTACCAGAAGTAATTGTTCTCCATTGCTAGTTTGAGACATTCGAGTAGGAAACCAATCTGCTCCTGTCTGAGGTCCGTGCCCTCATGCAGTGCTTTTTCCACTCCTGCCATCCCATCATCTTGTACGATACTCGTATATAATGAATTAACATCTATTGTGGCCAGAAGGCACTGTTGGGTGTTCTTCACCTGCTGTAATTCATTAATAAGCTGGGTACTGTCCCTCAAGTATGATTTTCCCTTTTTTACTAGTGGCCCCCTCCCCCCAATAGGCAGGGAGGGGCTCCTGGAACCCCAAGGCACCCACCCCCCTGGGCTCAAGGGACCAGGGGAGAAGGGTTTGGAGATACAGGATTTGGCAGATCCCCAGGTACACCCAGGTATAATGACTCCCATTATCAAAGATTCTCGCCATATAGAGAAAGGGGGCAACGGACCCCTCATCGTAATTATCCTAATGGAAGGGAACACAGAGATAATAGAGATTTTTTTCGTGGGAGACAAGGGGGGAGACCACCTGGGAGATGGAATGCCAGAGTCCCGTACAGGAGGCCTGGTTGGAAGAACCAATACACAGAACAAGAGGCACCATGGAATCGAGACAGGACATATGGGGACCCGAACGTAGAACGAACAATTGGACAACGTGGGCACCCCGCCCCTCAGAACCAACGAGGGAATATGGGGAATGGATGGACCAGGAACCCAGAACCATCTTACAGAAGTTTCGACAGAAACGGACCAGAGGGAGACGTGGAGGGAAGAAGAAAACGAAGAAGAGAGTATTAGGACTAGGCATTTTTAATTTAACAGATGTAGTTTTTAATGATGAGGAATTGCGTATTTTAGATTTGGGACTTAAGTTCGCACCTAATAAAAACATTGATAAATTTGAAGTATATATTGATTTACAGAAATTTATAAGAAAAATCAAGATAAAGAAACATTTTGCCCTGAACGAAAAAGATGACACAGTAGAAGAAAGTTCTGGATATACACATACAGCCCTAAGGAACAACTCAATCATGAACCCCAAAGTCCCAGGGGATCAGTGCATAGGAGCTTTTCAAAAAATGGTTGAAAATGACCTTAGAAAACTAGAGAATAAGAGAAAAAAGAAAAATGGACATGTTTGGAACGCTATTAAAGAACTAGGCAGGAAGAAAGAAGTGGTCATCCGTCCTGCCGATAAGGGAGGAGGGCTTGTTATCTTGAAGAAAAGAGACTATGAGCATGAAATGGAAAATCTTCTGAAAACGGCTAACACATACCGCAAACTCAGAAGCAACCCAAAAGCTCAGTATGCCAAGAAACTCAAGATTCTGGTCAATAAAGGTAAAAAAGTAGGGATTCTTAACAAGAAGGAAGCACGGTATCTAGTATCGGAATCCACCAAAACCCCGGTCATCTACTATTTACCAAAAATCCATAAAAGCCTTGACAAACCTCCAGGGAGACCCATCATAAGCGGTATAAACTCCCTTTTTTCAAGATTGGGGGAATACGTTGACCAGTTTCTTAAGCCACTAGTAAAAAAGGGAAAATCATACTTGAGGGACAGTACCCAGCTTATTAATGAATTACAGCAGGTGAAGAACACCCAACAGTGCCTTCTGGCCACAATAGATGTTAATTCATTATATACGAGTATCGTACAAGATGATGGGATGGCAGGAGTGGAAAAAGCACTGCATGAGGGCACGGACCTCAGACAGGAGCAGATTGGTTTCCTACTCGAATGTCTCAAACTAGCAATGGAGAACAATTACTTCTGGTACAAAAAAGATTTTTATGTACAAACTAAGGGCGTAGCCATGGGAGCCAAGTACGCCCCTAGTGTGGCTAATCTTTTTATGGATATGTGGGAGGAAAGGTATATATACAAGAAGAAAAGATCTGAAATAAAATTTTACCGGAGGTATATAGACGATGTAATCATTATATGGGAAGGCAGTATAGAATCTTTTGAAGCCTTTTTGGTGGAACTCAACCACAACAAATATGGTATCTCTTTTACAGGAACATGTGATTTTAATCAGGTAGATTATTTAGACTTGCAGGTTTTTAAACAAAGAGATGAATTACATACCAGAACGTTTTTTAAGAGCACAGATCGGAATGGTTACATTCCGACCTCGAGTTGTCATCATCCTAAGTGGATTAACAACATCCCAAAGGGGCAGCTGCTCAGAATACGCAGAAATTGCAATAATGTAGAAGATTTTCAAACCCAAGCTAATACTCTAATAGAGAAATTTGTGGATAAAGGATATGAACTTGAACCTTTAAAAAAACTGAAGGAAAATATTTCAACAATGGATCGAGCGACACTCCTGAGGCCAAAGGATAGACAACTGAACCAACAACAATCAAATGTTGCTTTTATTACGGGGTATAATAATCAATTCAAAGCGGTTGAACATATAATAAGGAAGTACTGGCCTATTTTAAAATCAGATAGAACACTGACTAAACTATTGGACAAAAGGCCAAGATTTATATACAGAAGGGCCCCTACACTTAGGAACCATTTGGTCAAAAATATTATAGACCCACCTAAACCTGTCCAACTATTTTCGGAATTGAAGGGTTTCTATAAGTGTCAAAAATGTCTAGCATGCAGAACCAGCAAGAAACAACCAAGGAGGAAAACCGCCTTTAAGTCCAGGACAGGGAAGGAATTTACTATTAAAGAACTGATCACTTGCAATAGCACGCATGTCACTTATGTGATCGAATGCCCCTGCCGGTTACAATATGTAGGGAGGACCACAAGGCCACTTTGTGTCAGGATTAGGGAACATATAAATAATATAAAGAAGGGTTTCCCTAAACATAATCTTTCCAGACATTTTGATGAATACCACCAGAGAGATCCTACCGGCCTTATTTTTTATGGGATAGACATAATTAATGACCACTGGCGCGGAGGAAATAAGAGGATCCAGATTTCACAAAATGAGACCAAGTGGATATACTTTTTAGACTCCTTGGTGCCCAAAGGGCTAAATGTAGATATAGATTTAAACTGCTTTTTATCTAACTTTTAGATGTAGATACTGTAGATATAGATTTAAACTGCTTTTTATCTAACCTGTAATATGCAACCCCCCCCCCCTTTTTTATGGTTCATGGATCTAGACGTTTAGATTTTAACCCTGTATAAATACCCTATACACATGGAAACACGCACATATAGGGGGCGCATATATATTAAATATATGCGTATATATATTTTTATATTTTTTATTCATATTTTTTATTCATATGTTTATATCTCTAGTAATTTTATTCAATTTTATTTATTATATATAATTCCCCCCTTTTTTCAAATTTATGGGGAATATATATTATATATACGTATGGTTTTTTAGAACGTATTATCTTGGTACACTATGAACAGCTCTCTATAATTTTTAGCAATAATTTTCCTTCTGGTAAACATTTATACAGCAATATATATACAATTGTTTATGTCAATTTTTATGCCAATTTCTCTAAAAAATCCCCTTTTTTAAAACTACCTTTCACTATGTAAGATTATACGCAGAATTCCTAGCCCTGTGGGGCTTTTTATTATAGGAATCAAGAGATAAGCCGAAGTGTACGTCTCCTATAAACATTGTACAATATTATCTCCACCATGCTATTAGATATATTTTCCAAACCACCTATTACACCTAAAGTCTCCAGAAGAGTTTTTAATTCTAATTTAATTTTAATTTTATTTCAAAAAATTCTGACATTCTAATCCTTATATTTATATAACTGTCTCCCTACAAATCTTGCTTTTTGTTTCATCCCTTAAATATATAAGTAATAACGCTTCCCACAATGTAGCCTATATAGGGGTGTATTTCATATGTCACATGTCTCTTGAAGACAACAAATAATTCTCCTCCTTTTCCCCTTTTCTATACGTCTTTGTACAATAATTGCACTATGTGCACAAACTGATTGTTCTTCCCTCGTTCACGGGCATAACCTACCCACACTTTTATACCACTCAAAGTTAACTGCACATTCCTTTCATGCACATAATTCTGCAGCTTCACATTTATAGAATCATATCTTTTCCACGTGTACGCAGCATTCACACAAGACTGCTTATAATATACTCTCTGTTTTTCCTACCAAATATTCTCCTTTCAACATTAGATGTCTCTCGGTAATGGTTGTGTAATTTTAAATATTTATTTTTGTATGCATCTAAGTCGCCGCGCCAAGTCATTTGCCCTATAAACATTAGAGGGGGAGGGTAGAGTATAGGACCATTCCTGCCCTTGGTATGGTTACCGTCTCTCCAATGGGAATCCCTCCCTCACTCACTTCGTTCCCCTTTGATTGGCCGGCGCGGCTACACCTCTTGTTATTTAAGACGTATGGTGTACCAAGATGGCCGAGCCTCAGACGACGTCCAATGACGAAACGCGTAAGGCGGGACTATCGTGGTACGCAATACGTCACTTCCGGCGCAGCCTTCGTTTCCGGTTTCGGCATTCTCACGGCCGTGGAACGCACGCCGAATACCCGGAAAAGCTGCAGCACACTCGCCGGCTTTTACTAAATGTTTTAACCGAACAACTTTTTAATCTACATACTTGTATAGGGCTTATTAGCCCTGACATATCCTTTAGTCATACCACTTGGTGGGTGACTAGCTGGCTTTTTTCAATAAAAATTCCTTTTTTCAATTATACGGAGTCACACTATGTGTCCATCCCTTCCCCATACTCTTTTTTGAGCACACCAGACGGCAGAATACAGAGAACTCAGCTGGCACGGACCCCCCAGAGAAGGACACCACTGACCTGGACGAGGAGGACCCGAGAGGAACATCACTCATATGCCCATTACCCCTGCAGGGGTTGGGCACTCTGGTTAGTGCATTTTCATTAGGGGTACGGATGGAAGGAGGGGAAGGAAGGACCCCCACAGCCACCTATCTACACTTATATTGTTCTTCAACATAATACCACTTTCCACCTTGTGATCATATTAAGAGAATACAGAACGAATCCACATATTGACTTTTTTTACAAAAAAATTTTTTGTTTTCTTTTACAATTTTGTTGCATCCAATATATGGACTTATTATCGTTTTTTTCTCCCCCCTTTTTTTTGCTGATCTTAGTGACTATAGAATCAGCACATATGCAACTTTCACTTTTGGCACTTATATATAGGACTTAGTGCGCACAACTCACATATTAAGCATCCTGGTTTTAAATATTTTATATATTTTTACAGTAATATGGTTTTATTAACTGAAGGTATTATATGATCCGCAGATCAGCTAACACCCGTATTGAGGTGTATATATATACATATTTTTGCACGTGCACTTTACTTATTTATTTACTTATTTAGTTGTATTGTTTTGGACTGCACTTATTTTTATTCACGCCCACTGCAAAATATTTGTTTCTCTGCACACCTTTCCATTGGTGTGTTCTTATTTTATATTGAGTCATAGGATTGTTTGAGTCATCATTACTCACAGTCTCCCATTTGCAATCCAATACCCCATATTTACCCGTATACTTTGAACAGCGCCAACACCCCTCCCATCCCATAATTTTATTTATCTATACTACATCTAGGTGTAGCATATTGAGGGGGGCAGCAGTTCACCACATCCTAAGCGCGGGCACTTTTTACCTTTATACTATCATTAGAAATGTATAAGGGCGCTTTGGCTGCTCGACCATCAGCGGGGGGGGGGGGGGGGGGGGGGGGGCGGCAGCTCTTTGATTCAGAAACCTTATCTGAGCCCAGCACTGAGGAAGGGGGGGGGGGACCCTGCAGTGTGTCTGATGGAGCACACTGGGGATTCCTCGCAGCTGAGATAAGGACACACCACAAATAGCTTCACATAGAGAAGGCGGCGGCCACATGCCCGACCATCCCATACGATGTGCCACCCGGGAGCCTCCCCGCCTGGCAAGGAAGAGGCCCACTTCTTCTAATGTTAGAGAAGCAATTGTTCTGGGTACTTGACAAGTCCCCCTACCCCCCCCCCCCCCCCCATCTGCAGCAATGACAAGCGAAGACATACAGGCCTCACCGATGTCACCACCGCAATCAACCCACACAAAATATACACTTCTACACCATATACATGTAATAAATGAGAAAAAAAATAAAAATGTATGTATGTATATTAAAAAAATTGTGTGTGCTCTAATTCATCCCAAAGGTGTTCTATCGGGTTGAGGTCAGGACTCTGTGTAGGTCAGTCAAGTTCCTCCACCCCAAACTCACTCATCCATGTCTTTATGGACCTTGTTTTGTACACTGGTGGGCAGCCATGTTGAAACAGGAAGGGGCCGTCCCCAAACTGTTCCCACAAAGTTGAAATTGTCCAAAAGGTCTTGTTATGCTGACGCCTTAAGAGTTCCCTTCACTGGAATTAAGGGGCCAAACCCAACCCCTGAAAAAAAAAAAAAAAAAAAAAACACAACAACCCCACACCATAATCGAGTTGGACCAATGAACAAAGCAAGGTCCATAAAGACGTGGTTGAGTGAGTTTGGGGTGGAGGAACTTGACTGGTCTGCACAGAGTCCTGACCTCCACCCAATAGAACACCGTTGGGATGAATTAGAGCGGAGACTGAGAGCCAGGCCTTCTCGCCCAACATCAGCGCCTGACCTCACAAATGCTCTTCTGGAAGAATGGTCAAACATTCCCATAGACACTCCTAAACCTTGTGGACGGCCTTCCCAGAAGAGATGAAGCTGTTATAGCTGCAAAGGGCGGGGCCACCTCAATATTGAACCCTACGGACTAAGACTGGCCATACACTATACGAAAAAGCGACCAAACCCAAAAGTGGACATTCCGCCGTAAGAGCAAATCAATAGTGCCATGATGTATTGACCGATAAATCACTTAGTGGACATAAGGCTACTTTCGCACTCAGGCGCTTTAGCGCTAAAAATATCACCTGTAAAAGCAGCTCTCCTATCACTGCAGTGTGAAAGCCCCGAGTGCTCCAATACTGGGGCGCTGCGCCGACAGGACGCTAAAAAAATACTGCAAGCAGCATCTTGGAAGCGCTTTAGGAGCGGTGTATACACCACTCCTAAATCAATGGGCAGTGCCACCGAAGCGCCAGCAAAGCACCTCCGCATTTTAAAAAAATTTCGGCCGTTCGCTTTTTAACCCCCCACTAGCTACCAAAAATCAAAAAACACACACACACAACACACACACACACACACACACACACACACACACAAACACACAAGACGGTAAAGCCCCACTAAAAAAATAAATAAATAAAAAAAATTTATTCGGACATGAAACACAATAACCTTTCAATTTATCATTCATTCGGCAGGAAATTTCCCAACTTGTCCTTCGTTTTTTTTTTTCTGCTCAAAAATTCCCCCAAAGATTATCGATTTTGTGCCCATTTACTCTCCGAAAAAAAAAACTAACAAACTGGCCAAATGACCGAATTGCGGCCGATTTTTCGTATAGCGGATGGCCAGCATAATAATTCTGACATTTCTCTCCTACATGTAAAAAATTCCTCATTTTTTTTTTTTTGGTAGAAAATAACATAGAACCCCAAAACATTATATATGTTTTTTTGTTTTTTTTTTTAGCAAAGACCCTAGAGAATACAATGGCGGTCGTTTTTTAATCTTGCACGGTATTTGTGCAGCAATTTTTCGAACACGTTTTTTTACGTTTTCTACACTGTACCCAAACAAATTTTTTATCATTTTTGTTCCCACAAATAGAGCTTTCTTTTGGTGGCATTTGATCGCAACAAATAAAAAAAAAGAGCGAAAATTTTGAGAATAAAAAAAAAATAGTTTTTCTCTGTTGTTTTTTTTGTAAATAAGCAAGTTTTCTCCTTCAATGATGGGCACTGATATGGCTGCACTGATGGGCACCAATGAGGTGGCACTCGAATGTACTTATGGGTGGCACTGATGGGTGGCATTGGTGGGCATCACTGTTGTGTTTTATTACATATTGGTGCCAATCAGTGCCCATTTGTGGGCACAGATTGGGCATTCATTTGAACATGTGGATGGCCAGGGGGTACATACCTGGCCATCCACATGTTGCCCACTTCCCTGGTGGTCCAGTGTGGTCATCCGAGGGGGGGGGAGCTGCGCTGATAAACAATCAGCGCAGACCGCCCTGTCAGGAGAGCCGCCGATCGGCTCTCCTCTTCTCGCGTCCGTTAGATGCGAGTGAGGAAAAGCCGATCACCGGATTTTCCTGTTTACATCGTGATTGGACACGGCTGATCACGTGTTAAAGAGCCTCGGCGTAGCGGTGTGTCAGACTAACACATCGCTCCACCGATCGCTGCGATGCGCTCCCCCAGGGGCGCGCAGTGGCATGTTATCCTGAAGGACGTTATATGACGCCCAGTCAGGATATCGCAACCACTTTCCGGGCGTCAATATGCTATTGACCGGGCAGGAAGTGGTTAAATACCACCAAAAGAAAGCTCTATTTGTGTGAAAAAAGGACAAACATTTCATATGGGTACAGTGTTGCATGACTGAGTAATTGTCATTCAAAGTGTGAGAGCACCGAAAGCTGAAAATTGGTCTGGTTAGGAAGGGGGTTTAAGTGCCCAGTAGTCAACTGGTTAAAGTTAGCCCAATTTATTTGGATAATGTGAAAGATGAAGTTATGCCGAGGAAATAGATACCAAACATGTCGCGCTTCAAAATTGGCATGATCGGGCCTCTTTACAGCGAGATCTGGGGGGGGGGGGGTCAATAACACCCCACATCTCACCTCTAGGCTGGGAAGCCTGAAATAAAAATAAAATTAAAAACGATCACAGGTTCTCAGCCGGGGCGGAGCCATTCGTTTGAATGCAGAGGCCGGGCATGACGTTATAACATCACGCCCGGCCTCCGAACGATCATAGAGACTCCAGCGACCATCTGGTCTGCCGGAAATCTCTATGGTCACCGTCCTGCGTATCCCTTCTCCGATTCACAGATGGAAGCGTTTTTTATTTTGCATTTTTTTTTTTTTTATTTGAATTTTTTTTAACAAACACTATACATTTGTAGTCCTTCCATCATCAGCCTTTTATATGTTGAACCCTCAGCCAGGCATCACCCGAAAGCCGACAATAAAAAGTGTCACTTACAGATGTATAAAGTCTTCCTGGCTGGAAGTTGAAGTTTTATGGAGCAGTAAAGTGGCATCCCCATGTCATAGGACGGCGAGGTCATCCCCATGTCATAGGACGGCGAGGTCATCCCCATGTCATAGGACGGCGAGGCCACCACCATGTCATAGGACGGCGAGGTCATCCCCATGCCATAGGACGGCGAGGTCATCCCCATGCCATAGGACGGCGAGGTCATCCCCATGTCATAGGACGGCGAGGTCATCCCCATGTCATAGGACGGCGAGGTCATCCCCATGTCATAGGACGGCGAGGTCATCCCCATGCCATAGGACGGCGAGGTCATCCCCATGCCATAGGACGGCGAGGTCATCCCCATGCCATAGGACGGCGAGGTCATCCCCATGCCATAGGACGGCGAGGTCATCCCCATGCCATAGGACGGCGAGGTCATCCCCATGCCATAGGACGGCGAGGTCATCCCCATGCCATAGGACGGCGAGGTCATCCCCATGCCATAGGACGGCGAGGTCATCCCCATGCCATAGGACGGCGAGGTCATCCCCATGTCATAGGACGGCGAGGTCATCCCCATGTCATAGGACGGCGAGGCCATCCCCATGTCATAGGACGGCGAGGCCATCCCCATGTCATAGGACGGCGAGGCCATCCCCATGTCATAGGACGGCGAGGCCATCCCCATGTCATAGGACGGCGAGGTCATCCCCATGTCATAGGACGACGAGGTCATCCCCATGTCATAGGACGACGAGGTCATCCCCATGTCATAGGACGGCGAGGTCACCCCCATGTCATAGGACGGCGAGGTCACCCCCATGTCATAGGACGGCGAGGTCACCCCCATGTCATAGGACGACGAGGTCACCCCCATGTCATAGGACGACGAGGTCATCCCCATGTCATAGGACGGCGAGGTCATCCCCATGTCATAGGACGGCGAGGTCATCCCCATGTCATAGGACGACGAGGTCATCCCCATGTCATAGGACGACGAGGTCACCCCCATGTCATAGGACGGCGAGGTCATCACCATGTCATAGGACGGCGAGGTCATCACCTGGATCTGATAGGGGGGATAATGCTCCAAATTTATTGACAATGACCGTCTTAGCCAGGGGGTCTCAAACTGGCGGCCCTCCAGCTGTTCCAGAACTGCAATTCCCATGAGGCATTGCAAGGCCGCCAGTTACAAACATGACTCCCATAGGCAGAGGCATGATGGGACTTGTAGTTTCGCAACAGCTGGAGGGCCACCAGTTTGAGACCCCTGGACTCTTAGCCCATTGATGGATTTATGTTGTACAGAAAGTCACTATCAAAAAATAAATAAATAAAAATGGAGCTTACGAGCACTTAGATGTGGTGGCTGCATTCATTTTCCTTTATTTTTTCTAATGATCCTGCCAGTAATACACTTCCTGTTCCTGGCAACACTCACTTTTATCTATGGAGGAGCAGTGTTGTCACCCGAGGACAGGAAGTGTGTTAGGACTACACCCCTCCCCTTTTTTCCACGATATAGGAGGGAGGTGTTCTGTCACTCACTGTACTCTATGGAGAAGCAGGAGAGAGAGAGAGAGAGAGAGAGATGAGAGAGAGAGAGAGAGAGAGAGAGAGAGAGAGAGAGAGAGAGGGAGAGAGAGGGGAGAGATCATTCACAGGTTTAGCATGCGTGGGCCCATCTTTCAGTGAGAGGACCCCGTAGGGTGTCACCGGTGGTGGCAGACAGGCCTCCTCCTCGCGCCCCCCCACAGGGTGTGACACGTGGGCGTTTTTTCTTTTCCCGGGACGTAAATCCCAGCTCCGAGCTGTGACATTCAGTCACTCGGTGGGGCGGATTGGCTGTCACATAAAACAGATCCTTCCATCCCGCAGTCCCGACGCACATCGCCAGCTACCAGGGTCCAGGAATCCCAATGGGGGCCTATTCAAAACGATGGGGGGGGCTTTATTCTGCACACCAGCTGACCAGGGCAGCATTTAATAGCGATTGGACCTGGGGGCAACAAAAAACATTTTCTTGGGCCCTCTTGGGGCTCAAGGGGCAGCTGCTTTGGGCCACACAACAATGACTGGTCCAGGAGCAGCTGCCCCTTTTGCCCCATGTTAAAGACAGCCCTGCGGCCCACAGACATACGACGCAGCACTAACATGGGGCATTGTGCATTGCCAAGTTTTTTTTTTTTTTTTAAAGTTTCTTGAAAGCACATTGTCATGCGTTTTGATGTGCTCCGCCGTCTGTCCACAAGGTGCATTGGGGTGCAATTCAGAAGGAATTCCATCAAGGCCCTTGGGGCGTGGTTCACATCTACGCAGGACCGCGATTTCGCACACGTTCCCGACATGCACAGAAACACGATGCATAGTAAACATGCATATTTTTTGCGCCCCAAAGTGTGGTCGGGTGCGCGTTTCTCTGGGGTGGGGCTACCCGCTAAAATTAAAAAAGGTGCTGCACACAACACGCAAGAACTGCGCGCACCCTAGGCTGCACCGTACTGGTGTGAAGCTAGCCTTAATGTGCGTTGCGGTAATGCATGCATTACCACAAATAAAAGGGTCCGAATGAGGCCCTGACGAGTTGCGTTTCGCAGGTGCAAAGACGTGCGTTATTTTCACGTGCGTTATTTTTCACAAAAAAATAAATACAAAACAAACACCCCATGCACCATTCTTTGGCAATGCAGCTCACCAAAACGCACAGTGCGCTTTCAGTTTTGCAGAAACTACACTACAGTCCATTTAACATGGTTTCTTTCAAGGCCTTAGACCAGTGATGGCGAACCTCTGCACCTCCAGATGTTTTGGAACTACATTTCCCATGATGCTCAAGCACTCTGCAGTTTAGTGAAGCATCATGGGAAATGTAGTTCCAAAGCATCTGGGGTGCCAAGGTTCGCCATCACTGCCTTAGAGCCCACTCATGGCAATGCATTGCGCTGAACGCACATTTTATGTGTTGCGTTA
Organism: Lithobates sylvaticus; assembly: GCA_028564925.1. NCBI lineage: Eukaryota > Metazoa > Chordata > Amphibia > Anura > Ranidae > Lithobates > Lithobates sylvaticus. The sequence goes on along the minus strand of CM053026.1, from coordinate 32,356,434 downwards.
GGATCCCTATTCATTTTTTTTTTTTTCTTAAACCGCAACGCGCGGCGTTAGCTAGTTAAGGGTGTTTTTTTAAAGTAATGGCAGCACATTACACACAATCGCAGTAACGCAGCGCCCTTACCTGGCAGCTGAAAAGCAGGTCAGGTGATCAGAATCCGGCATGTCACGTGACCCCCCCCCCCCCCCCCCCCCCCAGCAGCTCTGCTTAACTGAGGATTCTGCTGACATGGGCTCCCCAGGGTGCTGCCGGCTCAAGATCACATGACTCACCGCAAGCTCTGCTTATGGGAGTTTTACAACTGTACCGCCCGCAGCCCGCTTGGCCACACCCACATCCCAATCAATGATCTCTGTATAGAGGCCAACATAAAACCCTCAGCTGACTCCGGAAAGATTGTTTATAAAAGAAAAAAAGAAACAAAAAAGTATCACATTGTTTACAAAACACACAATGCAACTATAAATAGAAACAAAACAACTGCCAGGAGGTTCAGCTCCCCTTCACATTGGAAGTGACTTGTCATGCGATTTGACAGAACCAAACAAAGCAAAAAAACACGCATGGCAAGTCGCACTGTTCAAATCGATGCGACGCCTGCACTACTTTTGGCGATTTTTGGGTGCGACTCGCATAGACATCTATGCACGAAGCCGCAAGAAGTCACACGATTTCAAAGCCACAGTCATTGTTAATGGGGAGATTTAACCAATCACTGAAATCTCCTCTGCTGGGTGCCCGGACCCCCCCCCCCCCCCCAGGCCCCATTCACATTGTGTATAGCAGAAACACGCGCTCCCAGGTTTGGGGGTTTTTAGCGCCTTTTTTGTGCGTTTCCACGTCACACACAGGGTAGCTTATGCACAGGATTTTCTTCTCACACATTTGCCGTACGCCAAATGCACGTCTGCTAACTGCTTTTGGAGGGAGCCTATAACAAACAATTAATGGCACCACAAGTATGTTTTCAAAAACGTGCGGGGAAATTTTTTTTTTTTATAAAAAAGCGCATTTCCTATGCCGGAAACACAAAGCTTGAATGGGGCCAGGCGTCCATTCACACCTAAGCTCATGTTTTCGTGCACGTTCGTGGAACACGCAAAAAAACAAACAAAAAAAAAAAAAAACACACAACACGTGCCACTTGAGGTGCCAGTCTTTGATATACTTGCGCATTACAAACGTGATAAAGCGGATCTTCGCGGCATCCAAGCACCACAAACCAAAAAGAAACGCTATTCAATTCATTTTTTTACCCCTTGGACCCGGAGCCTCCTGGCCCTTTAACCACTTAAAGACCGGGCCTATTTTCATTCTTGTTTTGCTCGAAAATTACTTAGAACCCCCCCAAACACACACACACACACACACACACACACATTTTTTTTTTCCAGACACTAGAGTCTAGAGAATAAAATGGTGGTCATTGCAATACTTTATGTCACACCGTATTTGCACAGCGGTCTTACAAACTAGACATGTGCACAACAAAAAAAAAATGTGTTTATTTTCGTTTCGTTTTTTTCGTTTCCGTTGGTCGTCGGTGTTCGTAACGATTCGTACATTCGTAAGAGTTTATTTTTTCGTTGATTCGTTTTTTCGTTAGTTTAATTTTCGTTTATTCGAAATTCGGACGCATTCATAAATCGGAGCATAATTCATAATTTTATGTAATGTGTATGCTATTATTACATTTTAAGAGACACAGAAAATTACGAATCGAAAAAAAAAAAAAAAAGTTACGAATGTACGAATTTTTTCATTCAATCCATTCGAAGCACGTTAAACAGCGCCATTGTAAGAGACACGGAAAATTACCAATTAAAAAAAAAAAAAAAAAAAAAAAAAAAAAAAAAAACTTACGAATGTATGAATTTTTTTCGTTCATTTTTCGTTGTTCCTGTTTTCGTTTTTCGGATTTTCTTCATTCGTACAGTCGTTGTTTCTAATTAGTTTTTTTTCGGATTTTCGTTGTTTTTCGGATTCGTTCAAATTCGAACGATTCGTTAATCGAATTCGTTCGATTCGAACGAAAATGAACGAATGAAAATAACGGAAAAAAAAAAAAACGAAACGAATTGCACATGTCTATTACAAACAATTTTTGGGGAAAAAATAAAAAATTAACAGTAAAAAGTTAGCTAAATTTTATTATACCGTGAAAGAATGTTACGCCGAGTAAATCGATACCCAACATGTCACGCTTCAAAATTGCGCCCGCTCGTGGAATGGCGACAAACTTTGACCCTTAAAAATCTCCATAGGCAACGTTTAAAAATTTCTACAGTTTACAGAGGCGGAGACGGCCGGAACGTGGAAGGAGGGGGCACCTCTCCTGCCGCCAATAAAAGTGACCTTGTGATGAATCCGACGCAGAGACCACTTTTATCCCAAAGCGGACCGCCCGCCGTTTTAAAAAAAAAAAAAAAAAAAAAGAAGAAGAACCCCCTTCTTTTTTTTTTTTTTTTTTTTTAAAACGGCGGGCGGTCCGGTCTGCTGCCATAACCTCGGTATTTAACGTCAAAGTACTGACGTATAACGACGGCAGGGCGGTCCGGAAGGGGTTTTTAAGGGGTTGTGACCACCGCGACAGCGAGTCACATGATCAGAAAGAAGCCGATCGCAAGTAGCGATCAGGAGCTTTCCGGTAACTGTGCCGGGCTGCCCGCTCTTGGCACAGCTGTATTTGCACCAATTCCCTCTCGACGCCACTGCCCACCTGCCGAGAGGCCGCATATTTGCGTGCGGCCAATGAGTTATTATTCAAAACAAATTCCCCCCATCCATCTATCCGTGCTTTATTTTGTTGAGAGATCACTTTGAAAAACACCCCCCACCTGGCATTTCTGGTGGTGGCCATCTTTAGTAAGGGCAGATGATTCATGTAGCATTTACTTCCTGGAACTCATCTGCCCTCATCTCAAGAATGCATGCAGGAGGGTGTGCTTAGCTGAGAAAAACCCTCCTCTTCTTCTGGGATGTATGACATCATTTGCCTAGGCAAGAAACCAGGAAGTAACTGAAGAAACGCGAAAAAAAATAAGTATAAAAACAAGTAAATATGATACACTTGACTATTTAGGAATGTTAGCAACATGAGGATTAAAAATCAATGCTGATTGGCAGAGTGAAGTTCCGCTTTGAGGTCCAGTTCACACACCACATGCAGTCCAGTGCGTTTTTGTAAAGTGTCAAAAAGTAAATAAAAAATAAAAAAAACGCATTGGAAAGAAGGTTATATGGTTTCCAATTGCATAGTTCACACCAGTGTGGTCAGCTCCAGAAAAGAAAAAAAAAAAAAAAATAAAAAAATAGAACAACAAAAAAAAAAAAAAAAAATGGGGACATTTTTTATATATATATAATATATATATATATATAAAGAAAATTATATTATTATATATATAGATTTTTTTTCACAACTATACTAGTGTCCAGTGTGTTTTTATGCTTTCACTTGCATTTTTGATGTGCATGTTTAGTAAAAAAAAAAGAAATACAAAAAGAATTATATAAATACATATCTGGAAACGCATCAAAAACGCATCGTAACGCATCAAAAACGCATCGTAACGCATCAAAAACGTGCAAGCAGAAACGCATCCGGAACAGATCTGGAGTGCGGAGAATTTTTTTTTTTTTTTTTGCGTTTCTGGCACAAATATGAGTGGAAACGCATGCACGCAACATCGTGCAGCATCGCGCCCTGAGCAGAGCCTCAGGGCGCCATTCAAAATGGACAGCGCCGCAACGCGCTAAATGCAAGCAACAGAACGCGAGTAGCGATAACACGTGCGCAAAAGTGCGTTTCACCTGTGAAGGTCTGTTTACACGATTGAGTCGCAGTAACATGGGCGATACTGAAACACGCAGCAAAGCGCGATACGCGTGTTGGCGCAAAACAGCGCTGCTTATTGTGAATGCCACTGCACCAACACATAGAACATGGGTTGCAGTAACGCACTTCTTACCGCAAACGCAATAGTGAAAATGGGCCCTCATTCTGAATGGCGACGCGTTGCAGTTTGCTGCCAAGAGTGCTGCATGCATTCTAATCCATTGTGATGCAATGTGCAGCCTGTTCAAGTGAGTGAGCTGCGCCGATGCACCGCAGCTGACCAGGCTGGTGTAGATGGGCCCAAAGAGGCCGAAAACAATTTTTTATTTTTCCATTATTATGATTATTATTAAACAGTAAAGTTATTTTCATTATTATGACTATGAGGATTTTAAATAATCATAATAGTATTAATATTCACATTATTAAAAACAGTAAAGTTTTTTTCATATTATTAATAAACAGTAAAAGTTTTTCTTCATCATTACAACTATCATGACGATGATTATTAATAATCATAATAATATTAAACAGTAAAGTATTTAATTATTATTGACTTATTGTTGATGACTATTAATAATCATAATAAAAATAGTCATAATAATATTATTAAACAGTAAGTTTTTTCTCATTATTATGACTAGTATGATAATGATGATTATTAATAATCAATATTCATAATATTATTAAACAGTAAAGTTTGTCATTATTATGACGATTATAAATAATCATAATAAAAATAATAATAATATTATTATTATTATTATTATTATTAATAATAAGCAGTAAAAGTATTTTTTTCATTATTATTAATTATTATGACTAGTATGACGATTATTATGATTATTAGTAATATTAAACAGTAAAGTTTTTTTATTAATTATTATGACTATTAATAATAATAAAATAATAATAATAATAGTCATAATAATAACATTAAACAGTAAAGTTGTGGTGAACATTGGCCATGTGATGTAGGATTAGCGGACTTCTACGGCTCCATCCATACTTGCGAGACTTGTTGTCAAGTGACTTTGCGAAAAATCAAAGTCGCATGGCAAGTCGCAGGCCCATTGTTTTTCAACGGCACCTGTTCCAAGTTGCAGCGACTTTGAAAAAGGCGGCTGCGCTACTTTCATGCAGCATTGGATTGGACTTTGCTTTCTATGGACCAAAATCGCGTCAAAAAAAAAAGTAGTGCAGGCCCCTCCTTTTTTCAAAGTCGCACCAACTTGAACGGGTGCATTGAAAACAATGGGCCTGCGACTTGTTGTGCGACTTCGATGTCTCAAAGTTGCTGCACAACTGTGAATGAAGCCTTTACAAAGAGGGTGGCAAGGATGCCGGTGCTCCCTATCTATCAGGGCTGGGCCGGTGGCTGCCCTGGGCACTGTAGTATCATGGGGGGAGGCACCACAAGGAGATTAGGGAGGAGGATTTGTGTTGGGAGGGGGAATTTGGGGGTGGAAGGAATGTATTGTTCTAGGAGGGGAAATTTGGGGGTGGGGTGCAAAAATGTGGTGATTTAGGGGCATTTGTGTTGGGCTGGGGGGGGGCGAGAGAAGAAGATGTGTGCTAGGTAGGGAAGATTTAGGGGGGAAATTTGTGCTGGGAGGGGGGACTTGAAGGGGGGGGGGTTAAGAGATGTGGAGAGGAAATTTAGGGGGGGGGTAGAGAATTTTTACTAAAAGGGGGTGGTTTTTTTTGGGGGGGGGTGGAGCAAAGATTTGTGCTGAGAGGAGGGATTTTAGCGGGGGGGGGGCAGATTTGTACTGGAAGGAGGAGGGATTTATTCTTAGGGGCGGCGGCTGGGCGGGCCGCTCCATAATCTCCGCCCCCTAATAACCATGCTGGGTGTCAGATCCACCAAACTTGTGACACTAGCGAATCAATATTCGCCATTGTCTTCCGGCTCCTCCTCCTGGCCAATCAGGACAGGAGGTGGATCTTAAGACCGGGTTAGCCGCGACCTGAATGGGGGGTGCACAGACCAGGGGGGGTGCAATTGTTCGCCCTACCCGACAAAAATAAAAAAAAAATGGGGCGCCTCTGGGGGGGGGCCCTCTTGTTCACCGCCCCCCCAAAAAGGGGGGGGTGGTGGGAGAGAGAACAGGCTGGAGCACCAGCCACCACCATTGACACGTAATGCATATATCTTGGGGTAGTAGTTTGGCATGTCCGCCCTGGGCATTAGTTGACCTTGTGTCAGCACTGCCCCGCCCCCCCCAGCCAAATATGCCTATGTCCCCCCTAAAAAAAAAAAAAAAGTACGGCGCCATTTTTGTTCAGGCATCATCCACCACATCTTACTTCCTGGACCGAGAGGCTTGCTCAGAGAGGACACAATCACGTGTCAACAAATGCCCGACACAGATCAGCCCCCTGCTACAAGGTTACAATGTACAGTCTGATCACTGGGTGGAAGAGGAGACTGAGGAACTGCCTGCAGCAGACTGATGACATCACCCCAGCCTATTCTTATTGAAAAATAGATTTCTCAGTACAAACCCACTAAAAACAGGGAAAAGGAGGAAAAAATATTTGCGCTACTCACCGGTTTTCTGCGTTCGATAAGCGCGGTGCCCGTAGTGTGGGGGGGGGGTGGCGAATTCAGATCAGGGCACTGATGATGAGTGGCATCTCCCAGGGCACCTTGTCTTCTAGGCCTCCTCTATAATGGGCAGCTCTGGGTATGAACGCAGAGCGCATAGCGCCTACATAGGCCGTGGCGTCTGCACGCAGGAATAAGCCGGGCACCGGGAATACCATATGTCCGAGTGATGACAGCGGCATATATATATATATATATATATAAATATATATATATATATATATATATCCCCCCCCTCTAATTCATCAGTATGGGGGGACACTGAGCACAGCAGCTAATATAATCACCTCCAGCCCGTATCTATAGGAGCCACCCTGCCCCACACCCAGCTAATAGAAGACTGCCTAATGTGTATGCAGCAAGTTTCTAATGGGGGCAGGGATTGTAGGGGGGGGGGGGGGTTGGGTCATCAGCTACAAAAGGTGACAATTTAGGAGGAGTAGCAATAAATAGAAGAAGGGAGGCAGAAACTTATTTTTAGATTGCAAGCCTCTAGGGCAAGGCCCGGCGGTGAGCTCCAGCTGACAGGGGATTGCTGTACACAGCACTGACTCATCCACTCCCCCCCCCTCCCCAAAATAATAAAGAGCCCTGCATAAGGGGGGCCCAGCTACCCCCACAACCCCTCCCATCCCACAGCACAAACAACAAGACTTACCCCAAACTTTTCCAGGGAGGGCAGCAGAGTGTCAGGAGGAGGGGGAGGGGGGGGGGCTGGGTGCAGTTTGGGGAGGGGGCTGTGCACAGAGGAAGCTCTGCTTGTGGGGACAGTTCCTGTCTGTGTCTCCCAGGCTGATGTTTGGGGGGGTCCCAGGGGCTCCTCCAGGGACAGGGGGGGACACCTGGGGGGGCGGGGGGTGGTGATGATGTCACAGCTGGATGTTGGGGGTGATCAGCCTGCTCCCCCCTCTCTGCTGCCCTCTGCACACTCACTCTGCTGCTCCTGCTGCCAGCTGATTGTGCTTCTCCTACTCCCCCCCCCTCCCACAGGCCCCGCCCCTACAGCCTGTCCGGACAGCTGATTGGGGCGCACCGCTCTCTGCCATTGGTGGGGAGGGATGTCACTGCAAGACTTGTCCCCGCCCAGCTCACCTTGCAGCATTAACCCTTCCCCTGCATGCTGTGCCTGGCTGCTGACACCATTAACCCCTTCACTACTGGAGCTACACTCTGCCAACATTAACCCCTCCCCTGCCAGGTCTACACTCTGCCAACATTAACCCCTCCCCTGCCAGGTCTACACTCTGCCAACATTAACCCCTCCCCTGCCAGGTCTACACTCTGCCACCATTAACCCCTCCCCTGCCAGGTCTACACTCTGCCACCATTAACCCCTTCACAGCTGGATCTATATTCTACCAGCATTAACCCCTTCCCTGCCAGGTCTATAATCTATCAACATTAACCCCTTCCTTGCCAGGTCTACACTCTGCCACCATTAACCCCTTCCCTGCCAGGTCTATTATCTACCACCATTAACCCCTTCCATGCCAGGTCTATAATATACCAACATTAACCCCTTCCCTGCCAGGTATGTATCCTGGCAGCATTAACCCCTTCTCTACCAGATCTACACTCTGCCACCATTAACCCCTTCCCTGCCAGATCTACACTCTGCCAACATTAACCTCTCCCCTGCCAGGTCTACACTCTGCCACCATTAACCCCTTCCCTGCCAGGCCTACACTCTGCCACCATTAACCCCTCCCCTGCCAGGCCTACACTCTGCCACCATTAACCCCTTCCCTGCCAGGTCTATAATCTACCAACATTAACCCCTTCCCTGCCAGGTCTACACTCTGTCACCATTAACCCCTTCCCTGCCAGGTCTATAATCTACCAACATTAACCCCTCCCCTGCCAGATCTACACTCTGCCACCATTAACCCCTTCCCTGCCAGGTCTATAATCTACCAACATTAACCCCTTCCCTGCCAGGTCTGTACCCAGACAGCATTAACCCCTTTTCTACCAGATCTACACTCTGCCACCATTAGCCCCTTCCCTGCCTGCTGTGCCTGTGTGCTGCCACCATTAAACCCTTCCTCCCCAGATCTTATAATATGCCAACAATAACCCCTCCCCTGCCAGATATATACCCTGCCAGCAATAACCCCTTACCTGCCAGATCAGTTCTCTGCCACCATTAACCCCATTCACAGCTAGATCTGTACCATGCCAGATCTGTCCCATGCCATTATAATCAACTTCTCTACCAGCTGTATGTGTGCTGCCACCATTGGTAACACTTTATTACCTTATCTGTCTTCCTGTGGATGTACGCCGCCCGTATTAACCCCCCAACATTAAAGCTGGACGCTGTGGAAAAAACTAACTTTCATTTAAATACATTCCTCCATAGCCACAAAGGTTCTAAATTCACTTTGTGAGCACCAAATTCCTTTACAAACCCAGATATTACCTGGTAAAAGTAGCAGTGATATCATCACTGTGCAGAGAGGGAGGGACCCAGTCCACCCACTACACAGACTACAGAAGACTACATGGGGGGGGGGGGGGGCGGAGACAAGACCAGTCACCCTGCACAGGGGGAGAGAACAGCGATGAGCGGTCTTTATTACAGGAAGTCACAGACTACATTACTGCGCAGATATGAAAGGAATACACAAAGCACACCGAGATTTCCGCCTCTTTCTTGACAGTTGTGTGTCTCCCTGAATTAAGTAGTCACCCTAATGGCGGCTTTCTCTATATTCTCATTAACCCTTTAAGAGATCATCCATTCTGCAGCAAAGGCTTCCGTCTCCTCCGGCTTACCTACCCCGAGATGTGACACAAGTGACTCCATGTTCTTATCAATACACTCCATGGTGAGAACAATAGAATCCCCACCTCCAGCACCAAACAATAAGAGGCCTATTAAGGCCTTAGATTTGGGCCTCTCAATCTAATAACTGAGAACCTTTTCCAAGAAAAAGTGACCATTAAATTATATATATATATATATATATATATATATTATATATACACACACACACACTATATCTCAACATGATGCACTCTTTATTGTCACAGAATCAAAATATACGAATTCCATCATAATCCATTAAAAAAAGAATTTTTGTAATAAATAAGGTAATATCTGATTTAGTAGTTATTTGTGCACTGTCTCTTTAAATGTTGTTATGTTACGTATTTTCACTTTTTTCACTTTCTTTCTTTCCCTCTTTTTCTTTCTCTCTCTCTCTCTCTCTCTCGCTCTCTCTCTCCTCTCTCTTTTTCTTTCTTTCTCTCTTTTTTTCCCCTCTCTTCTTACTTTCTCTCTCTCTCCTCTCCCTCCCTCTCTCTTCGCTTTCTTTCATTTTCTTTCTCTCTCTCTCTCGCCTCCTCTCTCACCCCCCTCTCTCCTCTCCCTCTTTCTTTCTTTCCCCTTCTCTCTCCCCTTTCTTTCTTTCTCTCCTCCTTTCTCTCTCTCTCTCTCTCTCTCTCCCTCTCCTTTCTTCCTTTGTCTTTTTTTTTCTCCCTTCCTTTCTTCCTCTCTTTTTTCTCCCTTCCTTTCTTCGTCTCTTTTTTTTTCTCCCTTCCTTTCTTCCTCTCTTTTTATTCTCCCTTCCTTTCTCCCTCTCTCTCTCTTTCTTTTTCTTTCCCCCTCTCTCTCCCTTTCTTTCTTTCTCTCCTCATTTCTCTCTCACTCCTTTCTCTCTCTCCTTTCTTCATTTCTTTCTCTATTTTTTCTCCCTTCCTTTCTTCCTCTCTTTTTTTCTCCCTTCCTTTCTCCCCTTTCTCTCTTTTTCTTTCTCTCCTCCTTTCTCTCTCTCATTCTCTCTCATTCTCTCTCACCCTCTCTCTCTCTCTCACAACCCTCTTTCTATCCCCTTCTTTCTCGCTTTTTCTCTCTCTCTCTTTTTTTTGTCTTTCTTTGCCCCCCATCCTCTCTATCTCTCCCCCTTTCCCTTCTTTCTTCCTTTTCTTTCTCTCTTTTTTTCTCCCTTCCTTTCTCCCACTTTCTCCCCTTTCTCTCGTTTTCTTTCTCTCCTCCTTTCTCTCTCTCATTCTCTCTCTCTCACCCCCTCTCTCTATCTCTCACTTTCCTCTCTCTCTCTATCCCCTTCTTTCTTGCTTTCTTTCTCTCTCTCTCTTTTTGTCTCTCCCCCCCCCTCTCTCCTCCTCTCTCTCTCTCTCCCCTCCCTTTTTTCTTCCCTTTTCTTCTTTCTTTCTTTCTCTCTTTTTTCTCCCTCCCCTCTCTCTCTCTCCCCTTTCTCTCTCTCATTCTCTCTCAACCCCCCCTCTCTCTCTCACCCCCTCTCTTTTTTTGTCTCTCTTTCTCCCACCCACTCTCCTTCTTTCTCCCCTTTCTTCCTTTCTCTCCCCCCCTTTCTCTCTCTCTCTCTCTCTCTCTCTCCCCCCTCCCCCTTTTTTCTTTCTCTATTTCTTTCTTTCTCTCTTTCTTTTTGTCTTTTTTTTCTCTTTTCCTCTCTCTCTCCCCCCCTTTCATCTTTCTTTCTTTCTCTTTCTTTCTCTCTCTCCTTCTTTCTCTTTCTTTCTCTCCCCCACTCTCTCTCTCTCACACACACTTCTGCCCCCCCCCTCTCTCCCCCCCCCCACCCCCCCTCTCTCTCTCTCTCTCCCTCTCTCCTTCCCTTCTTTCTTTCTCTCTTTTTTTTCTCTCTACCTTTCTCCTTTCACTTCACATAGCCAAAACAGGAAGTGAGAGGAAATCCCTCCAAAGTGACTATATCTGACTACGAAATCTAGTATCCCCATTGGAAGATTTCCTCTCTATTCCATTTTTGGTGACAACCCGAAATATGGGCTTTTCTTTCACTCTCGGGTGATAATGGTAAACATAGGACAAATAGACAGGATGAATCTTCCTAACGTGGGCACAGAAAACCCGCCAGGGGGATACTTGCCTGGCACAGGAACCATTCACACAACGCCTTGCATTTTTCTCAATGAATGCAAGACGTTGTCAGATTGGATGAGGTGGAGATCACAACATCACCAAAAAATGCAAGGCGTTCTGCAAATGGCGACCATACTGATCAAGTGTCCTCCTAAGTTCACTATGCAGCAGGGCAGCCGCACGGCATGGGACCCGGCAGACAGCAGCGATCACTGCGGTAGTGCCAACTGCTACATTGATTTCCAGCTTTCACAGGGATCCCACAGGTATGGTATTTATATACTTACATTGGTCCAAACTGGCCTATATAATCCTATCCCACCTCCACCTAACAACTCTTTCTCCATCAGCTCATCCCCCACAGTTATTACCTTTTGTATCACATGGTCCCCCCTTTTAGATTGTAAACTCTAACGGGCAGGGCCCTCCGATTCTCCTTGTATTGAATTGTATTGTAACTGTTCTGTCTGCCCTCGTGTTGCAAAGCGCTGTTCAAACTGTTGGCGCTATATAAATCCTGCATACTGATAATAATCAATACGTGGAGTTCAGCTTTAAGGCCTAGCTTACCTTTGGCTTTGTGGTTGGGAGGTGGTGGTAAAAACAGGTAGACAAGCTATATTTTTTACTGCTCCCCACACTACAAATGCAGCTGTGGAGTGGTGGGGTATTCCCAATGCCGCTGCGTTAATGATCCCCTCTGTCATGTACTACCAGCTGAATGCGACTCATGGGGCCACGCTGCAAGCACAGGTTTTAGCATGGTGGTCAGGGGCGTCTTTAACACGTGGCAAGAGGGGCAGCTGCCCTGGGCAGAGGCATTGTTGTGGGGCCCAAAGCAGCTGCCCCTTGAGCCTGTGCTGCCCACAAATAATTGATAAGTAAATTTGGCTATCATGAAAGGGGGTCTTGTGTAATAATGGAGGTAGTATGGGGGATTGCTCCTGTATAATAATTGGGGGTAGTATGGGGAAGGGGGTCTTGTGTAGTGATGGAAGTAGTATGGGGGAGGGATCTTGTGTAATGATGGGAGTAGTTTGGGGAAGGGGGTATTGGGTAATGATGGCGGTAGTATGGGGGATTGGTCTTGTTTAATGATGGGAGTAGTATGGGGAAGGGGGTCTTGTGTAATGATGGAGGTAGTATGGGGGATTGGTCCTATGTAATGATGGGAGTAGTATAGGGAAGGGGGTCTTGTGTAATGATGGAGGTAGTATGGGGGATTGGTCCTATGTAATGATGGGAGTAGTATGGGGAAGGGGGTCTTGTGTAATGATGGAGGTAGTATGGGGGATTGGTCCTATGTAATGATGGGAGTAGTATGGGGAAGGGGGTCTTGGGTAATGATGGAAGTGGTATAGGGGAGGATCCTGTGTAATGATGGGAGTAGTATGGGGAAGGGGGTCTTGTGTAATGATGGAGGTAGCATGGGGGATTGGTCCTATGTAATGATGGGAGTAGTATGGGGAAGGGGGTCTTGTGTAATGATGGAGGTAGTATGGGGGATTGGTCCCATGTAATGATGGGAGTAGTATGGGGAAGGGGGTCTTGTGTAATGATGGAGGTACTATGGGGGATTGGTCCTATGTAATGATGGGAGTAGTATGGGGAAGGGGGTCTTGTGTAGTGATGGAAGTAGTATGGGGGAGGGATCCTGTGTAATGATGGGAGTAGTATGGGGAAGGGGGTCTTGTGTAATGATGGAAGTTGTATGGAGGAGGGATCCTGTGTAATGATGGGAGTAGTATGGGGAAGGGGGTCTTGTGTAATGATGGAGGTACTATGAGGGATTGGTCCTATGTAATGATGGGAGTAGTATGGAGGAGGGATCCTGTGTAATGATGGGAGTAGTATGGGGAAGGGGGTCTTGTGTAATGATGGAGGTAGCATGGGGGATTGGTCCTATGTAATGATGGGAGTAGTATGGGGAAGGGGGTCATGTGTAATGATGGAGGTAGTATGGGGGATTGGTCCCATGTAATGATGGGAGTAGTAGGGGGAAGGGGGTCTTGTGTAATGATGGAGGTACTATGGGGGATTGGTCCTATGTAATGATGGGAGTAGTATGGGGAAGGGGGTCTTGTGTAGTGATGGAAGTAGTATGGGGGAGGGATCCTGTGTAATGATGGGAGTAGTATGGGGAAGGGGGTCTTGTGTAATGATGGAAGTAGTATGGAGGAGGGATCCTGTGTAATGATGGGAGTAGTATGGGGAAGGGGGGGGTCTTGTGTAATGATGGAGGTACTATGGGGGATTGGTCCTATGTAATGAAGGGGGTGGGGAGTGGAGTATGGGGAAGGGGGTCTTGTGTAATAATGGGGTACGAATGGGGTAGTATGGGGGGGGGTCTTGTGTAATGATGGAGGTAATATGGAGGGGAAGGGGGTCCTGTGTAATGATGGAGGTAGTATGGGGAAGGGGGTCTTGTGTAGTGATGGAAAAGTAGTATGGGGGATTGGTCCTATGTAATGATGGGAGTAGTATGGGGAAGGGGGTCTTGTGTAATGATGGAAGTAGTATAGGGGAGGATCCTGTATAATGACGGGAGTAGTATGGGGAAGGGGGTCTTGGGTAATGATGGAAGTAGTATGGAGGAGGGATCCTGTGTAATGATGGGAGTAGTATGGGGAAGGGGGTCTTGTGTAATGATGGAGGTACTATGGGGGATTGGTCCTATGTAATGATGGGAGTAGTATGGGGAAGGGGGTCTTGTGTAATGATGACGGTAGTATGGGGGATTGGTCCTATGTAATGATGGGAGTAGTATGGGGAAGGGGGTCTTGTGTAATGATGGAAGTAGTATAAGGGAGGATCCTGTGTAATGATGGGAGTAGTATGGGGAAGGGTGTCTTGGGTAATGATGGAAGTAGTATGGGGGAGGGATCCTGTGTAATTATGGGAGTAGTATGGGGAAGGGGGTCTTGTGTAATGATGACGGTAGTATGGGGATTCGTCCTTTGTAATGATGGGAGTAGTATGGGGGAAGGGGGTCTTGTGTAATGAAGACGGTAGTATGGGGGATTGGTCCAGTGTAATGATGGGGGGCAATAAAATGTTTGCCCAGGGTCCAATTAATATTGAAGATGGCCCTGGTGGTGGTGTGGTCTTTTAGGGGTTAAAACAGGCGGTGAGGAGGTGATATGTCTGTTGAGCACCCTCTGAAAAGTGACCCACTGCCGATGGCTGGTCAGAGGACAACGCTTGAGTAAACAAGGCCCAAGGGCCCAAATCTGGTTGTACAATCTCTTTTAGATCTACCAAAAATGATGTAGCGCAAGGGTCTTCCTGATTGGATACTAATTGGTTGGTTAGAGTGTAAGCTCTTATGAGCAGGACCCTGTTAACTTTCTTGTAATTGTATTGCCTCCCTTTATGTTGTAAAGCGCTGCATAAACTGTCGGTGCTATAAAAATCTTGTATAATAATAATAATAATACAGGGTTAATTGGCTCCTATCTAAATTGGCCCTAGTATGTGTATAAATGTGAGTTAGGGATTAGATTGTAAGCTCCTTGAGGGCAGGGACTGATGTGAATGTAATATATATATGTAAAGCGCTGCGTAAATTGGCGGCGCTATATAAGAACCTGTAATAAATAGATAATAATAATACTTAGGTAGATCCTCATATTACATCATTTTGGTAAATCTCAAACTGATTGTACAAAGATTGTACAGTCAGTTCGTAAAGCGTATGGTGAGGTGATTTTTTATTTTTATTTTTTAAAGGTAAATGTGAGGTGATTTCTAATTGGTTGCTATGAGTTACCGCTCTTTGCTTTCCTCCACATGGTTACGCTAGTGTTCTAAAAAGCGACTGCGGTTCCTATGAGCAACACAGAGCCATCTCTGTCTAGGCCATTTAGGCTTATTTACTAAAGCAATGAGCACGTTCACAGGCCGTAACCAAAACAAATGTCAGCTCAGCAAAGTCAGGTCAAGGAGAATGATGGATTCTGATTGGTTGCTATGGGATACAGCGCCGAGCACATTGGCCTGCGCCTTCCTGAGGGAGCCTGCACCCCCCCCCCCCCCGGATCATGTCTGTGGGCACACTGAGCGTGGTGGAGGTGTCTGATGTCTGCTCCGTATGATAATGATCTGTGCAGACACAGAGAACTCAGACTAGGCCTCAGCCCTGCTACCACGGTGACCATGCAAAGTCATAATAACACAAACTCCTCACTGAATACCACAGCACTTCTCATCCTGAGCTGACAGAAAATGCCCCATGTCCTGGCTGTCCCCCTACCAGGGCCCAACAGTGCGTCCATGTTAACCCCGCAAATCACTGCGCATGTGGGAAATCCCTTCAAGAGAAGCTGCGTTTGAGTTTTCCTCATCATTGTCATAGAATTGCTCATACTATCATGACACTTTATATGGCTAGATTTACATCTATGCATGTGGGGTTGATGTTGTATTTGCGGCTCGTTTTCTGGCGCATTTTGTGTTTTTTCACGCAAGTTTTGATGTGTTTTAGGCTGGGTTCACACCATCGCCGCAGGTGGCTCCCAGCAAGGGGTCCGGTGCATCCCTGTTCATGGTTTCAGGTCCGATTTCAGCCCGAATTTTGGGCTGAATTTGGACCTGAAACGGACCAAAAGACGCACAGGGCCTGTGAACAGGACCCATAGGAAATAAGGTTAAATGGATTGTAGTGTATTTCTGTGTATCTGAAAAAGCACCAAAAAAACGCATAGATGTGAATGTAGCCTTCAACCACGGCGCATTGCGACATGCGGTCAGGTGCAGTGCGTTGCGTAAGGGCTCGTTCACCTGCATTTTTTTTTTGCAATGGGTAAATGCAAGTCACATAGAAAACCATTATTTTTACAGTGTCCTGTTCACATTACTTATGTGACGTGGCGCAAATCGCAAAAACGCAGCACGCCTCACATTTTTACTGCACCGCAATGAATGGCACTTCATGTCACCACACAGCAGCGTAACACACGCAATGACACGAATCAAGCGTCACTACGGGACGATTCAAATAAAGTTGAGGAAAAAAAGAAAAAAGCTGAAACGCACATCGCGCTGCTCCTTACTGGTAAACGCTACATTTTACCGCACAAGCTAGTGTGAAAGCAGCCTAATGCCTCGTACACACGAGCGGAATTTCCGTCCAAAAAATCTTGGATGTTTTTTCCGACGGAATTCCGCTCAAGCTTGTCTTGCATACACACGGTTACACTAAAGTTCTCTGAACTCTCGACCGTCAAGAACGCGGTGACCTACAACACTACGACGAGCAGAGAAAATTAAGTTGAATGCTTCCGAGCATGCGTCAAACTGTTTCCCAGCATGCGTAATTTTTTGCAGGTCTGAATTGCATACAGACGATCGCATATTCGGATAGGAACTTTTCCCGACCGGAAAATAGAGAACATGCTCACAATCTTTTGCTGGCTGGAATTCCGCCAGCAAAAGACCGATCGCGTGTACGCTGCATTAGAATGCAGCATGTCAGTATTATTACATAAGCGCAGCCCACCTAAACGCAGCGTTATGATGTAAACAGAGGACAAGGAAAACAATTAAAATATGAACCTAAATCATGTGTCTTATGTTCCATGAAGGCAGCACAAGGGACTTATTGATTGTGTCTGGGGGGGGGGGGGGGGGGGGGGTGCGAAAAGCTCCCGTTCACATTGAAGTGATTTGTCATGCGATTTGACTCGCATGACAAGTCACAGCCTATTGCTGGCAATGGCACTGCTCCAATTGGTGCGACGCTGACTTTTGCACCGATTTGCAAAAGTAGTTCCTGCACTATGGCAATGAAAAAGAAGTATGGTGCTAATTCATAACCAAAAGTTAGCGTCATACTTTTTCATTTGCCATATGATTTTATTTAGGTTCACACTGAGAGCGGGAATGAAATTGTGCGAGTTTTACTGAACTCAAACAATTTCATTCCCGCATGTCAGTCCCGACTTCGGGGCCGATTTCAGAGACATCTGTGCGGGTTGCTGAACAGATGTCTATGGAAATCGCACCCCCAAGTCGCCAAAAGTAGTACAGAAACTACTTTTGGGAATCGGACGGTGCCGTTGCCAGCAACTGCCGCCGACTTGGCATGCGATTTGACATGTAAAATCGATTCAATGTGAACCAGGGCTCAAGGTAGTTTATTTCACTTTTAAAAGGGGCATCTGCACCAGAGGCTTAACTAGAAATTTTACGGCCCCAATGCAAGAAACCATGAAAGGTCCCCCTTTCCATCAGTCCTGGGGCCCTTTCCTCTGAGCCCAGGGCCCTTTCCTCTGAGCCCGGGGCCCTTTCCTCTGAGCCCGGGGCCCTTTCCTCTGAGCCCGGGGCCCTTTCCTCTGAGCCCGGGGCCCTTTCCTCTGAGCCCAGGGTCCTTCCCTCTGAGCCCAGGGCCCTTTCCTCTGAGCCCAGGGCCCTTCCCTCTGAGCCCAGGGCCCTTCCCTCTGAGCCCAGGGCCCTTTCCTCTGAGCCCAGGGCGCTTCCCTCTGAGCCCAGGGCCCTTCCCTCTGAGCCCAGGGCCCTTCCCTCTGAACCCAGTGCCCTTCCCTCTGAGCCCAGGGCCCTTCTCTCTGAACACAGGGCCCTTCCCTCTGAACCCAGGGCCTTTCCCTCTGAACCCGGGGCTCTTCCCTCTGAACCCAGGACCCTTCCCTCTGAGCACGGGGCCATTTCCCTCTGAGCCCAAGGCCCTTTCCTCTGAACCCAGGGTCCTTCCCTCTGAGCCCAGGGCCCTTCCATCTGAGCCCAGGGCCCTTCCCTCACAACCCAGGGCCTTTCCCTCTGAGCCCAAGGCCCTTTCCTCTGAACCCAGGGCCCTTCCCTCTAAGCCCAGGGCCCTTCCCTCAGAACCCAGCGCCCTTCCCTCTGAACCCAGGGCCCTTCCCTCTGAGCCCAGGGCCCTTCCCTCTGAGCCCAGGGCCCTTCCCTCTGAACCCAGGGCCCTTCCCTCTGAACCCAGGGCCCTTCCCTCTAAGCCCAGGGCCTTTCCCTCTGAGCCCAGGGCCCTGACCCCTGAACCCGGGGCCCTTCCCTCTGAACCCAGGGCCCTTCCCTCTGAGCCTGGGGCCCTTCCCTCTGAGCACAGGGCCCTTTCCCTCTGAGCCCAAGCCCCTTTCCTCTGAACCCAGGGCCCTTCCCTCTGACCCCAGGGCCCTTCCATCTGAGCCCAGGGCCCTTCCCTCAGAACCCAGGGCTCTTCTCTCTGAGCCCAGGGCCTTTCCCTCTGAGCCCAGGGCCCTTCCCTCTAAGCCCAGGGCCCTTCCCTCAGAACCCAGGGCCCTTCCCTCAGAACCCAGGGCCCTTCCCTCAGAACCCAGGGCCCTTCCCTCTGAGACCAGGGCCCTTCCCTCTGAGACCAGGGCCCTTCCCTCTGAGTCCAGGGCCCTTCCCTCTGAGCCCAGGGCCCTTCCCTCTGAGCCCAGGGCCCTTCCCTCTGAGCCCGGGGCCCTTTCCCTCTGAGCCCAAGGCCCTTTCCTCTGAACCCAGGGCCCTTTCCTCTGAACCCAGGGCCCTTCCCTTTTTGACGCCTTCACTTGTTATTTTTCACTTATTTAGTTCCTGCACTACTTTCATCTGATTTCCGGTGCGACTTTAAAAGACATCTGTGCATGAAGCCGCACAGATGTCTTTGAAGTCGCACCCGAAGTGGCATGCGATTTCAAAGCCGTGTTTAATATGAACAAGGGCAAAGTGAGAGTTTTTACTGCCCTGAAA
Organism: Lithobates sylvaticus; assembly: GCA_028564925.1. NCBI lineage: Eukaryota > Metazoa > Chordata > Amphibia > Anura > Ranidae > Lithobates > Lithobates sylvaticus. The sequence goes on along the minus strand of CM053026.1, from coordinate 32,337,413 downwards.
TTTGGGTGGAGTTTTGGAGATTTTGGTGAAATTTTGCCATTTTGGCTAAATGCATTGAAGTCTATGGGGAAGGTGAACTCCAGGAAAACAGCTAATTAGACGGGTAAAAACCGGCCAAAGGATTTGAATTTCTGTCCATCCAGTGCTGAGATTTTCACAGCTCTGCTACACAGCACAGCCCTGTCTGCCTGCATGCAGGTCAGGAACACTTAGGCTGCATTCACACCTGTGTGTTTCCTAGACGGTGAGGAGGCATTGTATCCACATTGGATCCACGTTTTGCATCGCTCTTCAGAGAGCATTTGAAAGGCGGTGAGGAGGAGTTGTGTCCACGTTGGATCCACGTTGGATCCACGTTTGGATCGCTCTTCAGAGAGTATTTGAATGGCGGTGAGGAAATGTTGTTTCCACATTGGATCCACGTTTGGATCGCTCTTCACAGAACATTTCAAAGGATTGCCCTACATGCAACAATTACCACGAAGAAGCTCATGCACTTTTTCAAGCTCTGCACGTTTTTTTTACCAAATGCGTTTCCTTGCGGCGTCGACAATAAAATGGAACCACAAATGCAAAACGCGTTTTTATTTTTTTTGCTCATTTTGTGATTCGAAATCTGTGTCTTTTATATCTGTCTGGAGTTTAGCTTTAACCAGTTGTTGACCAGCCGCCGTCATTATACTGCGGCAGCTCGTCACTTTCCCGCAAATCGCCGTAGGTGTACGTCGTTTTTTTTATTTTTTTGGAGCTATAGCAGGGGGAGCCAATGCGCACGGCCGGCAGCCGCGATGTCCCCTGGCAATCTGCGATCGCTCAACAGAGAGACAATGTAAACACAGATCCCCGTTCTGACAGGGGAGGAGAGAGAGAGATCGTCTATTCCTAGTGATTAGGAACAGCGATCTCTCTCCTCCTCCAGTCAGTCCCCTCCCCCCACAGTTAGAAACTCCTCCCTGGGAACTCATTTAACCCCTTGATCGCCCCCTAGTGTTAACCCCTTCCCTGCCAGTGTCATTTATACAGTAATCAGTGCATTTTTATAGCACTATTCGCTGTGTATGTCAATGGCCCCAAAAAAGTGTCGAAAGTGTCTGATCTGTCCGCCGCAATGTCGCAATCCCACTAAAAATCGCAAAAGATCACCGCCATTACTGGTACAAAAAATAAAATTTATAATAAAAATGCCAGAAATATATCCCCTATTTTTTAGATTGTATAACTTTTGCGCAAACCAATCAATATAAGCTTATTGAGATTTTTTTTTTTAGCAAAAATATGTAGAAGAATACATGTCGGCCTAAACTTTTTTGGGATATTTATTATAGCAAAAAGTAAAAAATATTGTTTTTTATTTCAAAATTGTCGCTCATTATTAGGTTTATAGCACAAAAAATAAAAACCGCAGAGGTGATCAAATACTACCAAAAGAAAGCTCTAACTGAGGAAAAAAAAGGACGTCAATTGTTTGGGTACAGCATCGCACGACTGCGCAATTGTCAGTTAAATTGATGCAGTGCCGTATATCGCAAAAAATGTCCTGGTCATTAAGGGGGCAAATCCTTTCTGGGGCTGAAGTGGTTAAAGTACGTTGTATAACTAAAGGCAAAACTTTTTTTTTTTTTGGCATTGAATAGAGTGGAGAGGAATTAGAACCCCCCTCCTGTGTTCACTATGCAGCAGGGCAGCCGTTGGGTATGGGACCTGGAAGACATGGAGGATCACTGTAGTAGCGGTGACTACTACATTGATTTCCAGCTTCCACAGGGATCCCACATGTATGGTATATGTACCCCCACCTTCACTCCCATACATGACCTTTTATTTCAATGCTATAGAGCAGGGATATGCAATTAGCGGTCCTCCAGCTGTTGCAAAACTACAAGTCCCATCATGCCTCTGCCTCTGGGTGTCATGCTTGTGGCTGTCAGAGTCTTGCTATGCCTCATGGGACTTGTAGTTCTGCAACAGCTGGAGGTTAGCTAATTGCATATCCCTGCTATAGAGTGTCACTCGAGTGGGGCCGCTGATATCACATCCAAGATGGCGGCATCCAGCATCAGTGTCAGGGCTTCGGAATGTTTATACAGGTAAAGAACATCTCTGGTAAATACACATATCATCTTGCTGTTGAAATGAATGGTCTGGTCTCGATAAGGTAAAAAACAAGGACTTTAGAACCACTTTAAGTCCTCAAGGCAGTCCTATCTGCAGCTCTCAGGTGACTGCCATAAAACCTCATGATAATTAGGACACCAAGCAGTGTAGCTAAGTGAACTAAGGTCCAGGGGTAGCCGCCTTGAGTGCTTAAGGGCAAGACCTTCAACCTATACTTCTGATATAGTTCACCGCTCATAGGGGGGAAGGGCGCACTTTGGCCTTTTTTAGCCCTGGGTGCTAAAGGACTTTGTCCCGACACTGGTCTACAGACCAAGTAAATGGGATCCAGAGACTCCTTAGATAACGACCCCCAGGCACCTCAAGCTTCGACAAGTGTTGAGTCTTTACCTCCCTGGTGCTTAACTTATTAAGTGGCCCTCTGAGCCCCTTGCGGTCAGTAGGTAGTGATTTCCTCACCTAGGTGCCAGTTAAGAAAAATACTTTTTTACTAGGTTCTAGTAGTTACTGTACAGGGTTTGGGTTATTTCTTTCAAACTATCTTACTTTCTATAGCATGCCTGTAGTCTCCGACCAGCCCCTGAAGTATATCTGCAGTCTCTGACCATCTTATAAATAATGTCTGTAGTCTCTGACCATCTCTTATAGTAATGTCCATAGTCTCTGACCATCTCCTGTAAGATATCTGTCGTCTCTGGGCATCTCTTGTAACATGTCTTCAGTCTCTGACCACCACCTGTAGTATATCTTCAGTCTCTGACCATCACTTGTAGTGTGTCAAACATCTCTGGCCCTCTCCTGTATCATGTCTTTAGTCTCTGACCATCTCCTGTAGCATGTCTTTAGTCTCTGACCATCTCCTGTAGCATGTCTTTAGTCTCTGACCATCTCCGGTATCACATGTTTAGTCTCTGACCATCTCCTGTAGCATATCTGAAGTCTCTGACCATCTCCTCTGACCATCTCGATCTGTGACTGCCGCCCCTCTTTGTCAATCCCTTCACTGGCTTCCCCTACCCCCCCCGTGTAAAATTCAAATTCAAAATGCTAACCATAACATACAAAGCCATCCACAACATCGCCCCCATCTACATCACCAACCTCATCTGCAGATATCGCCCAAATCGTGCCCTCCGCTCCTCCCAGGACCTCCTGCTTTCTAGCTCCCTTGTTACCTCCTCCCATGCTCGCCTTCAAGACTTCTCCAGAGCCTCTCCCATCCCCTGGAACTCCCTGCCCCAGTCTGTCCGATCAGCCCCTACCCTGTCCACCTTTAGGAGATCCCTGAAAACTCATTTATTCAGGGAAGCCTATCCCACAAACACCTAACAATAATTGTCCCCGAGCCCCCCCCCATCTAATCATTCTCTGTAGCTACAGTATTACCTTTTGTACCACCACCCCGTCCCTTTAGAATGTAATGTATTAAACTGTACTGTAATTGTGTTGTCCCCCTATACATTGTAAAGCGCTGCGTAAACTGTTGTAAACCGTGTATAATAATAATAATAATAAAAAATAATCTCCTGTATCATGTTTGCAGTATCTGACCATCTCTTGTAGCGTGTCTTTAGTCTCTGACCATCTCCATCTCTGAAGTCTCTGACCATCTCCTGTAGCACGTCTGAACTCTCTGACAGTGTAGCATTGAATTCACAGATTACTATGTGGGCCCTTTGGTGATTTTAGGAGCTGCACTTGAGGCCGACTCTATCGAGTAAGTTGACCACTGCTGCACTCATCGGCATTCTTCTCTTCCCAGATAACACTGATAGCCTACAGTGCTGCTGACTGTTGAACAGTAGTGTTTTTATGCATGTCAGCAGTGCCGATCCTGACCTCCCTGGGGCCCTAAGCAAATTCTGCTAAGGGGCCCTCTACCTGACCTGTGATGCCGTGAGCTATGTAAACTATTTGCCATTGCCACACAGTCACACCTGACACTTCAGTGCTCCCAATACAATCCTCCCTCCTTTAAACAAAACAGTCAAAAAATAAGTACAACAATATAGAACAGAATGAGGTCCCCAGAGAGCCCCCCATAAATCAGGGTCCTCAGAGAGCCCCTCCTTACACCAAGGTCCCCAGAGAGCCCCCTTACACAAGGGTCCCCAGGCAGCCCCCCCTATAATCAGTGTCCTCAGAGAGTCTCCCCCTACATCAGGGTCCCCAGAGAGCCTCCCCCTACATTAGGGTCCCCAGAGATCCCCCCCCTTACATTAGGATCCCCAGAGATCCCCCCCTTACATCAGGGTCCCCAGAGAGCCTCCCCCTACATTAGGGTCCCCAGAGAGCCCCCTTACGTCAGGGTCCCTAGAGAGCCTCCCCCTACATTAGGGTCCCCAGAGAGCCTCCCCCTACATTAGGGTCCCCAGAGAGCCCCCCCTTACACCAGGGTCCCCAGAGAGCCTCCCCCTACATTAGGGTCCCCAGAGAGCCCCCCCCCTTACATCAGGGTCCCCAGAGAGCCTCCCCTACATTAGGTTTCCCAGAGAGCACCCCCTTACATCAGAGTCCCCAGAGAGCCTCCCCTTACATCAGGGTCCCCAGAAAGCCCCTCCTTACATCAGGGTCCCCAGAGAGCCCCCCCTTACATCAGTGTCCTCAGAGAGCCCCTCCTTACATCAGGGTCCCCAGTGAGCCTCCCTACTTACATCAGGGTCCCAAGAGGGTCTCCCCCTACAGCAGGGTCCCCAGAGAGCCTCCCCTTACATCAGGGTCCTCAGAGAGCCTCCACTTACACCAGGGTCCCCAGAGCCCCCCCTTACACCAGGGTCCCCAGAGAGCCCCCCCTTACACCAGGGTCCCCAGAGAGCCCCCCCCCCTACACCAGGGTCCCCAGAGAGCCCCCCCCCCCCTTACACCATGGTCCCAAGAGAGCCTTCCCTCTTAAATTAGTATCCCAAGAGAGCCCCTCCTTACACAGGGTCCCCAGAGAGCCCCTCCTTACACAGGGTTCCCAGAGAGCCCCCCCTCTGACATCAGTGTCCCCAGGGGGCCCCCTCTTACATCAGTGTCCCCAGAGGGCCCCGTCCTTACATCAGTGTCCCCAGAGGGCCTGTCCTTACATTAGTGTCCCCAGAGAGCCCCCTCTTACATTAGTGTCCCCAGAAAGCCCCCCCTCTTACATTTGGGCCCCCAAACAGCTGACTCCCCCCCTTGCAGAGGTTTACCTGTACCTGGCTGGTGGAGGTGGGAGGCGGCGATCGGCTGCTATATGGTGTCCACAGGCAGGGGGATCTCCCTGGGGCTAGTAGTTCTATCTCCGAATGTATACAGCGGAGAGGGGACGGGCCTCTGACCCGGGCATCAGCAACAGTGTTCAAGCAGAGTGAAAGTGAAACTGATACCTGCCTGGGTCAGAGGCCCTCCCTTCTCCTCTCCACTGTATACACTGAGAGTACTACAAACCCCAGGGAGATCCCGCTGCCCACACAGGCACCATAGAGCTGCCGATCGCCGCCTTCCACCTCCTCCCACCTCTTCTCACTGCACTCTAAACGGCCAGCCAGAGTGCAGGGGGGATTCTGGGTCTTGGGGGCCCCCCCACAGTGGCGGGTCCCTAAGCAGCTTGCATAGTGTGCCTATAGGGCCGATCGGCTCTGCATGTCAGTGCCCCACGAGGGAGATATTCCTCACTTCCTGTCCTGGAGATTCAACAGGAAATTATAGTAAATGTCTCCAAAGTGAGACCAGAGCAGATGTCCCCGTTTGGAGATGAACCCTTACCTAATCGTCTGGGGACCACCACAGCATTTTGGATTTTCCCATTGCTTTCTATTCCAGTGACAATGGTCACCAGGATGAATAGAAAGGGAGGAATCTCCCCAGTAGTTCCCTCTAATCCACCAGCTATACAAGAGAGACCAGAGACATGGACTTTCCACCCTCCAGGGACAAGGGACTATGCCACACCATTCTACACAAGCCAACATGCTCTCTCATTAATGGGGCTATACAGGGAACACTTTCAGGGGGATTAATGGCCTCCTCTTAAGGACCCCTTGGAGAAATATCCCATGATTCCCCCCCAATTATATAGGGTGCGGTCAACGCTTCCCCTACAATTCTTCTACCATTTCAGCCACCCAACATGCTACAATAGACATTAGATGATAGTCCTTGGACTTGGACATTTTTGGTCAGATATGATGACAATGTAGCATCTATGAGCAGACTGCAGATGACGCCAACCAAGCTCTGTCTGGAAAACCATGATCGGAAAGGGTTTGAATGTCTTTTATCTTTAAAACTTTCCTCTAGCCTGGTTCATAGGTCTGAAAAGACAGAGTTGTGTTTGCTGGATATGTTGCCCAATTCTGGGCACCTTTTAGCTCTCTGAGCAGGTTAGTTAAGGCAACATTAGGGTTCTTATTAATTTTAGTATCATATGAAAGATACTGTAAATTCATCACTTCCTGCCCTGGAGATACAACAGGAAATTAGTAAATCTCTCCAAAGTGGGACAAGAACAGATGTCACTGTTGGAAGATTAACCTTCACCTAATGTTCTGGTGATCACCATATTATTTTATTATTCCAGTAACAATGGTCACCAGGATGAATAGAAAGAGAGGAATCCCCCCAGTAGGGACCCAGACAGCAATGAAAACCAAAAAGGCAACCCCAAACTTTCCTACGTGGTGCCCTCTACTTGGCCAGCTACTCAGGAGAGACCAGGAACATGACCTTCCACCCTCTAGGGCCAAGGTACTATGCCACACCATGCCATGTACGTCAATGTTCTGTCCTGACTGGGGAAATCCACCAATCATAAAGGGGGTAGGCCATACAGGGAACAGTTTCAGGGGGATTAATGACCTCCTCTTAAGGACCCACTTGGAGAAATATGCCATGATTGCCCCCCAATTATATAGGGTGCAGTCAACGTTTCCCCTACAATTCTTCTACCATCTCAGCACCCCGGCATGCTACAATAGACCAGTCAGTCCTTAGACTTGAACTCTGCCATGCCATGCTACATACGCCAACATGCTCTCTCTTGACCAGAGAAATCCACCAATCACAGAGAGGGCATACCACACCGGAAATAATCTCCTTTTAACCACGTCAATACCGGGTATTTTCACCCTCTTCCTGCCCAGGCCAATTTTCAGCTTTCAGCAGTGTCACACTTTGAATGACAATTGCGCGGTCATGCAATACTGTGCCCATATGAAATTTTTATAAATTTTTAGAGACAGATAGTGCTTTCTTTTTGTGGTATTTAAACACCGCTAGCGTTTTTATTTTTTGCTAAACAAACGAAAAAAGACTGTAAATTTGGAAAAAAAATAACTATTTTTGTGCACTGATGAGGCTGCACTGATGGGCACTGATGAGGCTGCACTGATGGGCACTGATGAGGCTGCATTGATAGGCACTGATGAGGCTGCACTGATGGACACTGATGAGGCTGCACTGATGGGCACTGATGAGGCTGCAGTGATGGGCACTGATGAGGCTACACTGATGGGCACTGATGAGGCAGCACTGATGGGACTGCACTGATTATCAGTGTAAATGTGCCGTGTCAGAATTGTCGGTTACCGGCTTTCTTCTCTTCAAGCTGTGACAGCGCTTAAAGTACTGTAATAACCGTCAAGTTTGTTTAGATGTAAGCGCTTGTGATTGGACACAGCTGATTACATGGTAAAGGGCCGCTGTGCGTGGGCCTTTACCACGACCTGTGATCAGCTGTTTTCAAAGGACACAGTGATCACAGAGCTTGCTCCATGCTCACGCGTGGGGGGGATGTGGTTCTGGGAGGATGCCCATGGGCACCCCCCCCAGAACTGGACAACCGTGCTGTAACCGGAAGTAGTTAAGGATCCCCTTGGAGGAATATGTCATAATTGATCCCATTTCCTCTTGATTCGTTCATTGTTTCCCCCGCGATTCTTCTACCATCCCCACCACCCAACATGCTACGCTACAATAGACAATAGATGCCAATCCTTATGCCACGTACACGCGGTCGGAATTTTGGCCAGCAAAGAAACGATGAGAGCTTTTCGTCGGAAAATGCGACCGTGTGTAGGCTTCATCGGACTTTTCCTTGCGGAATTTCGGTCAGCAAAAGATGCATGTTCTCAATTTTTCAGACGGAAAAAGTTTCTATCGGAAATTCCGATCATCTGTGGCAACTCCGACACGCAAAATTCCGACGCATGCTCGGAAACAATTCGACGCATGCTCGGAAGCGTTGAACTTAATTTTCGCGGCTCGTCCTAGTGTTGTACGTCACCGCGTTCTTGACGGTCGGAATTTGGTGTGACCGTGTGTAGGCAACACAAGCTTGAGCGGAATTCCGTCGGAAAAACCCTCCAAGGCTTTTCCGACGAGTGTGTACCCGGCATTAGACTTGGACATTTTTGTTCAGATATGGTGACAACGTAACATCTATCAGCAGACTGTAGATGCCACCAACCGAGGCCTGATCTGGGATCCATGATCGGAAAGGATCCATGATCAGAAGAGTTTGATAGTCTTGTATATTCAAAACGTTCCTCCAACCTGCTTCACAGGTCTTTTAGAAGGACAACGTTGTCGTTTTAGGCCCCTTTCACACGAGGCGGACTCCGCTTCCACAGAGTCCGCCTCTGTCCGCCGGCTCAGCGGGAGATCTCTCCGTTGATCTCCGCTGAGCCGGCGGATGACAAGTCCCTCTCTGCTCGGGGAGGGGCTTGCGAGCGCCGCTGGTCTCTATGGAAAGATCGGATGAAAACGGACAGTGTGTCCGTTTTCATCAGATCTCACCCGATCCGATCCGCCAGCGACGGATCTGGACGTAGAGCCATACGTCTGCTTTTGGCGGATTGGACCGGGTCAGATGTCAGCGGACATGTCTCCACTGACATCCGACGCTCCATAGACTAACATGGAGCGCCCGTTCAGATCCGCCGTCAAAAACTGACAGGCGGATCTGAACGGTCCGATCATGTGAAAGGGGCCTTAAACTTTTTTGCCATGTTTTGTGAATGTTTACAAATTGTTTATTTGTGTGTAAATTCTCAATAAAGCTTATCTTAGGAGTACTTCGCTGTGTGTTCCCAGCTCTCTTCTTCAGGGTACGGACTCCCTTTTTTGAGGATATCTTTCCTCTGCCTGTTCTGAATCCCATATTGGTCCTCATTGGTGAACTCCATCCTCACTTTGGATGAGTCGGAACTCCTACCCTTGACCTGGCCAGTTGACACTCTGGCCAAAAGGTCCATGTCCTTTCCCTTTATCCCCCTTTTTTGATACTGAAAACAGTTGTGTTTGCTGGAGGTGTCGCCTAAAGTCTGGGCCCCTTTAAGCTCCTTGGCGCAGTCATTGTCGCACTCATTGTTTGTATTGATTGACAGGAACCTCCAGCTGATGTTGACACACCAATCAGCTGTTACTCCCAGCACGTCAGCAGGACTTTAGACAGAAGGTGACGTGGATCTGGTACATACAGATGAGCGCTTTATCTGATGTTTAGAGGAGGACTTGCTCAGGGCAGAGGAGTCTGCAACAGGCTGATTACGCCTCGCCCATCTCTGTCTTTACATGAAATTCGCTCGCTTGCTCAGCTAGATCCGAAGCTTGCAATCTGACACCCAGGGCATGGGTAATCAGTTTTACTGTACACACAGAATAGAGATAAAGGTGTAGCAAACTGAGGTCACATTTAAAGGGACATGAAAGACACAGCACGTGCTGTGAATGAATCCTTGGCTCTCAGCTCTCGGAATCTGGTGCTGTTAAAGTGGAATTCAATCTCCGCCATTTTTTATTTTTTTTAATGAGGCCCTAAGGAGCTGTTAGCCATAATGTACCGGTATACACAGCATATTAGCACATTATGGCGGACACACCTGGCAAACGATCCCCTCCAGCGCTGTGCTGTTACCGCCTGCAGGGCCGTCTTTAACCACTTCAGCACCGGGCCATTTTACACCCTTCCTTACCAGAGCACTTTTTGCGATTCGGCACTGCGTCGCTTTAACTAACAATTGCGCGGTCGTGCGACGTTACAACCAAACAAAATTGACGTCCTTTTTTTCCCACAAATAGAGCTTTCTTTTGGTGGTATTTGATCGCCCCTGCGGTTTTTATTTTTTGCAAAAAAACAACAAAAGAAGAGCGACAATTTTTAAAAAAAACACAATATTTTTTACTTTTTGCTATAATAAATATCCCATTTTTAAAAAAAAAAAAACAATTTTTTTCCTCAGTTTAGGCCGATACGTATTCTTCTACATATTTTTGGTAAAAAAAAATCGCAATAAGCGTATATTGATCGGTTTGCGCAAAAGTTATAGCGTCTACAAAATAGGGGATAGATTTATTGCATTTTTTTTTTTTTTTTACTAGTAATGGCGGCGATCTGCGATTTTTTTTTCGTGACTGCGACATTGCGGCGGACACTTCGGACACTTTTGACACATTTTTGGAACCATTCACATTTACACAGCGATCGTTGCTATAAAATTGCATTGATTACTGTGTAAATGTGACTGGCAGGAAGGGGTTAACACTAGGGGGCGCTGCAGGGGTTAATGTGTTCCCTATAGGAGTGATTCTAACTGTGGGGGGAGGGGAAGGGGAGGAGACCGATCATGTGTTCCTCCGTACTGGGATCACATGATCGGTCTCCTCTCCGCTGACAGGACGTGGAGCTGTGTGTTTACACACACAGCTCCACGGTCCCGCACGGTCCCGTTGTTTTAACGGGCAATCGTGGGTGCCCGGCGGACATCGCGGCCGCAGGGCACTCGCACCGGGTCCCGAGCGACGCCGCGGGCGCGCGCGCGCGCCCCCCAGGCGGCCCGGGAATCGGAGGACGTCATATGACGCCCACCCAGGATGGGAGATCCACCTTGTGGGCGTCATATGACAATACGCGGGTAGGGAAGTGGTTAATATTGATTGGACCCTGGCCAAAACTTTTCTTGGGTCCCCCCCCCCCCCCATGCAGTTTTTCTCTCCACCTGCTCTGAGACATACAATAAATAGCAGCTAGACTCAAAATCAGTTTACTGAATCAGATCAGGCAGCTATTGCGATTGGTTGCCAGAGGTTACAGTGTATCATTACCGCTCACTGACTGGTGGTTACTAGAGGTTACAGCACACATTACGACTCACTCATTAGTTGCTAGAGGTTACAGAACATGATTGCTGCTTGTTGATTGGTTGCTGTGGATATGACCTCAGGGGGTATGATATACATATCAATGCCGCTGGCCGACGCTATTTACATATGAGTGCCGGTAATTTACATGTAAACACAGAGTCTGCAGGTGAGTCATCTGTACACCATAATAGGGCAGAGCTGGGCAGCATTAGTTGCAGCACTTCACACTGAGATATTGGGACACAGCACAGGACTAAAACCTCAAGGGACGAGGGAATTTAAACCAGTATAGTTGGCAAGTATGAGGCAGCTGCTTTTGGCCCCACAACAATGACAGGGCCCAGGGCAGCTGCCCCTTTTGCCCTGCCTTAAAAACGGCCCTGACCACCTGCCTCGGGCACGGGTGCAGCCACCTCCTCCTGGTCTTCCTTCCAGGTTCCAAACCTTTGACCATATGGCTGGCTGGGCCATGATGACATTACTCCTACACATGGGCACAGGAGGCACATCATCTAGCCATGTACACTGAGCTGTGTCCAACACAAATCCCCTCTCCTTAATCTCCCTGTGGTGCCCCCCACCTCACATGATACCACAGTGCCCAGGGCAACCTTCCCTCCTGCCCAACCCTTTTTCCGACCCTGCACAGGCGCAGCATTCTTTGTACACGCCCAGTAGAAAACCAGCTCTATGTGGAGCCAGATATGACTCCCTATAGTCTGCACTACTGTTATTTCATATACATTGGTCCTATTATAACTACGCTGAAACTTGTATGATACAATACCAACTTTTTTGTCTACATACCTGTTTTCATGATCAATAAAAAACTGTTAATTGAAAAAAAAAAGAAAACCAGCTCTGAAGCCGCAAGGCTTCACTGCCAGTTTCCCTTGGTCAAGATGAAAAAATCGGCTCGGGAGAGGACACTGCTGGATTCCTGGACAGGTAAGTGCCCTAATAATTAAAAGTCGGCAGCTACAGTATTTGTAGCTACTAGGCTTTTATTTTTTATGAAGGAGCCTGGAGCTCCTCTTTAACCACTTCCCGCCCGGTCAATAGCAGATTGACGTCCGGGAAGTGGTTTCGTTATCCTGACTGGGCGTCATATGACGTCCTTCAGGATAACAGCCGCCCATGGGGGCGCGCATCGCGGCGATCGGTGGAGCGGTGTGTCAGTCTGACACACCACTACACTGATCTCGGTAAAGAGCCTCCGGCGGAGGCTCTTTACCACGGGATCATCCGTGTCCAATAACGGCTGATCACGATGTACACAGGAAGAGCCGTTGATCGGTTTTTCCTCACTCGCGTCTGACAGACGCGAGTAGAGGAGAGCCAATCGGTGGCTCTCCTGACAGGGGGGTATGTGCTTATTGTTTATCAGCGCAGCCCCCCCTCAGGTGCCCACACTAGACCACCAGGGAAGCCCCCAGGACCACCAGGGAAGCCCCCAGCATGTGGATGGCCAGGTACATCCCCCATGGCCATCCACATGTTAAAAAAATTCACAAAATATGTCAAATCAGTGCCCACAGATGGGCACTGATTGGCACATCATATTTATGTTTTAAAACAGGGATGCCCAGCAATGCCACCCATCAGTGTCATCAGTGCCACCCATCAGCATCCATCAGTGCCACCTATCAGTGCCCATCTGTGCCTATCCATGCCCACCTTCAGTGCCCATCAGTGCCCATCCATGCCACCTATCAGTGCCACCTATATGTGTGCATCAGTGCCACCCATAAGTACCCGTCAGTGCCGCCTATGAGTGCCCATCAGTGCCGCCTATGAGTGCCCATCAGTGCCACCTGAGTGCCCATCAGTGCCACCTGAGTGCCCATCAGTGCCGCATACCAGTGCCACCTATCAGTGCCACCTATCAGTGCCCATCAGTGCCGCCTATCAGTGCCCATCATCAGTGCCCATCAGTGCCACCTCATCGTGCCCATCAGTGCCACCTCATTGGTGCCACCTCATCGGTGCCCATCAGTGCCGCCTTATCAGTGCCCATCAGTGCAGCCATATCAGTGCCCGTCATTGAAGAAGAAAATGCACTTATTTACAAAAAAAATTAACAGTGACAAAGAAAAACTTGTTTTTTTGCAAAATTTTCGGTCTTTTTTTGTTTGTTGCGCAAAAAATAAAAATCGCAGAGGTGATCAAATACCACCAAAAGAAAGCTCTATTTGTTGGAACAAAATGATAAAAAATTTGTTTGGGTACAGTGTAGCATGACCGCGCAATTGTCATTCAAATTGCGACAGCGCTGAAAGCTGAAAATTGGCTTGGGCGGGAAGGTGTCTAAGTGTCTGGTATTGAAGTGGTTAATATTTTGTATTTTTCGGCCAGCAGGTGGAGCTCCAGGCATTTTCAAATGTTTACCAGGCTTCTCTTAGCCCCTTTGATGGAAAAATTCTTAAGAAATGTCTCAAGCTGAATTTTGCACACCCACAAGTCAGTGATCTCCCCTCACCTAGAGTTGCCACCTCATCCCTTTATACCCGAAAACATATGAATCACACAGGTTTCTGAGGCTAATTAAATGCAGATAAAGCAACAAGTAAATTTAATTACCACCTAAATCAGTCACATAACCTGTGTAATTAATATGTGTTCGGGTTTAAAGGGATGAGGTGGCAACTCTACCCTCATCCCTCCTGAACAGTGATTCCTCCCTTCCATTTACCCATCAGAGTTTGGTTTCTAACATATCGTGGGAAAACAGCAGGCTGCTACTGCTGAGTTGTCTTTTTAGATAACCCCTAGTGCTCTGAGAATCTTATTGCTGTGTACTACATGTTTATTTGTAAAACTTAGACTGTATACATATAAAATAATCAGTTTAACAACTTAAAGCGGTATTTAACCCAAAAAACAAAAATGTAATGCATTGCAGCTTACCACTCATTAGATGTGATGACTGCATTTGTTTTCTTTTTTTAGGCTTTTATTTTTTTTTTACTTTTTTTCACCTGGTGATCTGGCCAGTAGCACACCTCCTATATTAGATTGCCCCCACTCTGGATGAAGGAGCACAGGGGGCACCTTTGAACAGCGGCATTGTCAATCTAGGGCAGTGATGGCGAACCTTTTTGAGCCTGAGTGCCCAAACTGAAATAAATACATTGGTTTTGTGTTGTAAAGTGCCAACACGGCAATTCGCGAGAGAGGGGGGCTAAGCGAAAGAGAGGGGGTTGTGTGAGAGAGAGGGGGTTGTGTTTGAGAGAGAGGGGGTTGTGTGAGATAGAGAGAGGGTTGTGTGAGAGAGAGAGGGGTTGTGTGAGAGAGAGAGGGGGTTGTGTTTGAGAGAGAGGGGGTTGTGTGAGAGAGAGAGGGGGTTGTGTGAGAGCGAGAGCGGTTGTGTGAGAGCGAGAGGGGTTGTGTGAGATAGAGAGGGGGTTGTGTGAGATAGAGAGGGGGTTGTGTGAGAGAGAGAGGGGTTGTGTGTGAGAGAGAGAGAGGGGGTTGTGTGAGAGAGAGAGGGGGGTTGTGTGAGAGAGAGAGGGGGTTGTGTGAGAGCGAGAGGGGTTGTGTGAGAGCGAGAGGGGTTGTGTGAGAGCGAGAGGGGTTGTGTGAGCGAGAGAGAGAGAGAGGTTGTGTGAGAGAGAGAGGGGTTGTGTGAGAGCGAGAGGGGTTGTGTGAGCGAGAGAGAGGGGTTGTGTGAGAGAGAGAGGGGGTTGTGTGAGAGCGAGAGGGGTTGTGTGAGAGCGAGAGGGGTTGTGTGAGAGCGAGAGGGGTTGTGTGAGAGAGAGAGGGGTTGTGTGTGAGAGAGAGAGAGGGGTTGTGTGAGAGAGAGGGGGTTGTGTGTGAGAGAGAGGGGGTTGTGTGAGATAGAGAGGGGGTTGTGTGAGAGAGAGAGGGGGTTGTGTGAGAGAGAGGGGGTTGTGTGAGATAGAGAGGGGGTTGTGTGAGAGAGAGAGGGGGTTGTGTGAGAGAGAGGGGGTTGTGTGAGATAGAGAGGGGGTTGTGTTTGAGAGAAAGGGGGTATTGTGAGATAGAGAGGGGGTTGTATGAGAGAGAGAGGGGTTGTGTGAGAGAGAGGGGAGGGGTTGTGTGAGATAGAGAGGGGGTTGTGTTTGAGAGAGAGGGGGTTGTGTGAGATAGAGAGGGGGTTGTGTGAGAGAGAGAGGGGTTGTGTGAGATAGAGAGGGGGTTGTGTGAGAGAGAGAGGGGTTGTGTGTGAGAGAGAGGGGGTTGTGTGAGATAGAGAGGGGGTTGTGTGAGAGAGAGAGGGGGTTGTGTGAGAGCGAGAGGGGTTGTGTGAGAGAGAGAGAGGGGTTGTGTGAGAGCGAGAGGGGTTGTGTGAGCGAGAGAGAGGGGTTGTGTGAGAGAGAGATGGGGTGTGAGAGAGAGAGGGGTGAGAGAGAGAGAGAGAGAGAGGGGGGACAGCGAGAGTGAGCGGTGTGAGAGAGATGCTGAGAGTGAGGGGAGGGGGGACAGAGAGAGAAGGTTGTGAGAGATATGCTGAGAGAGAGGGGGAACAGAGAGAGGGAGGGGGGCTGAGAGAGAGGGAGAGGGGGCAGAGAGAGAGGGAGAGGGGGCAGAGAGAGAGGGGTGAGAGAGATGCTGAGAGAGAGGGGCAACAGAGAGAGGGAGAGGGGCAACAGAGAGAGGGAGAGGGGCAACCGAGAGAGGGAGAGGGGCTGAGAGAAATGCTGAGAGAGAGAGGTGAGCTGAGAGAGAGGAGTAACAGAGAGAGAGAGGAGGAACAGAGAGAGGGAGGGGGACAGAGAGAGAGAAGAGGGACAAAGAGAAAGGGGTGTGAGAGAGAGGGAGGGGGACAGGGATAGAGAGGGGGACAGAGAGAGAGAAGAGGGACAAAGAGAGAGGGAGAGGGGCAACAGAGAGAGGGAGAGGGGCTGAGAGAAATGCTGAGAGAGAGAGAGGTGAGCTGAGAGAGAGGAGTAACAGAGAGAGAGAGGAGGAACAGAGAGAGGGAGGGGGACAGGGAGAGAGAGAGAGAGATGGGGACAGAGAGAGAGAGAAGAGGGACAAAGAGAGAGGGGTGTGTGAGAGAGAGGGGGGGACACAAAGAGGGGGGGGGGCGGAAAAAGAGGGGGGCTGAAAGAGAGGGAGGGGGGCTGAGAGGAGAGAGAGAGACCTCTAGTTCTGTCCTGGACCCTCTCGTTTGCCCACAGAGATGGCTCTGCGTGCCAGCTGTGGCACTCGTGCCATAGGTTCGCCATCACTGGTCTAGGGGGAGGGGAGTGTTAGATGGACTAGCAGATTTAGAAACACTAACAAACTGAAGCTACTCTTTTTGTCAGCAGTTACATCAAACAGCTTCTTTTTTTTTTTTCATTTTGGCATAAAGGCTTTACATAAATAGCCCCTGATGAGTAGTTTTTTTCTTTTTTGTGCTGTGTCTCATTAGGGGGATGCTCCAGAGCCCCGTGGTGGCTTTCGTTGATTTAGTTTCAGGTTCAGTGTGTGGTGTTGGGGGATTAAGGGCTTGTTTATGGGGTTATTTTATGTATTAAAGGTTGAGGTCGGGAGAGGGGGGGGGGGTATGGGGGTAAAACTTTAGAGGGCTAGGTTAGGGACATAAAGCAGTAATTATGGGCTCAGGCGTGTTCAGATCGAAGCCTCCAGGAAGCCATCAGTGCACACCGCCAATCATGTGTGCAGCTGCAGGCTGGGAAATGCCTCGCTGCCTATGATTGGCGGTGTGCAAGTGACGGCTTCCTGGTGGGTTTCGATCTGAACACGCCTGAGCCCATCATTATTGAGCAGCATATTTTTTAAAGCTGCTCATATACTAGTATATTTTCCAACAACAAATGTTCATGTGAACATTCCAACAAAAAAATCATACGAAATTTGATGATTGTCTCTCAAAAGTACTTCAAAATTTTGTTCGCTTTTAACCAATTGCCGACCACCTAACTGGGAAAATACGCCATTACTTTGACATTAAATACTGGGGGGGTTATGGCTGCAGCTAGATGCCATAACCCTGGTATTTTATTTTCCCTAATGCCACGTACACACGGTCGGAATTCTCGTCGGAAAAAACACTGACGGTTTTTCCGGCGGAATTCCGACGGAATTCTGCTCAAGCTGTGTTGCCTACACACGATCACACCAAATTCCGACGGTCAATAACACAGCGGCATAAAACACGTTCGACAGCAATATAAAAGGGAAGTTTAATGCTTCCGAGCATGCGTCAAATTGTTTCCGAGCATGCGTCGGAATTTTGCGCGTCGGAATTGCATACACACGATCGGAAAATCCGATAGAAAGGTTTTCCGTCGGAAAAATTGAGAACAGGTTCTCAATTCACAGTCTGTCGGAAATTCCGACAGAAAAAGACCGATGGGCACACACACGGTCGGAAAATCCGATGAAAAGCTCCCATCGGACTGTTTCCATCGGAAATTCCGGCCGTGTGTATGCCGCATTAGGCGATTCTCTAATGCCCCGTACACACGGTCGGAAATTCCAACCACAAAATCCGTCGGATTTTTTCCGACGGATTTTGTCCGACACTGGTGTTGCATACGCACGGTCGGATAAAGTTGTCAGAAAATCCGATCATTCTGAACGTGGTGACGTTCGTTGCGTACGACGGAACTACGTAGAGGCTAGTAGCCAATAGCTTTGGTCTCATAATTTGATCTGAGCATGCGTGGCACTTTGTCCGTCGGAATTCTCTACACAAGATCGGGAAAAGTCTGATCGGATTTTGTTTTCGGAAAATTTGAGAGCAGGATCTCAATTTTGTTATGGGGCCCTGGGATTTCTAGTTACGCCCCTGACGGGGGTTAACTTTTATCTGTAATGCTCCGTACATACGGTCGGAAATTCCGACGGAAAAAGTCAGATGGAGCCCACACACGGGCGGATTTTCCAACAACATGGTCCGATCGGACATTTTCCGTCGGAATTTACGACTGTGTGTACGGGGCATTACAGATAAAAGTTAACCCCCCGTCAGGGGCGTAACTAGAAATCACAGGGCCCCATAACAAAATGTTGTATGCCCCTCCCCCTCACCCTCACCCAGGGGCGGATCCAGAGTCTAGTCTCGGTAGGGGCACTGACATAAAATACGTTTTTTTGGGGGAAATTTATCGGGGCAATGGCTGATGTTGGCGCTTCAATCATGACGGCACTATATGTGTTATGGTGTCAGGATGATTGAAATACATTATTTCTATTATTACATTGTTATAGAAAATTAAATAGTTCAACTCACCATAATGCAGAATCAGTGGGAGCACCGAGTGTGTCACCTGCCACCAGATGCGGATTGTCACTTGCCACGTCACCTGCCACAAGTTGCAGATTGTCACTTGCCACACGTTTCAAATTGCCCACTTGCCACGTCACCTGTCACACATTGCGGCTTGTCCACTTGCCACGTCACCTGTCACACATTGCGGCTTGTCCACTTGCCACGTCACCTGTCACACATTGCGGCTTGTCCACTTGCCACGTCACCTGTCACACATTGTGGATTGTCCACTTGCCACGTCACCTGCCACAAGTTGCAGATTGTCACTTTCCTGCTGGGGAAGGTGGGGAATGGGGATTGTCACTTCTGTTTCGCAGTCTGAGTCAGGCAGCAGAGAGATGATATAATCTCTCTGCTGCCTGCACAGTGAGTGAGGGCTGAACTGCCAGGATGCAGGGCGCCGGGCGGTGAGAGATGATGCCATCTCTCTGCTTCGCCACCCGCTGATCGGCCACCCACCGAGCCTTCCAGCTCGCAGCTTCCACGCTCCCCCCCCGCCACTGACGAGTCACCCAGCTGCGTCCGCTCGTACAGTCAGTTTGACTGTACGAGCGCCGAGCGAAAGGGCAGCTTGGCGGCTCACCCGCCGCCCGCTCAGCGGGCCCTCCTCGGCTGCGGGCCCCATAGCGACCACACGGGTCGCTATGGCGGTAGTTTGCAGCGGGATCACTTTTATGCCCCGTACACACGGTCGGAAATTCCGACGGAAAATGTCCTATCGGACCATGTTGTTGGAAAATCCGCCCGTGTGTGGGCACCATCTGACTTTTTCCGTCGGAATTTCCAACGGAAAAAATTTGAGATCCCGCTCTCAAATTTTCCGACAACAAAATCCAATCGGACTTTTTCCGATCGTGTGCAGAGAATTCCGACGGACAAAGTGCCACGCATGCTCAGATCAAAGTACGAGACCAAAGCTATCGGCTACTACCCTCTACGTAGTTCAGTCGTACGCAACAAACGTCACCACGTACAGAATGATCGGATTTTCCGACAACTTTTTCCGACCATGTATATGCCACACCAGTGTCGGACAAAATCCGTCGGATAAAATCAGACGGATTTTGTGGTCGGAAATTTCCGACCGTGTGTACGGGGGCTTAGAAGCGGCAGGGAGAGATGCCCCTCCCGCCGCTTCCCTGTGGTTCCCGGGGTAACGTTACCGATCGATGAGCCCTGGAACCATGCGCCGGCACCGGCTGTGTCCTCCCATACAGATAAGTGATGGCAAGATGGCGAAAAAAATTCTACTAGAGTATGGCCAACTTGAAGCCCAATGTACCATCCCCTCCATGAACACCTTAAAGAGGAGCGCCAGCCCCCCTCCCCCTCCCAGAAAAAGAGAGACAGATTGTCTGTTCCTACTAAGGAGGAACAACAATCTGGCTCCTCCTCTAGTCAGTCCCCTCCCCTCACAGTTATAAACACACCTAGGGAACACATTTAACCCCTTTATCGCCCCCTAGTGTTAACCCATTGCCAGTGACATTTATACAGTAATTAGTGGCTATTTTTAGCTCTGATCGCTGTATAAATGTCACTGGTCCCAAAAAAGTGTCCGATCTGTCTGCTGCAATGTCGCAATCCCGCTAAAAATAGCTGATTGCCACCATTACTAGTAAAACAAAAATAATAACAATAATGCAATAAATCTATTCCCTTTTGTAGACGCTATAACTTTTGCGGAAACCAATATATGATTTTTGCATATATTTTTTTTACCAAATACATATAGAATACATATTGGCCTAAACTGATAAAGAAATTATTTATTTATTTTTTTTAATTTGGGGGGATATTTATTATAGTTAAAATATTTTTTTTTTTTCAAAATTGTCGCTCTTTTTTTGATTTATAGCGCAAAAAAAAAAAAAAAATTGCAGAGGTGATCAAATACCACCAAAAGAAAGTGGGGGGAAATTTGTGGGAGGAAAAAATTACATCAATTTTATTTGGGTACAGCGTCGCACGACCGCGCAATTGCCAGTTATTTTTTTTATATATATTCTTTATTTTCATATTTTAAAAATATTACACTGAAATTTAACATTTACAGTCATTACACAGCCTTATAAATACTACAAATCTACCCTCCCATACCCTATCCCACCCTCTACCCGACTCCCCTAAGTGGCGAAAGGAGAAAAAAAAAAAAAAAAAAAAAAAAAAAAAAAAAAAAAAAAAAAAAAAAAAGGGGGGGGGGAAGCCTACCCCATCTCGCTCGCTTCCTTCTATTCCTTTCATGTATCTTTCTCCAGCAAATATCTATCGGTTGTCCTGAACTCTCTCCATTGTTTCCATTTCTTTCGATGTTTCCCCTCAGTGTCTTCTAACTTATGAATCGACTCTTCTATAGTACATGTCTGCTCCACTTTCTCCATCCATGCTTTCATGGAGGGGGCGTTCGGGCATTTCCACCAGCGGGGGATCAAAGCCTTCGCA
Source organism: Lithobates sylvaticus (assembly GCA_028564925.1). Classification (NCBI taxonomy): domain Eukaryota; kingdom Metazoa; phylum Chordata; class Amphibia; order Anura; family Ranidae; genus Lithobates; species Lithobates sylvaticus. The sequence goes on along the minus strand of CM053026.1, from coordinate 32,316,505 downwards.
GCATTCAGTAAATGGGGGGTTAAAGTTTTCAGGTACTCCCCCACTCCCATCTCTGTATCATTGAACAAACACACCCATGGTTGTTTATTGACCCTTACCCCCGTTATGAGGTCAATTAATTCCAATACTTGATCCCAGAAGGTTTGTATTTTGGGACACTCCCACCACATGTGTGGGAACGTTCCAACTTCCGAACACCCTCTCCAGCATGTTGGGGGGTTGTCTTCGCTATATACATTTGCTCTCTGTGGGGTTACATACCACCTCGCTAAGAGTTTGTACGACATTTCCCTTGTTTGCGTGTCTTTTGCTGTCGAATGTACTAACCTTAATATCTTTTCCCTATGTTCGTCACTTCTTAGGGGGCCTATCTCCTTTTCCCACTTTTCTAGATAAGCTGGGTATTCGTGATCTGCCTCTCGCAGCAGTATTTTATATGTTTTTGAGATCCTTTTCTCTAAGCTTTGTGGGGACTCGAGTAGTTTCTCTAACGGTCTCTTGTGATTCTTCCCTCGTAGTGGCTGAGGCAAACTTCCGACAAAGTGTTGTAATTGGGTGTATCTCCATCTATCTAGTGGTTTCTGTCCCCATTCCCGTGTGATTTCTCTATATGTGTACAATCTATTTCCTTCCATCACCTCCTGCAATCTCAAATTATCATTATTGGCCCACCTGCTATAATATAAGTGCTCCTCCTTTCCGGGTGGGAAGAAGTTTGTGTCTAATAGTGAAATTAATGGGGAGTTATAGTCCCATTTGTGCCTCTTCTGTATTACATCCCAGACCTTTAGTGAATTTTTTGTGAGTAAATTTGTGTTTGGTCCTAACTCTCGAAATTGTGGCGGTATCCATATCATTTTCCCCGTGTTTGTTCGGCTTAAACTCATTTCTAACTTAACCCAACTCTTGTCCTCCTTATTGTGCACCCAGTCTATTACTCTCGAGATCACAATAGCTTCATGGTATTTTTTAAAATCTGGTGCTGCTAGGCCCCCTCTGTCCGTTTCTTTCGTCATTATGTTGAACGCAATTCGCGCCCGTTTTCGTGCCCAAATAAATTGTGTTATCATAGATTTTAATTTCCTAAAGTAACTTTGTGGGATGGAGATTGGGATCATCTGACTGGTGTAGATAAATACCGGTAATATAAACATTTTCACTGCGTTTATCTTCCCTGTCCATGATAGAACTTTGTATTGCATCCTGTTTAATTGCTCTTTAATTTTGTTTAATAGGGGAATATAGTTACTTGTAAAAAGGTCTCCCACTTGGGCTGTTAAATTTATTCCCAAATATCCCAGTTCTTTCTTACACCACTTAAATGGTAGTTTAGCTTGGATGGCGCTCTGCTCTTCTTTTGATAAGTTTAGATTTAATATCTCTGATTTTGTCATATTTACTTTAAAATTGGACAGCTTGCCGTACCGTTTTAGCTCCTTAAGCACCATGGGTATTGATATTCTCGGTCTCGATATGTAGAGAAGCACATCGTCCGCATATGCGGACGCCTTGTGCTCCCCTCCTCCTGCCCAGATTCCTTGGATGTCTTGGTTTTTGCGAATTGCTGCTAACAGGGGTTCTAGCGTTATTATAAATAGCAATGGGGAGAGTGGGCACCCCTGTCTTGTCCCGTTGAACAATTCAAGGGGGCAAGACAGGGTCCCATTAACTCTTATTCTAGCCCTCGGGTGGCAGTAGAGGGATTCAATCCATCTCATCATTTTCTTACCTAATCCCAGGTGTCTTAACGTTTCAAACAGGAACCCCCAGTCCACCCTGTCAAAGGCCTTTTCGGCATCTATTGACAGGAGGACTGTGGGGGTACCCCTCCGCGTAGCTTCCTGTATCAACATTATGGATTTTAATGAATTATCCCTTCCTTCCCTCCCCTGGACAAACCCCACCTGGTCGTTGTGGATCCACCTTGGGAGATGTGGTTTCAACCTTTCGGCTATTATTTTAGCAAAGAGCTTTAAATCTGAGTTTAATAATGAGATTGGTCTGTAGCTCCCCACTGCCATAGGGTCTTTCCCGTCTTTTAAAATTAATGTAAGATGTGCCAAAAGTGCCTCCTCTCTGAAATTCTCTCCAGTCCCTATCGCATTGAAATAGTCCCGTAATTTCGGTGCCAGTTGCTTACTAAACTTTTTATAATACAGGATAGGGAAGCCGTCGGGGCCTGGGCTTCCCCCGAGGGCGGTATTTTTAATTGCTCTCTCAACTTCCTCTAACGTGATGGGGGCTTCTAGATCCTCCATCTCTTCTTTCTCGCCCCCAAGGAGGTCCAGGCTCCGCAGGTACTCCCTTATTTCCTCTCTCTGCTTTCCTTCCCCTTCCACCTGCTGACCAATATTATATAAGCTGCTGTAGTAGGAATGGAAAGTGTGTGCTATATCAGGGGAGGAGATTTGTGTGTTCCCTTTTGCATCTCTGACCCTTGCTATGAAGGTCTTGTTCTGCTTTTCTTTCACCCTTCTCGCCATCCATTTGCCTGCTCTATTTCCCCATTGATATGTTTCTTTCTCTATTATGTGATATGCCGCTTTCCTCTCCTGTTCTACCAGTTCTTCTAACTCTCTCTTTTCCATTGCCAGTTCTTGTCTATCTGGGATCCCATGGGGCCTTGTACTTTGCTCCAAGTCCTTTATTTTAATATATAACTCGTTTTTCCTTTTCCCCCTTTCTCTTTTTTTCCCTGCCCCGATTCCTATTAAAATCCCCCTTATTACAACTTTATGTGTTTCCCATATTACCGGCAAGGGCATTCCTGGCGTCTCGTTGTCCCTGAAAAAATTCACAAGTTCCTGCTCTATCTTACTAATTATCTCTTCTTCTTGTATCAGGGAATCATTTAACCTCCAGTTTGTCCTCGGTCCAGGGTCCCCTCTCATCTCCAGCTGTATCATCACCGGGGCATGGTCTGATAACGTCCTAGGTTTTATTTCTGCCTTTTTAAGCGTTTGCACCAACTGATGCTCAATGAAGACGTAGTCTATCCTTGAAAAGGAACCATGGACCGATGAGAAACAGGTATAGTCCCGTTCTTTTAAATGTGTGATCCTCCAAGTATCCTGTAATTGCCATTGTCCTAATACTTTTGTGAGTTTTTCCCGCCTTTGTTTCGTTGTACTGTTACCCCCTCCTGAGGTATCCACCCTAGGGTCCATACTCCAGTTCAGGTCACCTGCCACAATCAGTTTACCCTCCTTAAAACCCTCCAGTTTTCCTAGAATTTTCCCAAGAAATCTATCAGGGTTTTTATTCGGTGCATACACATTGACAATCGTACATTTCATTTTATACAGTTCACCCTTTAGGAACAAAAACCTTCCCTCTGGGTCCACGAGAAGCTCCTTGACCTCAAATTTTACCCTCTTACTAAAGCCAACTGCTATCCCTCTTGAATGGGGGGACGGAGTATCTCCATAATACCATATCGGGAATTGGTGGGATGCCAATTTAATCCCTGAGGTATGTGTTATATGTGTCTCTTGTAGGCAGACTATGTCTGCTTCTAGGTATTGGAGTTCATTATTTAATTTGTATCTTTTCTTTTTTGTGTTTAACCCTCTTACGTTATATGTAATTAGGTTTACCACCTCCATATTTCCGATTTAAGTTGGCCTTTTGGAGCTTCTAGTGAGCGCCAGAGTCCCTCTCTGGGACTGGACCGGAAGCGAGCGAGACGCGCCATACCCCAAACGAAAGGAAAAGAAAAGGAAAAAAAAAAAAAAAAAAAAAAAAAAAAAAAAACCACTGCAGGAGAGCTTCTCTCCATAATAGACCCCCCCACCCCCCCACCCTTGCCCACCCCCCACCCCCCCCTTGCCCACCCTTCTGGAACAGTAAGCCCGATGGGCTGGGCAGAATTTTTCTGTTCATTCTATGGCCTAGGTAGACTCCTTCCTGGAGTCGCCTTCTCTCCATAGTTCCCCGGTGGTTCCCATCCCAGGGCATACCGACCCATCCCTATGGCCTCCCTCCTCCCCCACTCTGGGCTTGTCCCCATCTCGCCTCCTGTTCTTCTTTAGCTTGGCTCCCCTCTCCTCCTGTTACTATTCCATTTAAGTTTTTTTTGAACTGCCCGAGGTCCCCCTTCCTCCTCCCATCCAGGTAGAGGGGGGGGATTTATTTCTAATCGAGCGCAAAAATCCCTTAGATCTTCTGGGAAGCGTAGAACTGCAGTTCGACCTTCTTTTTTCCCGATCAAACAGGCGGGGAAACCCCATTGATAGGATATACCTGATGCAATCATCAGTTCAGTTAAAGGTTTCAACCGGGTCCTTCTCATCAATGTTTCCCCTGCTAAGTCTGGGTAGACCTGCAGTTCTGCGCCTTCGTATGCCACTCCTGGGAGTGTTCTAAGCTTCCCCATTATTATAGCTTTCTCTTCCGCAAAGTGAAACCTGACTATGACGTCTCTCGGTTTTTCTGACCCCGTAGGTACCCGCTGTGCCATCCTATGAATTCTATCGATTTTTACTGCCTCTGTAGTTTCTTTGTCTAGTAGGGGGTTAAATAAATGTTGCGCTATTGTTTTTAACTCTATATTACTATGAGTCTCGGGCAGGCCCTTGATACGGACGTTCTTCCTCCTGCTCCTGTTCTCCTGGTCCTCTAACTTGTACTTCAGGGTCCTGTTCGCTATCTGCAGGGCAGTCACTTGTTCTGATATCTCGTCGAGTCTTTGCTCCTGTACTTCTAGTCTACCTTCCAGCTCCTCTACTCGCCCTAGAACCAACCCAATGTCCGCCCTGACTGCGGAGATTTCTACTTTCAGAGATGCTTCCATCTTTGAGAACATCTCTGCCAGCATCTCCTTTATTTGCGGAGATTCCTGCTGGTGGAGAGGTTGTGTACTACTTTCCCCTGTGGCACCTACTCCTGCTCCTTCTACTCTACTTTCTGCCCTCCTCTCCTGGTCTAATGTGTTCACGTTCACGTTATCACTGGCCTGTGCGCTATTCCCTTCTCCTTTAGCTCCCCCCATCTTTGTTCCGTTTACTCTCCCCCCTTTATTTTCTTCCCCCCCTTTCTGTCTATTTAACCCTGAACGCAGTGGGGCCCCTAACCTGGGGCTTCCCTGTGCTTCCTCTGTTACACTACTGTTATTTGCCATATACCTTTGAATGCCACCCGGGCTTGAGGCTGGAATTACAGTTTTACCCGTTTTGCTTGGTTTACCCCTCATATTTATGTCCTATGCCCGAGAGGGAGGCTTAAGGAGAAAAAAAAAAAAAAAAAAAAAAAAAAAAAAAAAAGAAACTCCAAAAACCTCCTAAGGCAACACACAATAAGCATTAAATTATTTCCCTGCTCCTTGCTTTCGATTTAGGGTCTCACACCGGGGACCCTAACTCCCCCAGAGGGGGTATTCCCGTTGAGCTAGATCTATTATTCTTTTAGTCGTTGCATTTTATGGATATTTCAGTCCCAACTTAGATTCCAGTCCTATAGACCTTTGGTCCTTCACCTGCCTTCTAGGGCTTCTCTTGCCCCTAGACTGGATCCGGGGATCCTATGAGTGATAGTGTCCGGGCAGTTCCCTGGGGAAAAAAAAAAGAACAAAAAAAAAAAAAAAAAAAAAGGCAAGGGAAACCAAATTTATAATGCGATTCGGGAGTCCCTGGATTCTCGCAGGCAGCTGTTCTGTTAATCAGAAAGTTGTATTCTTATTCCAGTTGGCTGTAGCTATTTTTCAATAGACCGTCATATGGGGGGTGATCTTGAAATAGACCAGCAGGGCTAAAGAACCTGGAAGTATCTACAGCAGTGCCACCTTTTAGCTTCCTCCAACGGGCATCCCCTAACCCGGACTCTCCCAAGGCTTCTTGCTGACTCCCCCAGGGTCAGTGGTATCAACTCAGCTAAGGCTTCCTGTGTTATACGGGGGTCTCTGAAGCGTTCCCTCAGAGGAGAACCAGGAGGAGCAGTCTTAAAGGCCCGGAGGCTATATGAAGTGGGGCAGAAGCAAGCACAAAAAAAAAAAAAAAAAAAAGAAAATCAAATCAATGTCAGACAAAGTTCATGACCGCCTAGTAGGCCTTATGCGATGTAGTTGCTTTCGCCAGGGGTTTTACCCCTGCAAAATAATATCAGCTGTGAGCGTCCGAAAATCAATTCCATGCCTTGGGGCTACCTGTTAATCACAGTCTTTCAGTTGTATGTGAACCTTATTCATATTTTTATACTCTTACAGCTCTCCTTTTTTCGCCATTACTTTCACCTTTACTTTGTTTTGCTTAAGTCCTGCTGGCGGGGTGTAAGCGTGCGTAGCATATAAGGCATATAGCGCTAGCAGATATCCAAGATATTTTCACCACCATATTATTTCAGAGGCATTTACAGACATTGCAGCTAGCGTACAGTTCGTTAGTCACCAGGGGGGAGAGACAAAACAAAAAAGAAGGGTAGAGAGGGAAGATACTAAGACAGTCTCTTTGGCATATCCATGTACAAGTAAAGCAAGTTTGTCTAGCCAGTACCTGTCTCTCTCACTGCGGTATCCCTGTGTGTGGACAGTGCGGTTCGTATCCTCGGTGCAGTGCTGCAGCGAAGGGAGCTGTGTCTTGCTGTATCTTGCAGGCTGCTCGCAGCTGTGGCTGAGTTCACTCCGCTCTCCTCTCTCCTCTCTGAGGGAGAGCACCTGTCGGCGTCTGTATCAGATCCGCAGTGCAGGAGGACCTGGCAGCTTAATCCCCCTCTAGTACCGGCGGGTTCTTCCGGGAGGGGAACGGGTCAGAAAAGGGGTCATGCCACCCAGCCGATACGAACGGTGCACGGAAGTCCTCTTGCTAGGATCCCCTTACTGCAGGCGGGGATTGCGGAGCGCTACAGCGGTGGGGAGATGGGGCATCCTGGAGCGAGGGCTGCGGAGGGTCCGGCCATCTGGAGAGCGTCACGTACGCACCTGCGTCATGGCTCCACCCTCCAAGCTCCCCGCAATTGCCAGTTAAATGCGTTTGCAGTGCCGTATCGCAAAAAATGGCCTGGTCAGGAAGGGGTTAAATCCTTCCTGGGCTGATGTGGTTGAGCATATGATTAGAGCCTGAGGCTCTAATTGACTGCAAAAAGGTTGGGCTTTTTGGAGATTAGCAAATCAATATTCGCTATTGTCTTCCGGCTTTTCCTCCTGGCCAATCAGGACAGGAGGCGGATCTTAAGACTGGATTAGCCGGGAGGAGAAGCCGCGATCTGGATGGGGTAAATGCGGACCTGGCGGGGGGGATTTGTTTGCCTGCTGAATGTACAGAAGTCAATGAGTAGATAGACTTAGGTACAACCAGCCTGCCCATACATGGATCGAAATTTGACTGATCCCTGCTGAACCCGCCTGATTTCAGTCCACACATGCCTGCCTAAGTGCCTCTTGTAAGCTTTACAACCAGTGGCGGTGCATCCATAAGGGCACACAGGCGCCGCCCCCTCTCTCCTGCCACCCCCTCTATCCCCAATAGATAGAGTCATGCATTGGATGACTCTATCTATGGCCGTCGCTGCCACCCCTTATTCAGGCGCCCGGCCCCTTTTCGGGCGCCGGACGCTCTGAATTACGGCAGGGGTGGTTTTGAAGCACCTGATTAGAGCCATAGGCTCTAATAGGTGTCAAAAAAGGTGACTCAGCTGTGTTAGAAAAGCTAATTAATATTCACTTTCCTAACACTAAACTGCCTTCCCTGACAATCAGGTGCTCGGATCTGTTACCTGATTGGCTGAAATGACAGGCGCTGTGTTTGGACGCCAGGCATCCAATCATAGCAGAGGACGGGAGAAGACATCGAGGAGCTGTCCCACTGAGACAGGTAAGTGCAGACGGCGGGCCGGCGGGGGCACACTGGTAGCATTTGATATCGCACAGTAGCTGCGTTTGATGGGGCACAGTGGGAGCAATTGATGGGCACAGTGGCGGCAATTGATGGGTACAGTGGCTGCATTTTATAGGGCACAGTGCCTGCATTTGATGGCACAGTGGTGGCAAATGATGGGCACAGTGGCTGCGTTGGATGCTCACAGTGGTGGCAATTGATGGGCACAGTGGCTGCGTTTGATGGGCACAGTGACGGCAATTGATGGTCACAGTGGCGGCAATTGATGGGGCACAGTGGCTGTGTTTGATGGGCACAGTGACGGCAGTTTGATGGGCACAGTGGCTGCATTTGATGGTCACAGTGGCGGCAATTGATGGGCACAGTGGCTGCGCTTGATGGGCACAGTGGCTGCGTTTGATGGGCACAGTGGCAGCAATTGATGGGCACAGTGGCTGCGATTGATGGCACAGTGGCTGCGATTGATAGCACAGTGGCTGCGATTGATGGCACAGTGGCTGCGATTGATGGCACAGTGGCTGCGATTGATGGCACAGTGGCAGCATTTGATGAGCACAGTGGCTGCTCTTGTTGGCACTGTGGCTGCGATTGTTGGCACAGTGGCTGTGATTGATGGCACAGTGGCTGCGATTGATAGCACAGTGGCTGCGATTGATGGCACAGTGGCTGCGATTGATGGCACAGTGGCTGCGATTGATGGCACAGTGGCAGCATTTGATGAGCACAGTGGCTGCGCTTGATGGCACAGTGGCTGCGATTGATGGCACAGTGGCTGCGATTGATGGCACAGTGGCTGCGATTGATGGCACAGTGGCAGCGATTGATGAGCACAGTGGCTGCGATTGATGGCACAGTGGCTGTGATTGATGGCACAGTGGCTGTGATTGATGGCACAGTGGCAGCAATTGATGAGCACAGTGACTGCGCTTGATGGCACAGTGGCTGCGATTGATGGCACAGTGGCTGCGATTGATGGCACAGTGGCTGCGATTGATGGCACAGTGGCTGTGATTGATGGCACAGTGGCAGCGATTGATGAGCACAGTGGCTGCGCTTGATGGCACAGTGGCTGAGATTGATGGGCACAGTGGCTGCGATTGATGGCACAGTGGCTGCGATTGATGAGCACAGTGGCTGCGATTGAGGCACAGTGGCTGCGATTGATGGCACAGTGGCTACGATTGATGGGCACAGTGGCTGCGATTGATGGCACAGTGGCTGCGATTGAGGCACAGTGGCTGCGATTGATGGCACAGTGGCTACGATTGATGGGCACAGTGGCTGCGATTGATGGGCACAGTGGCTGCGATTGATGGCACAGTGGCTGCGATTGAGGTACAGTGAGGCTGCAATTGATGGGGTTTTTTTTCTGAATTTTTCAGTATGTTTGCGCCCCCCCCCCCCCCCCAAAAAAATGTTGAGCACCAGCGGCCACTGTTTACAACATCATTAGTCCTCCACACTTTGATCAAACACTTACTTAGGCACAGTTTGTTCTCCATTGTCCTTTGCAGACGCTTTGTCTGATTTAATCTGGATTTTGTACCTTCGTCTGTCCTTGGGATAACCACAGACCATGAAATAAATTTGAAGAGTGTGTGTGAATGTTGGGGGAATGTTTAAAATGATCCATCTCCGGTGGTAAATACTCTAGGTATGCCGCTGATTAGCACACAACCCTGTTCAATTGTTTTCAGTTGATTGCTATGGTTTTCTCCTAACGGGCGCCTCCGTTAAGCGCGATCCGCTTGCTCAGCGGACAGGGGCGTTGCTAGGTCTGCAAAAGATCATAGCAGCATTCACCAACCTTTTTGCGCAGTCGTGCGATGCTGTACCCAAACAAAATTGATGTCCGCAGGTGCTTTTGGTGGTATTTGATCGCCTCTGCGGTTTTTATTTTTTTGCGCTATAAACCAAAAAAAAAGAGCGTAAATTTTTGAAAAAAAAAAACATAATATATTTACAAAATTGTTAAATTTTCAATTTTTGTTTCTATAATAAATGTATGCATTTATACATACCAATATCCAGGGGGATAAAAGGTTAAAAAAAAAGCATATTTTTTGCAGAGGGTAGAGAACTACTGCAAGAGGCTCTAAAACCATATATGACAGGTTTTGCCTCTAAAAAAAGGGGGGGGAGGAGGGGGTATGTATTCTTCTACATTTTATTTTTGGTAATAAAAATCGCAATAAGTGTATATTGATTGTGCAAAAGTTATAGCGTCTACAAAATAAGGGATAGATTTATAGCATTTTTATTAATCTATTATTTTTTTTTTTACTAGTAATGGCAGCGATCTGCGATTTTTATCAGGGACTGCGACATTATGGCGAAAACATCTTTTGACTCATTTTTTAACCTTTTATCCCCCGGGATATTGGTATGTATAAATTTTTAAACCATTGACAATTATTCAGCGATCAGAGCTATATAAAATGCACTGGTTACTGCGTAAATGTCACTAGGGGTTAACACTTAGGGGGGGATCAAGGGGTTAAATGTGTTCCCCGACTGTGTGTTCTAACTGTAGGAGGAGGGGACTGACTAGAGGGGATGATTCTATCTGAATCGTGGTTCCTAGCTATTAGGAACTCACGATCTGCCTAGGGCTGCCACCTTTTCTTCCAGCCAAACCGAACACTTTAGTGGCCTGGGAGACCTAGGAGGAGAGTAGTAATGCGGTGCGCATAGCGCGCCACAGCGAACAGTGGGTGTGGCCAAATTTGCTCTTGTTGACATCATCGCCCTTCCTCCCAGCGATGCCAAATCTGCCTCCAGACAGCCGCCCGCAGCTCCCGAACAGCAACAGATTTGTGTATGACTATCCTGGTTACTTGGGGAACCACAGTCCGGTCTGAATAATGTGTCCGGGTTTCAGCCTGCCTGAAACCCGGACACATGATTCAAAACCCGGACTGTCCGGGTGAATCCTGGACAGGTGGCAACCCTAGATCTGCCTCTCCTCACAGAACAGGGATTTGTGTGTTTACACACACACGTCCCTGTTCTGCCTCTCGTGCCCACTATCGCGCCCAGCCGGTGGTCATCGCGACCGCCAACCATGAGCATGAGATGTGAAGGCCCTGAAAAAAACGGGAAAATTGGGGAAAAAAAACGTTTTTTTTTTCCATTTTTTTCCTGAAGGCTTTTTTGTTTTTTTCCCCAAAATTGAAAAAAGTGTCACTGGCAGGGAAGGGGTTAACACTAAAGGGGGATTAAGGGGTTAAATGTGTTCCCCGACTGTGTGTTCTAACTGTAGGGGGAGGGGACTGACTAGAGGGGATGACAGATCGTGTAAAATTGTGTAATATTTTATTTTAACATGATGAATAAAATACTTTAAGGCGGGGTGTTCAAATATTTTCCAAGTCATTTCTAAAAAAAATGTATGATATCAGATTATTCTAATTTCTGTGTGAGGACAAGCAAGTCCTAGGTAACAAACTGAACCCTCCAAGTCAAGAACAGTATGCATTTCTTCCTTTAGGGGGTGCTGTTGTGCTGCTATTGTAACAAGAAAAAGGTTTCTGTTTTGCTTTTGCATGTTAGTGGGTGTGTTTGGTTTGTTCTGTCCTCTTCACTAGGCCTCAAAAGCATTGGAAGAAAATACAGAGCAACAAAAAGGACCTGCAAGTATTTACTGAATTAAAAAAGGTAAGAGTTTACATTTATCTGATCCTGAATCCAGAAAACTAAATCATTTCAAAATCTCCGGAAATTTTACATCTCTAATCAGCACCCCCGCAATGCAGTGGGCGCGCGCCTGCTATCCCGCTTTCAAAATTGTATCCAAGTAAAACACTGTAGGGGTGTTTATACAGTTGTAAGGGGACAGTTATTAATGACACAGTGTTGCAGCATTGATATACTCAGTAAATCACATTATTACAACAGCAGATTACTCGGCAATGGCTCAGTTTTGCAACAGCAGATTACTCTGCAATGGCTCAGTTTTGCAACAGCAGATTACTCGGCAATGGCTCAGTTTTGCAACAGCAGATTACTTGGCAATGGCTCAATTTTGCAACAGCAGATTACTTGGCAATGGCTCAGTTTTGCAACAGCAGATTACTTGGCAATGGCTCAGTTTTGCGACAGCAGATTACTTAGCAATGGCTCAGTTTTGCAACAGCAGATTACTTAGCAATGGCTCAGTTTTGCAACAGCAGATTAATTAGCAATGGCTCAGTTTTGCAACAGCAGATTACTTAGCAATGGCTCAGTTTTGCAACAGCAGATTACTTAGCAATGGCTCAGTTTTGCAACAGCAGATTAATTAGCAATGGCTCAGTTTTGCAACAGCAGATTACTTGACAATGGCTCAGTTTTGCAACAGCAGATTACTTATCAATGGCTCAGTCTTGCAACAGCAGATTACTCTGCAATGGCTCAGTTTTGCAACAGCAGATTACTTAGCAATGGCTCAATTTTGCAACAGCAGATTACTTAGCAATGGCTCAGTCTTGCAACAGCAGATTACTTAGCAATGGCTCAGTTTTGCAACAGCAGATTACTCTGCAATGGCTCAGTTTTGCAGCAGCAGATTACTTAGCAATGGCTCAGTTTTGCAACAGCAGATTACTTGGCAATGGCTCAGTTTAGCAAACAGTATATTATGCTGACCGGATACCAGAATGCCTGCAGAAAGACCCTGCACTGTTATTTTCCGTGATAAATGAGGTCTCTGTCCCTCACCTAACCGCCCGCTCCAAGCACACTCAAATAAAGTGTGCACCCTAATTTATATAGTGTCCAACACCAAAGATGGCTGCCAGATCTCATCAGAAGTGGCAGCGTCCAATCAGAGAGCTGTAAACTCTGCGACAACTATGGAATCTCTCAAGGAATAGTTTTCACTATTCAACACATCAATTTCCCCTTTTCTTCTTTCACATTCTTGTGTTTCACAGTTTTCTTTTACTTTTACTGATTACTGTTTCCTTTTCTTTATCTTTCCTTTTCTTTTTCCTTTTCCATTCTTTTCTTCACTTTTCTTTACTTCCTTTTCTTCTCGTTCCTTCTTCTTCTTTTTCTCGTGCTTTCTCCTCTTTTCTCTTCTCCTTTCTCCTTTTCCCCTCCTTTTCTATCACCTTTGAATGTTAGTGCTTACTAAGTTGGAGCATCCCCATTGTTTCCAACACAGTCTCACTATCACAGATTCCCATCACTTTATCATCACACACCTTTTTTTTTTCCACTGATTATCGCCTTTCACTGGTTTAGTTTATGGCTTGCTTCCCTGCTTTGCCGCATGTGCCGCCTCCGCTCCCGTGCCAGATTCTGTCCCCGGCTGCCCACGCAACCACTGCCACGCCCTCTCCATTGCCTCACCTGTGAGTATGGGTGGCAGATTCAAGCAAATTTCGCCTATCTCTATTTTTACTTGTTATAAACAGAACTTATGCCACGTACACACGATCGGAAATTCCGGCCAGAAAAAGACCGATGAGAGCTTTTCATCGGAAAATGCGACCGTGTGTAGGCTCCATCGGAAATTTGCTGGCCGAATTTCCGACAGCAAAAAATTGAGAGCATATTCTCAATTTTTCCGACGGAAAAGGTTTCCATAGGAAATTCTGATCTTCTGTAGCAATTCTGACGTGCAAAATTCCTACGCATGCTCGGAAGCATTGAACTCGGCTCGTTGTAGTGTTGTACGTCACCGCATTCTTGATGGTCGGAATTTGGTGTGACCGTGTGTAGGCAAGACAGTTTGAGCGGAATTCCGTCGGGAAAACCATCAGAGCTTTTTCCGAAGAGAATTCCAATCGTGTGTGTACGCGGCATAACTCATTGTCTGGTTTAACACTCTCATTTTATAGACATCAAATTTACATCAGCTCCTGATGAGCGGCAAGTTAGCCGCGAAACGCGTCGAGATTCAGATGCCATAAATTCATGATTTTAATCAGTGGGGGAAAAAAAAGGTGTGTGATGACAAAGTGATGGGAATCTGTGATAGTGAGACTGTGTTGGAAACAATGGGGATGCTCCAATGTAGTAAGCACTAACATTTAAAGGTGAGAGAAAGGGAGGGGAAAAGGAGAAAGGAGAAGAGAAAAGAGGGGAAAGAACAAGAAAAAGAAGAAGAAGAAACGAGAAGAAAAGGAAGAAAAGAAGAGTGAAGAAAAGAATGGAAAAAGGAAAAAGAAAAGGAAAAAGAAAAGGAAAGATAAAGAAAAGGAAACATAAAATGTGTGACAGTGAATCCGTGTTGGAACAATGGGAATGCTCCAACCTAGTGAACGCTATCGTTTAGAGGTGAGAGGACTCAAATGTGTAATAGTGAAATTGTGTTGCTAACAATAGGGATGTTCCAACATAGTGAACACTATCATTAAAAGTAAGAAAACACAAGAATGTGAAAGAAGAAAAGTAGGAATTTTGCACGTCGGAATTGGTACAGACGATCGGATTCCAGTGGATCCAGTGGAATCCGGGATGGTCGGGAGGTATGTTTATCAGTCCAGTGGAATCCGGGATGGTCGGGAAGTATGTTTATCAGTCCAGGGGAATCCGGGATGGTCGGGGAGTATGTTTATCAGTCCAGTGGAATCCGGGATGGTCGGGAGGTATGTTTATCAGTCCAGGGGAATCCGGGATGGTCAGGGAGTATGTTTATCAGTCCAGTGGAATCCGGGATGGTCGGGAGGTATGTTTATCATTCCAGTGGAATCCGGGATAGTCAGGATGTATGTTTATCAGTCCAGTGGAATCCCAGGTGGTTGGGAGGTATGTTTATCAGTCCAGTGGAATCCGGGATGGTCGGGAGGTATGTTTATCAGTCCAGTTGAATCTGGGATGGTCGGGAGGTATGTTTATCAGTCCAGCAGAATCCCAGACGGTCAGGAGATATGTTTATCATTCCAGTGGAATCCGGGATAGTCAGGATGTATGTTTATCAGTCCAGTGGAATCCGGGATGGTCGGGAGGTATGTTAATCAGTCCAGTGGAATCCGGGATGGTCGGGAAGTATGTTTATCAGTCCAGTGGAATCTGGCATGGTCAGGAGGTATGTTTATTAGTCCAGCAGGATCCGGGATTATCGGGAGGAATGTTTATTTGTGTGGGTAGTCAAACCCACAATGCCCACAAAATGTCTCCCCTTATCTATCCATTTACATTCATCGGCCCAGGAACTAACATTGAGCTTCCAGTCAGAATTGCCCCCCCCCACCCCAGTGACTCAGAATCACTCTTAGGAGTTGTCTGACCTCTTATTGCAAGCTGGTCAAAAAGTGCCTGATGACAGGGAGCTAGATGACATCCCGGCTCTTTAGTATTATTAAATAGTAAGTTAATCAGAGAGAAAAAAGACTCATAGTGCAACAATGTAACTTTATTAGAACACCCATTAAAAACAATTAGTACTCACAAAGCAAGTGCTCTGCCCAGCGCATAAGACTGACAGCATACAATACGACTGGAGAGTCACACCGTTGCAAAAAAAAACCCTCGCTCTCAAAGTCCAGTGTGCATGTAGCAACGTCCCGCTATCTTGCCCCTCCCAGCTCATATACAGACATATGACATTTTGAAGTGTATTAAAGTGTATGCATGTAAACTCATTCTGCTGGCTAGAAATATTTCATTTATTCTAGCCACTAGGTAAAAAGCACAAATGGGCTTCTCCGAGAATGCTAGTGTAAGGCATTTTTTACGCCCCTGAACCCCGCACACAAATACGTATTTAAATGGCTGCAAATACGTAGCTAACATTAGCTAACATGAAGCTGTGTTCAGGAGCTTTATAAAAAAAAAAATGCCAGATGCCTCTGAAAGCTGAGCTATATGCATGAGGCCTAACACTAAGGGCCAATTCACACCTGTGCATTGAACTGCGTTTTAGTGCAGCTGTAAAACAATCAACGGAAGGACATCTGAAAAACGGTAAATTCCAACGTGTCCTATTCAAACCATAACACTGCACATTCATGTCAACGGACATCAAAATGTATGTCTATTAGATTGCAAGCTCTTCTGAGCAGGGCCCTCTTAACCACTTCAGCCCCGGAAGGATTTCCCCCCTTCCTGACCAGAGCAATTTTTGCGATACAGCACTGCGTCGCTTTAACTGACAATTGCGCGGTCGTGCGACGTGGCTCCCAAACAAAATTGACGTCCTTTTTTCCCCACAAATAGAGCTTTCTTTTGGTGGTATTTGATCGCCTCTGCTTTTTTTATTTTTTGCGCTATAAACAAAAGAAGAGCGAAAATTTTGAAAAAAAAACTCATTCTTTTTTACTTTTTGCTATAATAAATATCCCATTTAACCACTTCAGCCCCGGACCAATTGTCAGCTTAAGGACCAGAGGTCTTTTTTCAATTTCGCACTGCACTACTTTAACTGGTAATTGCGCGGTCATGCAATTTTGTAACGAAACGAAATTTGCGTCCTTTTCTTCCCACAAATAGAGCTTTCTTTTGATGGTATTTGATTGCCTCTGTGATTTTTATTTTTTGCGATATAAACGGAAAAAGAGCGAAAATTTTGAAAAAAAAAGAGATTTTCTACTTTTTGTTATAAAAAAAAATCTAATAAACTCAATTTTAGTCAAACATTTGGGCCAAAATGTATTCAGCCACATGTCTTTAGTAAAAAAAATGCCAATAAGCGTATATTTATTGGTTTGCGCAAAAGTTATAGCGTCTACAAACTAGAGTACATTTTCTGGAATTTACACCGCTTTTAATTTATGACTGCCTATTTCATTTCTTGAGGTGCTAAAATGGCAGAGAAGTACAAAACCCCCCCAAATGACCCCATTTTGGAAAGTAGACACCCCAAGCTATTTGCTGAGAGGCATGTTGAGCCCATTGAATATTTTTTTTTTTAGTCCCAAGTGATTGAATAAAGACAAAAATAAAAAATAATTTTTTTTTTTCTTCAAAAAGTTGTCACTAAATGATATATTGCTCACACATGCCATAGTTTATATGTGGAATTGCACCCCAAAATACATTTTGCTGCTTCTCCTGAGTATGGGGATACCACATGTGTGGGACTTTTTGGGAGCCTAGCCGCGTACGGGGCCCCGAAACCCAAGCACCGCCTTCAGGATTTCTAAGGGTGCAAATTTTTGATTTCACTCCTCACTACCTATCACAGTTTCGAAGGCCATAAAATGCCAAAATAGCACAAAACCCCCCCAAATGACCCCATTTTGGAAAGTAGACACCCCAAGCTATTTGTTGAGAGGCATGGTGAGTATTTTACAGCTCTCATTTGTTTTTGAAAATGAAGAAAGTAAAGAAAAAAAATTTTTTTTTTTCTTTTTTCAATTTTCAAAACTTTGTGACAAAAAGCGACATCTGCAAAATACTCACCATACCTCTCATCAAATAGCTTGGGGTGTCTACTTTCCAAAATGGGGTCATTTTGGGGGGTTTTATGCCATCTGGGCATTCCATGGCCTCCGAAACTGTGATTGGCAGTGAGAAGTGAAATAAAAAAATTACTCCCTTAGAAAGCCTGAAGGCGGTGCTTGGTTTTTGGGGTTCCGTACGCAGCTAGGCTCCCAAAAAGTCCCACACATGTGGTATCCCCGTACTCAGGAGAAGCAACAGAATGTATTTTGGGGTGTATTTCCACATATGCCCATGACATGTTTGAGCAATATATCATTTAGTGACAACTTTTTGTAAAAAAAATATATATATATTTTTTTTTTTCATTATTCAATCTCTTGGGACAAAAAAAAAAAATATTTAATGGGCTCAACATTGCTCTCATCAAATAGCTTGGGGTGTCTACTTTCCAAAATGGGGTCATTTGGGGGGGGTTTGAACTGTCCTGGCATTTTATGCACAACATTTAGAAGCCTATGTCACACGTCACCCACTCTTCTAACCACTTGAAGACAAAGCCCTTTCTGACACTTTTTGTTTACATGAAAACATATTTTTTTTTTGCAAGAAAATTACGTTGAACCCCCAAACACTATATATATTGTTAAAGCAAAGGCCCTACAGATTAAAATGGTGGGTGTTGCATTTTTTTTTTCCACACAGTATTTGCGCAGCGATTTTTCAAACGCATTTTTTGTGGAAAAAATACACTTTTTTTTATTTTAATGCACTAAAACACACTATATTGCTCAAATTTTTGATGAAATAAAAAATATGATCTTAGGCCGAGTACATGGATACCAAACACGACATGCTTTAAAATTGCGCACAAACACGCAGTGGCGACAAACTACATACATTTTTAAAAGCCTTTAAAAGCCTTTACATGATACCACATTAGATTCACGGAGGAGGTCTACTGCTAAAATTACTGCCCTCGATCTGACCTTCGCGGTGATACCTCACATGCATGCTGCAATTGCTGTTTACATATGACGCCAGACCAACGCTTGTGTACGCCTTTGCGCAAGAGAAGGGGGGCAGGGGTGCTTTTTTTTTTTTTTTTTAGTTTTTTTTTTTATTTATTTAGCTTTTTTATTCTATTTTTAAACTGTTCCTTCCATTTTTTTTCTTTGTTATGATTTTTATTGTTATCTCAGGGAATGTAAATATCCCCTATGATAGCAATAGGCAGTGACAGGTACTCTTTTTTTGAAAAAAATTGGGGTCTATTAGACCCTAGATCTTTCCTCTGCCCTCAAAGCATCTGACCACACCAAGATTGGTGTGATAAAATGCTTTCCCAATTTCCCAATGGCGCGGTTTATATCCGGGAGGGGGGACATTCCCTCCTACTGCTTGTAAAAGCAGTCTAGAGGCTAATTACCCGCTAGAATTGCTTTTACATGAAAGCCGATCACTGGCTGAAAAGAATGATACCAAGATGATACCTAAACCTGCAGGCATCATTCTGGTATAACCATTCAAAGTCCAGCAACATACTGGACATATATTGTAATCTTTTTTTTTTTCATGCAGCCTCTTGGCTGAACGAAAAAAAGAGATTGATTGGTGGGTATGCCCACCATTAGAATACCTCCCTTCATCCACCCACTTCTAATGATGGGCATACATGCACCATTTATATATGCCGATGCATGGGGGCATCCTCCCGCAAAAGTTATGCCGTGTACACACGGTCGGAATTTCGACCGTATGTACGTGGCATTAGGAGCCAATCGCTCCTCCCCGCCCCCTGCTGCCCCCATGCTTCGGCATATATGCTCTTTTTTTTAACTGTGGTGGTGAAATCACCTCCTACAGCGTTGGAGTCGCGGCTTTATGTATCGTGGGAGCAAACGCTGTTGCTGTCAAGATAAATAAATCCGCGCTGCAACTGAATGGCGCACCTGAAAACAAAAAAATGCTGAACACTAAAACACAGTAAAACAAAATTACATACCTGAAAAGCAAGCATGATAAAACATGATAAAACATAATAAAACATTGCAGAATAGAATGGAGTAAAAAAAGAGCAACAATAGAGAGAGAGAGAGAACAATAAAACGACAACTATTTTTGTTTTTTTTATTTTTTTGAGATTCACAGGTAAAAAAGCTCCTGACTGTTAGCGACTGAATCAAAACGCTACCACAAAAAAACTGTTAGCGATCGCAGGGATCAGGCCTGACTCTGCGAACGCTGCAGTTATGTGTGCTTAGTGTTTTGTAAGTGACAGTGATCGATCGATACTGCACTTGGGTGGGCTGGGCTGGGCGGAGGGGGAAAACGCAGGTGCTAGCAGGTATCTGGGCTGATCCCGCTAACAATGCGTTTTTTTGGAACCCTAAACTGCTGGGACGCTAGTATAGATCTGATCAGATCAGATATTGATCTGTTCAGATACTATACCACTAAGGGAGGTGTATGCTTTGCGCGTGGGTGTTTGCGGTACTGGCACTAACCTGGGGCGACGCAGACCTTATTTGACCCTAAAACCTAATTGATATCACCCGCCGGGCGATCAGGGGGTTTAAACCGTTATTGGGTAATAAATGGCGGGTGCCCTGACAGTATAAAAAACAAGCTAACTAACCAGCGTCACCCGTAACAGTAATACAAAAAAAAACTGGTTACCTAGCGACACTAATGCAGGGATCAGAAAAACGATCGCTTAGTGACACTGGCAAAAGGGGGTGAAAGGGTTAACTAGGGGCAATCAGGGGGTTTAACCTTTATTAGGTAATATATGGGGGTACCTGACGCTATATAAAAACCTGACGGGGAACCTAAATAACGAAATAACTAACTGGCTAACCAGCGTCACCAGTGACATTTTATACGGTGATCACTGGTGAAAGGGTTAACTCTAGGGGCAATCAGGGGGTTAAAACCTTTATTTAGGTTGTAATATGGGGGTACCTGACCTATAAACCTATTTATGAACCTATATAAACATGGCGGTTAACCTAAAAAAAAACTGGTTACCTAGCGACACTAATGCAGCGATCAGAAAAACGATCGCTTAGTGACACTGGCAAAAGGGGGTGAAAGGGTTAACTAGGGGCAATCAGGGGGTTAAACCTTTATTAGGTAATATATGGGGTACCTGACGCTATATAAAAAACCTGACGGGGAACCTAAATAACGAAATAACTAACTGGCTAACCAGCGTCACCAGTGACAGTTATACGGTGATTACTGGTGAAAGGGTTAACTCTAGGGGCAATCAGGGGGTTAAAACCTTTATTTAGGTTGTAATATGGGGGTACCTGACCTATAAAACTATTTATGAACCTATATAAAACATGGCGGTTAAAATAAAAAAAAAATGGTTACCTAGCGACACAATGCAGCGATCAGAAAAACGATCGCTTAGTGACACTGGCAAAAGGGGTGAAGGGGTTAACTAGGGGCAATCAGGGGGTTAAACCTTTATTAGGGGGGGGTAGGGGCTACCTAGGACCTAAAACTAACTGCCCTGACAGTTATTACAGTCACACTGACACTAAATGCAGTGATCAGTAAATAAATGATCACTGCAATTAGTGACACTGTGACTGGGGGGGGAGGGGTGATCTGGGGGGTGATCAGGGGGTGACAGGGGGTGTTTTGTGTGCCTAACTGTACTGGTGTCAGTGTAGTGTTGTGCACTAACCTTAACATGTTCGCCGCTCGGCGTCTCCGGTCACATAGACCGGCGCACCGAGCGTGACATCACTTCCGCCTTCCTGTCTATACAATAGACAGGAAGGGGAAGTTTCTCATTGGCCAGGAGCGATCGCGAGGGGGTGGCCAGAAACCACTGGCCGTCCCCTCGTCCCGGATCGCTCCTGAAGCGATGCCGACCGTCCCCGCCGGCGGAGGGGGGTCCGATCGGACCCCCCAACCGCCTAAAGAATGGCACGTACAGGTACGTGGTTCTGCCTGTACGTGCCATTCTGCCGACGTATATCTACATGGGGCGGTCGGCAAGTGGTTAAAAAAAAAAAAAAAAAAAAATGTTTTCCTCAGTTTCGGCCGATATGTATTCTTCTACATATTTTTGGTAAAAAAAAGTGCAATAAGAGTTTATTGATTGGTTTGCGCAAAAGTTATAGCGCCTACAAAATAGGGGATAGTTTTGGCATTTTTATTAATAATTTTTTTTTTACTAGTAATGGCGGCGATCAGCGATTTTTATCGTGACTGTGACTTTTTGGCGGACACATTGGACAATTTTGACATATTTTTGGGACCGTTGGAATTAATACAGCGATCAATGCTATAAAATTGCATTGATTACTGTAAAAATGTCACTGGCAGTGAAGGGGTTAACCACTAGGGGGCGGGGAGGGGTTAAGTGTTCCTAGGGGGCATGTTTCTAACTGAAGGGGGCGTGGTTGTGACGCCACACTGATCGCTGCTCCCGATGACAGGGAGCAGACGATCAGTGTGCTGTCACTAGGCAGAACGGGGAGATGCTGTTTACATGGGCATCTCCCCGTTCTTGAGCTCCATGACACGATCGCGGGTATCCCTGCAGCGATCGAGTCCGCAGGACCCGCGAGCACGGTCACGGAGCTTGTGGCAGGCACGCGCACGGCGTGAAATTCAAAGTAACGTACCGGTGCGTTACTTTGCCCAGCTGTGCCATTCTGCCGACGTATATGTGCAGGAGCCGGTTGGGAACCGGTTAATCCACTTGGATTTTATTGTAACTGTATTGCCTCCCTTTCATATTGTAAAGCACTGCGTAAACTGTTGGCGCTATATAAATCCTGTATAATAATAACGTCAACGAATATTAAAATGTATGTCAACGAACATCAGTGCATGTTAACCCCTTCCCGACCAATGCGTGACGATATACGTCGGCAGAATGGCACGGGTGGGCAAAAGGGTGTACAGGTACGTCCCCTTTAACCACTTCCCGCCCAAGGACGTCATATGACGTCCTGGACTTTCAGTGGGAATATTTGAATGATGGGTGCAGCTATAGGCATCATTCAGATATCCTTGTTTGCAGCCGGTCGATTCTGTGCTCCATAAGAACGATCATAGTGGCAATTCCGCCGCTTGATCGTTCTTACAGGCGAAGGGAGGGGACGCCCCGCCCCCCTCCCGCCGCCATCCGGTGCTTCTCCGGGCTCTCCCGTGCCATCGGGGGGCGGGAGAAAGAATCGCCTGCCGCTGGATGACGGGCATAGATATTTCCGGTGACCAGATGGTCAGCAGTCATCTCTATGACCGTCGGAGGCCCAGGCGCGGCGTTATGACGTCACACCCCGGAAGTAAACAAAGCCATGATTGCGGCTGTCAGCATGAGATCGGGAAAAAATGTTTTACCGATCTCATGCTTTCCAGCATGGAGGAGAGATGTGGGGTCTTATTGACCCCAAATCTCTCCATAAAGAGGACCTGTCACATAGATTCCTATTACAAGGAATGTTTACATCCTTGTAATAGGAATAAAAGTGATCCAAAAAAATAAATAAAAAAAAAAGTGTAAAATAAAAAAAATTATGTAAAAAAAATAATTTAAAACGCCCCTGCCCCCAGGTAGCCCACGCTCAGAAGCGAACGCACGCGTAAGTCCCGCCCACATATGTTAACACCACTCAAACCACACATGTGAGGTATCGCCGCTTGCGTTAGAGCGTGTGCAACAATTCTAGCACTAGACCTCTAGCACTAGATTTTTAAGTACCGAAGTTTGGCGCCATTCCATGATTGTGTGCAATTTTAAAGCGTGACAAGTTAGGTATCTATTTACTCGGCGTAACATCATCTTTCACATTATATTAAAAAAGTGGGCTAACTTTACTGTTTTGTTATTTTTTAATTCACGAAACTATTTTTTTTCCAAAAAAAAGGCGTTTGAAAAATTATTGCGCAAATACCGTGTGAGATAAAAAGTTGCAATGACCACCATTTTATTCCCTAGGGTGTCTGCTAAAAAAAAACATATATAATGTTTGGGGGTTCTGAGTAATTTTCTAGCAAAAAAAAAATATGATTTTTACATGAAGGAGAGAAGTGGCAGAATAGGCCCGGTATGGAAGTGGTTAAGAAGTGGCACTGTGGGCGCACGCCGGGTGCTCTGTGACCGCGGGTCCCGCGGACTCGATGTTCGCCAGGTGCCCGCGATCGTGTCACGGAGCGGAAGAATGGGGAGATGCCTTTGTAAACAAGGCCTTTCCCCGTTCTGCCTAGTGAAATGACAGAGATCACTGCTCCCTGTCATCGGGAGCAGTAATCGCTGTCATGTGAGTAGTAGCCCACCCCCCCCCCCACAGTTAGAATCGCTCCCTAGAACACACTTTAACCCCTTCATCGCCCCCTAGTGTTTAACCCCTTCCCTGACAGTGTCATTTACACAGTAATCAGTGCATTTTTATAGCACTGATCGCTTTATAAATGACAATGGTCCCAAAATAGTGTCAAAAGTGTCCGATGTGTCCCCCATAATGTCGCAGTCACGATAAAAAATTGCTGATCACCGACATTACTAATAACAAAATAATTAATAATAACAAATGCCATATAACTAACCCCTATTTTGTAGACAGTATAACTTTTGCGCAAACCAATCAATAATCGCTAATTGCGACTTTTTTTTTTACCAAAAATATGTAGAAGAATACGTATCGGCCTAAACTGAGGGAAAAAATCGTTTTTTTATATATTTTTGGGGGATATTTATTATAGCAAAAAATAAAAAATATTGCTTTTTTTTCAAAATTGTCGCTGATTTTTGTTTATAGCGCACAAAATAAAAACCGCAGAGGTGATCAAATACCACCAAAAGAAAGCTCTATTTGTGGGAAAAAAAAGGACTTCAATTTTGTTTGGGTGCAACGTCGCACGACCGCGCAATTGTCAGTTAAAGCGACGCAGTGCCGAATCGCAAAAGGTGCTCTGGTCAGGAAGGGGGTAAATTATTCTGGGGCTGAAGTGGTTAAAATGTGACTATAATGGAAACGTACATGCATTTTTCCATACATTTTAGTGAAAGTCAGTGTGAATTGGCCCTAAAACAAATGGTTGCTTTGTAACAAATGAGGAAGTTTGATGGATGTAGCGTCTAGCAATGGCTATCTTGGCATGCTCAGTTCTAGTATGTAACTATTTTGTCCACAAGGTGGCAGCAGGTACAATGGAATAATACATTATAAATGCGCTACTATTGTAGGAACAAACACATTGACATGACATGGTGATGGGGGTCTGTAGGTCACATTCCTGGCTGCATCATTAGGCTTCATTCTCATCTGCACACTCCGTAAAAAAGGACATTTTCATGGAGTACACAAAAAAAAAATGTGGCACTCTTGCAGTGCCAATACTTGTTAACGGCGCCCTAAACGCGCGTCTTTGCACACAGAAAAATATGCGACAAACAAGCTAAAATACGCAGTACAAAATGCACAAAGCTCTATGCCCAAAGAAGGTGCAGGAGCTTCTTTGGCGCATTAGTCATGCGTAGGGCAGCGCATTTAAATGAATGGGCTACCCTATGTTTGTCCCAAAAAAAAGCACAAAAAAATCTCAGGCACGCACCGTGGAGGTGCGAATGGGGCCTTAGTGTAAGTGTACACGGGCATTTCTTTTTTTTGCATTCCATAGACATATGTGAGGCATGTTTGAAGGCTGTGGTGGGGTGTGTGCGAGTTTTGGACCGTGTGAAGCAGCACAAACTTACGGTTGCCCTCTCCTTTGCCTTATATTGCGTTATATATTAACAAAGAGTGGTGGACTGAGTTTATGTGTGCCAAATAAATAAAAGTGTCACACCCCAATTCATTCATTTGTTGCATGATAGTCACTGCCCATGCAACTCTGCTCTTCTTCCCGCAGCGCTGCTCCCCTCCTGCCCCTCCTTGCTACAGAATCAAACCACTGTGGTAATGGTGTGCATTGGTGGGAAGTGGGAACCCCTCATAATGGGCACAGCAGGTGTACAGACCTGGGAACTCAGTACAGGGATTGTGGGAACCCCTCATAATGGGCACATCAGGTGTACAGACCTGGGAACTCAGTACAGGGATTGTGGGAACCCCCTCATAATGGGCACAGCAGGTGTACAGACCTGGAAACTCAGCACAGGGATGGTGGGAACCCCTCATAATGGGCACAGCAGGTGTACAGACCTGGGAACTCAGTACAGGGATTGTGGGAACCCCTCATAATGGGAACACAGCAGGTGTACAGACCTGGAAACTCAGCACAGGGATGGTGGGAGCCCCTTTATAATGGGCACAGTAAGTGTGTAGATTCAGGAACCCAGCCCAGGGATGGTGGGAACCCCTCATAATGGGATGGTGGGAACCCCTCAATAATGGGCACAGCAGGTGTATAGATGTGGGCACTACAGACAGTAATAGATTCCTTTAAAATAAACTGTCAGCATTATCTAAATATTTATATATTGGTTCTGGATGAGCTGACCCTTTCAATTTAACACCTTCCAACCCAGCTTATAGTCAAATGACCCCAATAGAGTCTCCCCTTACATCAGGGTCCCCATCAAAGTCCCCCCTAACATCGAGGTCCCCATCAGAGCCCCCCTTACATCAGGATCCCCTTTAGAGCCCCTCCTTACATCAGGGTCCCCATCAAAGTCCCCCCTTACATCAGGGTCCCATTTAGAACCCATCCTTACATCAGCGTCCCATCAGAGCCCCCTCCTTACATCGAGGTCCCCATCAGAGCCCCCCTTACATCAGGATCCCCTTTAGAGCCCCTCCTTAAATCAGGGTCCCCATCAGAGCCCCCCTTACATCAGGGTCCCATTTAGAACCCCTCCTTACATCAGGGTCCCCTTTAGAGCCCCTCCTTACATCAGGGTCCCCATCAAAGTCCCCCCTTACATCAGGGTCCCCATCAGAGTCCTCACATCAGAGTCCCTATCAGAATACCCCCTTACATAAGGATCCCCATCAGAGCCCCCCTTACACCAGGTTCCCCATCAGAGCCCCCCTTACATAAGGGTCCCCCCATAAGAGCCTCTTCATAAATTAAAGGTCCGGATACAATCTTGCAGTGGGTCAGATTTGACCCGCAGGCTGTAGCGTGGAGACCCCTGCTCTAAAACAAAGATTCCATTAGTTATCCCCTCCAAAACTGGAGGGGGGCATAATCACATTTCACCTGCAGTGACACCTATGGGTGCGACCAGTAATTACACCTAACAGAACAGATGCAGAGTTCTGCTAGGACAAGGATATCAGTGTATGAAAACTCTAACAATGAACTTATTTGCTTCATTTTGGTCTGTAAAATATATTATTGAATGTGTTTGTTAAATCTGTTTGATAAGTGCAAAAAAAAAATCTCGATCCTGACAGAAATTCAGATCTGCCCTGTGTCCTCTACACACTTCCTGTGTCCACTACACACTTCCTGTGTCCTCTACACACTTCCTGTGTCCTCTACACGCTTCCTGTGTCCACTACACGCTTCCTGTGTCCACTACACGCTTCCTGTGTCCTCTACACGCTTCCTGTGTCCTCTACACGCTTCATGTGTCCACTACACGCTTCCTGTGTCCTCTACACGCTTCCTGTGTCCTCTACACGCTTCCTGTGTCCTCTAAACAATTCATGTGTCCACTACACACTTCCTGTGTCCTCTACACACTTCCTGTGTCCACTACACACTTCCTGTGTCCACTACACGCTTCCTGTGTCCACTACACGCTTCCTGTGTCCTCTACACGCTTCATGTGTCCACTACACGCTTCCTGTGTCCTCTACACGCTTCCTGTGTCCTCTACACGCTTCCTGTGTCCTCTAAACAATTCATGTGTCCACTACACACTTCCTGTGTCCTCTACACACTTCCTGTGTCCCCTACACACTTCATGTGTCCCCTACACACTTCATGTGTCCTCCCCTACACACTTCATGTGTCCACTACACACTTCCTGTGTCCTCTACACGCTTCCTGTGTCCTCTACACAATTCATGTGTCCACTACACACTTCCTGTGTCCTCTACACACCTCCTGTGTCCACTACACACTTCCTGTGTCCTCTACACACCTCCTGTGTCCTCTACACACTTCCTGTGTCCTCCCAAAAAGTTTATTTCAAAAGTTGTTTTCCATTTTCTTTCAATCTGTCTCCCAACTGTCATTCTTCTGTGTTGTCACCCCGCCACATGCACCCCTGGTCAAGACTGCCACACAGTACACAGGCATGGCTCACTGTTGTCACTAATAGGAAATCTGCTTTGAGAAATGCCAGGCAGCCATCTCTGGAGTGCATGCAGACAGGAAGTGGCTGAAAAGAGACTGCAGGAGATCAGCAGCACCAAGGAGGTAAAAAAAAAAGTGAAAACAATATATATTTTTTTTTAAATGGCATTTGTGTATATTTATTACATCTAATTTATCAGGGAGATGTGACTGGGCGGAGTTATTTATTGGATGTGATGCTGCAGACAGGAACTATAAAGTGCTTTTGCTCTGTAAATATAACAATATAATTCTGCTTGTTGATATATAAATATATTGTGAGGTAAGCAGGATAGCAAAGAATAAAATACTGTACATAGTGCAAACAGTTGTCATAGTAGACTCAATACATCTAACACTGGTACGGCTCACATATAGAGGAGCGCAGTACAAAAGGCACAAAACTAGTGAAGCAAAGAGGAGGCATCCTGTAGTGCAGAACCTCGCGGAATCCAGCAGGGAAAAACCTTCCGCCATCTTGGATCCTCCAGACGTCTCCTTATCACAGGCCGAACACTTTCGGGTCCACCGAGGATCTCAGCAGCCTATTCCCGGCTCCGACCAGCTCACCCAGAGAGGAACCTAAGGACACATTAATGTCACTTTTATTTATTCCGGGTGCCGCCAAACAGACAAATCAACAATCCGACTCATGAAACTCAATGCAGATTCAGAAAAGCAAAACCGACACCGTTCAGGAGGTCTCTGCAAGTCCCGGATCACACTGCCGCCACTTGGAAGCCGACATCCCGGCGCCACTTCGGCACGATCTTCTCCCCTTCCGGACCGCCCCGCCATCGTTATACGTCGGTACTTTGACGTTAAAAAACGTGGTTATGGCAGCATACAGCGCATTTTCAATGGCATTCCGTCCTCTTTATGATAAAAGTGGTCTCGGCAGCGGATTCGCCACAAGATCACCTTTATCAGTGGTGGGAGAGGTGCTCCCTCCCGCCACGTTTTGGTCGTCGATCTGATCCTTTCCCCCCCCCGAGGCACTAAGTCGTGTGAGGGAATGATGCCACCCACTTGACTCAATGCCGTCAAAACGTCACTTCTGCCCAACGGCCTTAGGACCAGTTCACACCATAGAAACGCAGTCCGGATGCGCTCCAGATGCTTTTCGGCATGCGCATTTTTTTACATGTTTTGGATGTGAAAATTGGCCTGGGCAGGAAGGGGGTGAAAGTGCCCGGTAAGCAAGTGGTTAATGAATTAAAACACATTTTTTTTCGTTATGCACACACAACCGGTTTTCTCGTCAGAATAAACTCTGAAGGTTTTTCCGGCAGAGTTCCGCTGAAACTGTCTTGCCTACACACGATCACACCAAAGTCCGACCGTCAAGAACGCGGCGACGTACAACACGTACGACGGGACTAGAAAAAGGAAGTTCAATAGTAGACATGTGCACTGACAAAAAATTTGTTTCATTCGTTTTTTTGCTTTTTTCGGAAAATCGAAAATTCTGGATTTTGGAAATTCGGAAATTCGGAATTCGAACATTTCGGGAATTTTCACATTTCTATTTTTCGGATTTTCAAATTTCGCATTTTACGAATTTTCGAATTTTCGAATTTCCGAATTTACGAATTATCGAATTTTCGGTTTTTTGGAATTCCGAATTTTCGGACTTTCGGATTTTCGGAATTCAGGAATTCAAAGATTTGAAAATCCCAAAATTTGAAAATCTGAAAAAAAAAAAAAAATCAGTTTAATTAATAACTAACTAACGAGTACGAATTTATCCGAAGTTACGAATTATCTGAAATGACGAATGCCGCATCTAAACAAATGGAAAAAGGTTTTATTATTATTATTATTGTTATTTATTATTATTAGATCGTTACGTTCCATTTGGTTAGATGCGGCATTCGTTATTTCAGATAATTCGTAACTTTGGATGAATTCGTATTCGTTACGTTCACTAACAGACAAATTTGAAAGGGAATTCCAATACCTATAATTTAATAGTTAGTCATTATTTAGAATTAAACAGATTTTCTTTCTTTTTTTCACATTTTTGAATTTCCGAATTCGGAAATTCGGAAATCCAAAAATTCAGAAATCCAAAAATTCAGAAATCCAAAAATTCGGAAATCCGAAAATTCGGAAATTCAGAAATTTCGAAAATTCAGAAGTTTCCGAAATTGAAAAATTCGGAAATTCGGAATTAACGAATTTGTAAAAAAACGAATTAGGAACTAAACGAATTGCACATGTCTATTCAATAGCCAATAGCTTCCGTCTCGTACTTGCTTCAGAGCATGCGTCGTTTTCGGTCCGTCGGAACAGGTTTTCCCGATAGGAATTGGTTCCGTCGGAAATATTTGGAACATGTTCTATTTCTAGGTCCGGCAGAATTTAAAAAAAAAAAAAAAAAAGTCTGATGAGGCCCACACACGATCGGAATATACGATGAAAAGCTTCCGTCTGACTTTTTCTGTCGGACATTCCGTTCGTGTGTACGGGGCATTACAGTCTGTGCATTTTCCCTTCTCTGATTACAAGTAATAATCATTTGCATTTAATGATTTCTGTAGATCACCCCTTTTAAAACAATATCCTGCTGTACCCACTTGAGGACCTCAGACATAGAAGATATGACCTAAAAAACTGCAACAATGTTTCCAGGGCGGATCTCCTACGTCCTCCCTGGTGTTGCTCCCTCGATGGAAATATTCGGCATTGCTGGCTGTCAGAATGCAGCTGCTCCCGAGTAGAATGCCACCTGCAGAGCAATACAATATAACAAGATCTTTGCATTTACTTTTTCTTTCTAGTGTATGACATCACAAAGGCCCCTTTCACACTGAGGCGCTTTGCAGGCGCTACAGTTCTAAAAATAGCGCCTGCAAAGCGCCTTCAAACAGCCGCTGCTGTCCCTCCAGTGTGAATGTCCTGCAAGCCGCATCTTTGGAGCGCTGTAGGAGCGGTGTATTTACCGCTCCTAAAGATCCCCTTCCCATTGAAAACAATGGGGCATCACTCAAAATCCGCCTGCAAAGTGCCGCTGATGTCATACACCGATCTACACATCCGAATTTCCGAATAACAAAAGATTTGTACGAATTTATACGAATCACACAATTTAGGAATCACAATAGTTTCTCTGTGAAGAAAAGTGTGAGGATCAGCATTTCTCCTGACATGGTCATCCTTCCCTTCAGTCTCTCATATTCTCAGGACTTACCTGCTTTGGCCCTGACCCAGGAGATGGCCTTCTCCACCAGCAGCTCCCACTCCGCTCTCTGATCCAGACAGCTGGTGTGAAGCCAGATCACCGCCAAGACCGTCACCCACACCGACACCTTCACGTTCTGCAGAGGAGGGGAGAAGAAGAAGACGTATCCATACAGTTCTGCTTTCCTAAACATCCTTTAAAAAAAAAAAAAAACTTTCCATTTTCATAGCATGCCTTATTTTACACCCAGTAATCTGTTCTTCTTTAGGCAATGCAGGCAGATCATGGCTGGTGGGAGGGTGCAAACAAAACACCCGGCACTCCCCCCCCCACGGACGGTCCATCAGTCGTTCACACGATCGGCAAACCCCACACTTACCCCATCTAGGTTGTGGGCCTGCGTCTCCTCCTCAGCGGCTTCCCCCTGCGTTTCCTCCTCGGCGGCTTTCCCCTGCGTCTCCTCCTCGGCGGCTTTCCCCTGCGTCTCCTTCTCGGCGGCTTTCCCCTGTATCTCCTCCTCAGCAACTTCCCCCTGCGTCTCCTCCTCGGCAACTTCCCCCTGCGTCTCCTCCTCTGTGGCTTCCCCCTACGTCTCCTCCTCTGTGGCTTCCCCCTGCGTCTCCTCCTCTGTGGCTTCCATCTGCGTCTCCTCCTCGGCAACTTCCCCCTGCGTCTCCTTTTCTGTGGTTTCCCCCTGCGTCTCCTCCTCTGTGGCTTCCATCTGCGTCTCCTCCTCAGCAACTTCCCCCTGCGTCTCCTTTTCTGAGGCTTCCACCTATGTCTCCTCCTTGGCCGCTTCCCCCTGCGTCTCCTCCTCTGTGGCTTCCACCTATGTCTCCTCCTCTGTGGCTTCCCCCTGCGTCTCCTCCGCGGCGGCTTCCCCCTGCATCTCCTCCTCTGTGGCTTCCATCTGCGTTTCCTCCTCGGCAACTTCCCCCTGCGTCTCCTCCTCTGTGGCTTCCACCTACGTCTCCTGCTCTGTGGCTTCCCCCTGCATCTCCTCCTCGGCGGGTTCCCCCGGCGTCTCCTCCTCGGCGGGTTCCCCCGGCGTCTCCTCCTCGGCGGCTTACCCCTGTGCCTCCTCCTTGGCGGCTTTCCCCTGCGTCTCCTCCTTGGCGGCTTCCCCCTGTGTCTCCTCTGCATCTTCCCCCTGCGTCTCCTCCTCGGGGGCTTCCCCCTGCGTCTCCTCTTCCGTGTCTCCTCCTCAGCAGCTTCCCCCTGCATCTCCTCCTCAGCAGCTTTCCCCTTCGTCTCCTCCTCAGCAGCTCTGAGCCACTCGGGAACACTCGGTTTCCCGAGAGTCTCTGAGCCTTTCCGAGTGCATCCGAGCGGCTCCGAGCAGTCCCTGAGATACATAGTTAGTCAGGTTGAAAAAAAGACAAGTCCATCTAGTTCAACCATAAAAAAAAACAAAAAAAGAAATAAAAAAATATCATACAATCCCATATACCCAATCCTATACCCACAGTTTATCCAGAGGAAGGCAACCCCCCCCCCCCCCCCACAGAAAAGCATGATCCAATTTGCTACAGCAGGGGATAAAAATTCCTTCCTGATCCCCCTAGAGGCTATCGGATTTTCCCTGGATCAAATTTACCTGTAAATGTCAGTACCCAGTTATATTCTGTACATTTAGGAAAGTATCCAGGCCTTTCTTAAAGCAATCTACTGAGCTGGCCAGAACCACCTCTGCAGGGAGTCTATTCCACATTTTCACCGCTCTTACTGTGAAGAAACCTTTCCGTATTTGGAGATGAAATCTCTTTTTCCTCTCGATGTAAAGAGAGGGCCGGACCGGGATGCAGCAAAGCAAATTAGGGCAGGCCTGGCCATGACAGTGTGTCTAGAACACACATTGTAAATTGTAAGGGGTGTGGCCAGCGCAGCGGGCCAATCAGTAGACGGGGGGAGCGGCCATATAAAAAGGGGGCGTGGCTAACACGGACATTCGGCGGGCAGTAACACACGAGGAGGCAGGTTTTTACTCTGCTCCTCGTTTCCAGCACACAAAATGGCGGACGTCCGGGACCTCATGGACCAACTCAGAGCGGCGGCGGCGGCGGCCTCCCGGGGACCGGAGTGGATACAGCAGCAGGTCGCTGCTGTGCTGGCCGAAAACGGAGCCTCAAGAGGAAGACTGCAGCAGGAGGAGACCATGCGGATGGCGGCAGAGCGGCGTGCGCAAGATGGACGGCGATCGGCGGACGGCGGGAGTCAAGTGCGCGGCAGGATCTCGAGGCCGCCGACAAGGTACTCTCCAGGGGATGGGGCTGGGCCTTCCAGGGTCACCAGGAGCCCGAGGGGGGAGTACTCAACCCCCCCGGCGAAAAGGGCCCAGAGAGAAACGACCGGTGGGCCCAGGCGGATCACACGCCGCTGGGCCCATGCGGGGGAGGAGGCAACAACAACAGAAAGGAATAGAGAGGAACAGGCAAATGAACCCCTGGCAGCGAGAAACGTGGGGAGGGGGGAAAGGGGGGGAGGAAGCACACAGACAGTGCCAGCAGCATCAGCAGCAGCAGGATCCAGGGATAGGAATGTGGAAGGAACAGCGGGCCCGTCTTTAGAAGTGTCCCACCCAGCAGCTCTGCACGAGCTGAGGGGAGAAGTTTCAACACCCAGGAAAAGGGCAACAAAAAAGGGGGGTACTACAGCCAGGAGGGATTCGGCCTTGGCGCTCCCAGCAGCTCTGCACGAGCCGAGGGAGGAGGACAGAAGGGTGAACGAGTTGACGGCTGCAGCTGGATCATCGGGCAGCTTGGCACGCAGCACGGCAGGTAGGCGGACGCCACCTGGCGGAGTCAGTCAGGGGTCACGAGGCGGGAGTGGCGCCGGGACCGGCCCAACCGCACAGGACTGGGGAGAGGGTGGGGGGCGGCGGGTGGGTAAGAAGGCACTGGCCAAGTCAGCAGGCAGACGGAGACACGCTACGTCCAGGAGTCCCTCCCCAGAAGGACTGCCGTTTTTGCCACCACAGGAGGTAGAGAGCAGGTCAGAAGGAGAAATTTCGGAGGAAGAAGAGCTGGAACCCAGTCGTCCACAAGCACCGGTGGAGGTTGGCCCAGCAGCTGATGGAAGGGTGCCCGGTCGGCCCGGTAAGTCGTGCGATAATTTAGCATTTACAGCTGTATTACAGAAATTAATGGGGGTGGTATCTGGTGGGGGGGGGGGGGGGGCTGCCCCACCGGCTCCGCTGCTGGTAGACGCATACCAGCCGCGGGCAGGGAGCGGGTCCACAGTGGGGCCCAGTGGCCAGATACAGGAATTGTTAGAGGGCCTACGGGCGTTGGTGGGGCGGATGGAAGGGGCGTCCACAAGGGGGCCAGGTGAAGGCACCGTGGGTACGACACGGGAGGTAAGTTCGGTCGCAGCAGCTACGTCGGCGCTACAGGACACCGGAGCAGGTGATGTGGCGGAGAAGGTGAGTTTGACGGAAAAAGGGGAGACAGAGGCAGCGGTCAGAGCTGACATTGTGCGGTTGGCAGACGCTGCAAAATGTGAAGTGTATGTTTGCTTCGAGGGACCCCTAGGCGCTCACCTGAAGCAAGAGACGAGAGAGAAGATATGGAAGGGCGAGTATGTAGAGATTTTCTCCCTGTTGCCCTTAGAAAAATTTAATCTGGACAGGGTAAAACCAGATGATACAAAGAAGGAGGACGAGGAGAAGCGGAGATACAGGTTGATTTCCAGGACGTTTGCCAATTGGCTGCAAGCGTTCGCCATTTTGGCAGGTGTAATAGGTGAAAAGAACCCGAACACTGTTCGGCGTTATTTTGCTATATGGACGCTATAGGGGAGGCATATAGGGTATACGGGGGCACGGCGTGGCTACGTTACGACGAGCAATTCAGACAGCGCAGGGCGGTGCGTCCCGCACTGCGGTGGGATCACAAAGACATCAGTCTTTGGATGCGACTTATGGCATCGGCAAAAACGCCAGCACAGCCATTTCATGGGGGGGCCGGAGGTAGCAACTCCTCGGGATCGCCGGCCAGTAGGAAGTGGGGAGTCTGTTGGCAGTTTAACGAGGGATCATGTAAGTATGGGGGATCCTGCAAGTTTAAACACGAGTGCTCCGGGTGCGGGGGGGCGCATGCGCATGCCAAATGTTTCAAGAAAGGAAAACGGGGTGGGGAGTCTGGCAACAAAAGGGACGACTCCGGTGATGGGGGAAAGGATGCGTCCTTTTCTAAATAGATACCCGGACAGGGCGGCAGCGTTGTTACTAGAGGAAGGTTTTAAGCACGGTTTTCATATTCCGTGCAAATTGACAGTGGCCCCTCCCATGGCCAACAATTTGAGATCGGCATTGCAGCACCTGGCAGTGGTATCTGAAAAATTGGCCAAGGAGGTGGCTTTGGGCAGGATGGCGGGGCCATTTGAGGGGAAACCAATAGAAGATTTAGTAGTATCCCCGTTGGGGGTGGTCCCTAAGAAAGAACCAAACAAATTTCGTTTGATTCATCATCTATCGTTTCCCAAAGGGGGATCGGTAAATGATTTCATTGATCCAGAGACCTGTACGGTGTCGTACACGTCTTTTGACGCGGCCGTACGCTGGGTACGACGTTATGGAAAAGGGGCATTAATGGCTAAATCGGATGTGGAGTCGGCGTTTAGACTTCTCCCGGTTCACCCGGACAGTTTCAGGTTGCTGGGTTGCCATTGGGAGGAACAGTTTTATGTTGATAAATGTTTGCCCATGGGCTGTTCTATATCATGTGCACTGTTTGAAACATTTAGCTCCTTTTTAGAATGGGTGGTCAGGGATGTCACGGGTATTGAATCCGTCATCCATTATTTGGATGACTTTCTCTGCGTGGGCCCTCCTTCTTCCAATGTGTGTGCGATACTGTTGTCCACGTTGCAGCACATTGCGGAGAGATTTCGGGTGCCTCTGGCAGCTGATAAGACGGAGGGGCCACGGACAGAGCTGAGCTTCTTAGGTATAGTTATTGATTCCATAAAAATGGAATGCAGGTTACCTGAAGAGAAGCTCAGGGATTTGCAGAAAGAGATCAGGGAGATACAGGGGTGCAAGAAAGTGCAGCTGCGTACGTTGCAATCCCTGTTAGGAAAATTGAATTTTGCATGCAGGATTATTCCCATGGGGCGAATATTTTGCCGTCGGATGTCTTCGGCTACGGCTGGGGTCAAGGCTCCCACGCATTACATTAGGCTGCGTAAGGAACATAGGGATGACCTGCAGGTATGGTATCAATTTTTAGCAGAGTTTAACGGAAGGTCGGTGTGGATGTCTGGTCCGGTAAGTAACTTCGACGTGGAGTTGGTGACAGACGCCGCAGGATCTACCGGGTATGGGGCGTACTTCCAAGGACGGTGGAGTGCGGAACCGTGGCCACGGGCTTGGGCAGAGGCTGGGTTGTTGCGTAATCTGGTGCTCCTGGAGCTCTTTCCGGTAGTACTAGCGATGGAACTGTGGGGCGAGTCATG
Organism: Lithobates sylvaticus; assembly: GCA_028564925.1. Taxonomy (NCBI): domain Eukaryota; kingdom Metazoa; phylum Chordata; class Amphibia; order Anura; family Ranidae; genus Lithobates; species Lithobates sylvaticus. The sequence goes on along the minus strand of CM053026.1, from coordinate 32,280,472 downwards.
TCGAAATTTGAAGTTGCGTTTGAATTGTGACAACATGGGGGTAGTGCAGGTCATCAATAGCATGTCGGCGGCTTCGCCACCTGTCATTCGGCTGATGCGACAGTTGGTGTTGCGCTGCTTGCGATTGAATGTGTTTTTATATGCTGTACATATCCCGGGGGTGGAGAATACACTGGCTGACTCTTTATCTCGGTTCCAGTGGGACAAATTCAGGGATCTGGCGCCGGAGGCACAGAAGGTGGGAGTTCCTTGCCCCGCCTGGATATGGGATTTGGCACTAGAATAGCGGCGGGATGGATACAGAAGTCGGTGAGTACGTCCACATGGGCAGGGTACCAGAAGGTGTGGAGAGAGTGGGGAGAACTGATGCAAGAAGCAGGTGTGGGTGAGTATGGGTCGTCAGGTCGACTGTTGGTGCTATATTTGGTATCCAGGAACATGGAAAGGGGGCGATCGGTATCGGCTATTGAGAAGAAAATGGCGGCTTTGGCCTTTTTGTTCAAATTACAAAAGAAAGTAGATTGGACAAAGGATTTTTGGGTGAAACAGGCCATTAAGGGTTACAGGAAAGAAAACAGGACTAAGGACACGAGACGGCCAATTACATTCAAAAATTTATTGGATTTGGGGATACAGTTGGGATCGGTTTGCAGGGATGGTTATGAGCGTTTATTGTTTAAAACCGCTTTTTCATTGGCGTTTTTTGGGGCATTTCGTATAGGGGAATTGGTCAGCCCAGCAAAAGGAAGGGCGGGTGGTTTACTGAGGGGGGATGTAGTGGTCCTGGAGGACAGGGTGTCCGTGCGGTTGCGGAAGTCAAAAACGGACCAAAAAGGTGTGGGGGTACAGATATCGCTGTATGCAGTAGAAGGTTGTGCAATGTGCCCGGTAAAAACGGTAAGGGATTTTGCGGGCATAAGGCCGGGAGGGGATGGCTCCTTTTTGGTACACGAGGATGGAGCTAATTTGTCCAGGTTCCAGTTTGTTGCTGTTTTGCGTAAGTGTTTAAAGGGGTTGGGGTTGGATAGTTCCGCCTACGCCTCACACTCCTTCCGCATCGGGGCGGCCACTGAGGCTGCTAGGTACGGGCTGGATGAGGTGGATGTGCGACGGATGGGGAGATGGGAGTCCAGGCGATTCCGCACCTATATTCGGCCTCAGTTAGTGTGGGAAGGAAAAAATTAAAATTAAAAAAAAAAAAAAAAAAAAAAAGATGGGGTGTTAAGATGTTGTTGTTGTGCATATCTGCCTACAAAGGGGTAACCTGGTCAAGGGTCCTGGGGGTGCAAGTCCTTTACACTATGTTTGTCATTTCAGACGCAGTGCTCCCACGCCTTATCTGGATTCTCGGACACTCGTATGTGTGTTGGGGCGCACGGAGAGGGGACGCGAGACCAGGTGGGAGGCAGTTGGGGATTTCAAGAAGGGAGGCAACTATAAGATGGCTGGGGAAACCGGGAATGATGTGGGGCAGGGTAGTCCCAGAAGCTGAGAGGTTTGCGTGGCTGGACAGGCCGCCTGCAGTGCTTGTCGTACATGCTGGGGGGAACGATCTGGGGGTCCGCACGGTCAGGGATCTGATCGCGGACATTAAAAATGACTGGATTTATCTGCGAACGAAATTCCCAGACACGTTGTTAATCTGGTCGGACATAGTGGCAAGGACAACATGGCGTACGGCCAGGTCCGTTTACCGGATTAACAAAGCCAGAATTAGGGTGAATAAAGTGGTTGGGAGGTTTGTGACATGGCATGGGGGGTTGGTGGTACGTCACAGGGAACTGGAGAAGAATGTGGGCCTCTATTTGAGGAGGGACGGGGTCCATTTAACTGATGTGGGCATCGACCTGTGGTCGTTGGGTCTGCAGGAGGGGATTCAGTCGGCCCTGCGGGTGTGGAGGTGCCTGCAAGGATGAGGTGTCAACCTTTTAGGCTATGGCGTGTTTGTTCGTTGGTCAGTGACGGAGCAGTTATGTAGGTGGTAAGTGTTGTGGGGGGCTCATCATTAGATGGCCCCTCCGGTTTGTGGGGGGCTCATCATTAGATGGCCCCTCCGGTTTGTGGGGGGCTCATCAGTAGATGGCCCCTCCTGGTAGTACATCAAATTATTTATTTGATTACTCGTGCACTGCGGGATAGGTGTTTGTCTCCTGGCGGCACAGATGGAGGCCAGTTGGTTATGTTTTATATCCCGCAGTGCCCCCGGTGGTGTTATATATATATATACAGATACAGTAGATATATATATGTTTATAGTACTTAGCTCCGTCACTGACCAATTAACTGGGTGTAACTGATTGTTTACAGTTCTTATGTTTTGTTTACGGGTTATGTGTTGATATGTTATTTATCACTATGGTTATTTATATGTGTTTTTCAGTTATTGGAGTTATGTTTTAATAAAAGGCTGTTGCGGCCATTTACTCCATAAAAGAAGGTGTGGTCTATTATTTAATCTAAAGTAAGGGGAAGTATTTTGGCTGTACCAGCTGGTGGGTAGTATATAGGCTACACTAGTCAAGAGAGGGCCGGACCGGGATGCAGCAAAGCAAATTAGGGCAGGCCTGGCCATGACAGTGTGTCTAGAACACACATTGTAAATTGTAAGGGGTGTGGCCAGCGCAGCGGGCCAATCAGTAGACGGGGGGAGCGGCCATATAAAAGGGGGCGTGGCTAACACGGACATTCGGCGGGCAGTAACACACGAGGAGGCAGGTTTTTCCCACCCACCCTCCCTAATATAAGGCATTGTTTTGGAGGTTTTAATGTTTTTGTTGTCGTTTCAGGAATCGGAAGCAGAAGGTTCATCATATGAAAAGGGGGGCGTGTTTGTTCGTTGGTCAGTGACGGAGCAGTTATGTAGGTGGTAAGTGTTGTGGGGGGCTCATCATTAGATGGCCCCTCCGGTTTGTGGGGGGCTCATCATTAGATGGCCCCTCCGGTTTGTGGGGGGCTCATCAGTAGATGGCCCCTCCTGGTAGTACATCAAATTATTTATTTGATGATTACTCGTGCACTGCGGGATAGGTGTTTGTCTCCTGGCGGCACAGATGGAGGCCAGTTGGTTATGTTTTATATCCCGCAGTGCCCCCGGTGGTGTTATATATATATACAGATACAGTAGATATATATATGTTTATAGTACTTAGCTCCGTCACTGACCAATTAACTGGGTGTAACTGATTGTTTACAGTTCTTATGTTTTGTTTACGGGTTATGTGTTGATATGTTATTTATCACTATGGTTATTTATATGTGTTTTTCAGTTATTGGAGTTATGTTTTAATAAAAGGCTGTTGCGGCCATTTACTCCATAAAAGAAGGTGTGGTCTATTATTTAATCTAAAGTAAGGGGAAGTATTTTGGCTGTACCAGCTGGTGGGTAGTATATAGGCTACACTAGTCAAGAGTGCCCTCTTGTCCTACAGAGTTTCTCTGGCGCCCCCCCCTTCCTCTGGCCACATGCGGTACTGCATACAGTAGAAGTCACTGTGGAATGAATTATCTGAGTTTGCATTGACTCCAATGGGGAAACTCGCTTTGACATACGAGTGCTTTGGATTAAAAGCGTTCTTCTGGAATGGATTATGCTCGTAATCCAAGGCACCACTGTAATTTCATTTGTTACATGTGTCTTTTTTATTGTTATATCTTTCCATATATATATATATATATATATATATATATATATATATATATATATATATATATATATATATATAATTTATATTTATATAAAAATAAATGTATAAATTATTCTTTGTTATGAAGCATAAATGTTTTACATGTAGTTTTGGATTGTGATATCTATGCCATTAGTATAATTAAAAAAAAAAAAAAAGGATTGTGTATATTGTAACAATGCGGGGTGATTATACTCAGGTGGTGTATTTGTTTTCAGGAACACCGGTCAGTCCAGACTGTATTTTTTAAGGTCATGGCAGCCCAATTTTATTTAAACACATCAAACCACCATCCTTGTATAACAGGAAAACTTCAGCCTCCCGTCTAACTCACTCTTACTTACTCAAACTCCCCCCGGAGCTTACTTGCTCAGCCGCATGCTGATTGGTCATCGCCCACATCTGCCTCCTGCAGACATCCACACTCAGACTCCTAGAGACCGCCTTTCTCTCTTTCCTGAAAGTCCTCCCGTCTCCTACACCAGGCCACCTGCCTGTAGGGCGGCGCTGTTCCCAAGTGTGAGCCCTGAGCTCTCTACCTGAGGGGAATATAAACCCAGCCCACAGGTGTGCAATCATCATGCCTGTCTGCAAAAACCAGGCTGAAGGGCTAATACATGCCGTGACCTGGGGTCGCCTCTCCACAACATACATACATATATATATATATATATATATATATATATTGTAGGGGATCAGGGGGTGAACAGCGGGCTCAGAGACAGTCCATTAAAAATAAAAAATGGCTTTTATTCAGCAAAACATCAAACAAACAAAAACAGACATAAGGCCAGGTAGACTTGTCTTAGCAAGCAGGTACAGCTCACAGTTCATGGCTCCAAAAAGATACAGTCTTTATATGGTTTGTTTTTAAGCTCACCCAGCAGGTACACTGTCCAGCAATGGACACTTCCACACAGCGTGCTGCTGTCTCTTTCTCCTACACAAACAGCTCCTCTCTGACATTTTCAACACACCTGAATATAAGCAGGTCTGAAGGGGAAGTACCTGCCCTCTTCGATTAACCCCTTCCTAACCCTGCCCCAGGCTGACCCTCTACATATCCCCCCCCCCTCTGTTCCAGGCCAGGGGTCTGGACACCACTAACCCAGTGGCAGTAGACCCGGGAAAGGGCATCCGCATTCTGATGTACCTTTCCCGGTCTATGTACCACTACAAAGCTGAAGTCCTGTAGAGCAAGGAACCACCGGGTGATTCTGGAGTTTTTATCTTTATTTTGGGCCATCCACTTAAGGGGCGCATGATCTGAAACTAACTTGAAGGGTCGGCCCAACAAGTAGTAGCGGAGTGTCTCCAAAGCCCATTTTATTGCGAGACACTCCCTTTCCACAATGGAATAATTCCTCTCAGCTGGCGTGAGCTTCCGGCTCAAGTACACAACAGGGTGCTCATCCCCCCCAATCATCTGGGACAGTACTGCACCCAGACCCAATTTTGAGGCATCTGTTTGTACCAGGAATTCTTTTTGGAAGTCGGGAGCTACCAACACTGGTTCCTGGCACAAAGCTTGCTTCAACCGGCAGAACGATGCTTCTGCTTCTGCACTCCACTGAACAGTTGCGTTCTTTCCCTTGGTGAGATCAGTCAGAGGTGCTGCTAGACTGGCAAAGTTGGGGACAAACCTCCTATAATAACCCACAATGCCAAGGAAAGAACGCACTTGTTTCTTTGTGAGTGGACGTGGCCATTTCTGAATAGCCTCCACTTTGTTTAGTTGGGGTTTAATCACACCCCTGCCTACCACATACCCCAGGTAGCGGGCCTCCTCCAACCCAACCTTGCTCTTTTCTGGGTTCACTGTGAACCCCGCACTTCGGAGGGCATCCAAGACCAACTGGACCTTTGGTAAGTGACTCTCCCAGTCCTGACTAAATATGACAATGTCATCAAGATAGGCTCCTGAAAACCCCTTATGAGGTCTTAGGACGAAGTCCATGGCCCTCTGGAAAGTGGCTGGGGCCCCATGTAACCCGAATGGCATTCGGACATACTGCCATAAGCCCTCGGGTGTGGCAAATGCAGTTTTTTCTTTAGCCTCTGGGGAAAGCGGGATCTGCCAATATCCCTTGGTCAAGTCAAGAGTGGTGATGTACCGGGCCGGTCCTAATCTCTCGATTAACTCATCGACCCGGGGCATGGGATACGCGTCTGGCTTGGAGACTTCGTTTAACTTGCGAGAGTCATTGCAGAACCGCCAGGTTCCATTCGGCTTGGGTACAAGGACTATAGGGCTGGACCAGCTACTTGAAGACTCCTCAATAACCCCAAGGTCCGACATACTCTTAAGCTCGGCCGAGACAATATTCCGGCGAGCTTCGGGTATGCGGTAGGGTTTGAGGTTTACTCGAACGCCAGGGTCTGTAATGACATTATGTTCAATTACCGAGGTTAGGCCCGGTAGATTTGAAAAAATGTCTCGATTCCTCTGCAAAAACTCCCAGGATTCCTGTTTTTGAGAAGGGGAGAGAGCCTCTGCAATCCCTACCTTCTTAATCTGAGCATCATGGTCTTCTGGGACTTTCAGACTGACTGTCAAAACCTGTCTATCTTTCCATGGTTTGATCAAATTGATATGGTAAATCTGGTAGGGCTTACGTTTGGTGGGCTGATGGACTTTATAGTTGACCTTGCCCACCCTCTCAACTATCTCAAAGGGTCCTTGCCACTTGGCGAGAAACTTACTCTCGACGGTAGGCACTAAGACCAGCACCCGATCCCCAGGTTTAAACTCTCTAATCTTGGCAGATCGGTTGTATACACGACTCTGGGCGTTTTGCGCAGCCTGCAAATGTTCCCGTACTATGGGCATAACTTTTGTTATTCGGTCCTGTATTTGAGACACATGTTCTACCACACTCCGATACGGGGAAGCTTCCTGTTCCCACGTCTCTTTCATTATATCCAGTAGTCCACGGGGGTGTCTCCCATAAACCAGCTCAAAGGGGGAGAATCCCGTGGAGGCCTGGGGTACCTCTCTTATGGCAAACAACAAGGGAGGCAACAAGCAATCCCAATCTCGACCATCCTCCTCAACTGCTTTCTTTAGCATTCCCTTTAAGGTTTTGTTGAACCGCTCCACTAACCCATCAGTTTGTGGGTGATACACTGAAGTCCGCAAGTGTTTAATCTTAAACAGGTTACAGAGTTCCTTCATCACTTTTGACATGAAAGGGGTACCTTGGTCTGTCAAGATCTCGGATGGGAGCCCTGTTCTCATGAACATCTGAAACAACTCCCGTGCGATGACCTTGGACGAGCAGTTTCTTAAAGGGACCGCTTCCGGATACCTGGTGGCATAGTCAAGGACAACTAAAATGTATTGGTGTCCCCTAGCTGACTTTGGTAAGGGGCCCACCAAGTCCATGGCTATGCGATCAAAGGGAACCTCGATAATTGGAAGCGGTACCAGTGGACTGCGAAAATGGGGTGTTGGAGCGGTTCTTTGACAGGTAGGGCAGGACTCACAGTAGTCCTTAATTTCTCGATAGACACCGGGCCAATAGAAACGCTGTAAAACCCGTTCCTGAGTTTTAGCCGCTCCAAGGTGACCCCCAAGTACATGACTATGAGCCAAATGCAACACCCTAGACCTAAAAGGTTTGGGCACCACCAGTTGTTCCAACACTTCTTGATTGACCTTAGTTACTCGGTACAACAAGTCATGATTCACAGCAAAATGGGGGAACTTCACGTCTGCCCCAGGGTGCTGTGGTTCACCATTTAAGACCGTGGCCTGTTCCCTGGCGGGGATCAAAGTGGGGTCCCTCATCTGAGCACTAAGGAAATCTTTCCGGGAGCCCCCAAGATCTGACATATCTGGCTCAGAGGAGGTACTTTCCACTTCCAATCCCGCAAACACCTCCAGGGGACCGGGCTCACTTCCTGCAGGTTCAGCAACCTGGTACTGATCCTTAGTAACATCCTCCTGCAATACAGTTTTATTTACCACCTCTGTGGATTCTTGGTTTTTGGGGAAAACCCCCGAACCTTTGAGCTTTTGCTCATACAAGTCCCAAAACATGGGGCAGTCTCGCCCGATTAGTAAATCATGAGGTAATCCCGGGACCACCCCCACTTTTAGTGTAGCCGTTCCTGCTGGTGTACACAGGGTCACACAGGCCACCGGATAGTTTTTAACATCACCATGCACACAGATGACCCCACCCTGTTCCCTTGGTACCAGCTTTCTTGGCAACCCGTCCGATCGGAGCAGGGTAACGACACTCCCAGAGTCAAGGAGCGCTACCACCTCCTGTCCATTGACCCGCACCACACACTCATGCGGATTTAGGTTGGTTGCAGCACATAATGCATGGACATACATGGAGCGACGGCGACCCATGTCGCACTCCATTGGTTCTTCCCGACTTGGGCACTGGGCCGCCAGATGACCCAGTTGATGGCAGGACCAACAGCGAACCTCACGGAGTTCCCCCTGTCGGTTCCCTGGAAGCTTAGGTCCTGATGTGCTCCTGGTAGTTGTATTATCCCTCCGAGCAGCCACTATGCGATCACCGGGAAGCCCACTGGTGCTGGAACGCACTTCTTTGAAACGGGCCAGCTCTCTTGTGACAGAGGGACTCTCCTGGAACTTTTCCGCACAACTGTAGTAGCGCTCAACAGCTGTAGCCATCTCATCCAGGGACTGAGGCTCGGACTGAGCCACCCATCGGTGGAGGTCCCTAGGTAATCCATGCAGGAAACGATCGAGTGCGACTCTTTCCACAATCTGAGTGGGTGTCTTTTCCTCAGGTTTCAGCCAATCTTGCAACAAGTGCATCAGGTGGTAGAGCTGCGCACGGGCAGGCTTAGCCTTGTCAAAGCGCCAGCCATGGACTCGGTTCGCCCTTAAAGTGACAGTCACTCCTATCCTTGCTAGGATTTCTGCTTTCAGCAGCTTATAATCACGTGCAGCTTCAGGGGCCAAGTCACAGTACGCTTGTTGGGGGTCTGCGGTCAGGAAAGGAGCCAGTACATCTGCCCAGTCTTTATCAGGCAGACCTTCCCTTGCTGCAACCCGCTCAAACATAGCCAAGTATGCTTCCACATTATCCAAGGCCGTCATCTTTTGCAGGGTCCGCTGCACTGCCTTCCGGGGGTTACTCTTTACAGCTGGGTCACCTTTCATCATTTCAGCCTGCTGGGTCACCGCCTTTTGTAATCCCGCTATCTGTTCACTCAGTAAGCGATTTGTTTCCTGTTGCACAGCGACTTTCTGCACAAGGATCTGCTCCTGCCGAGCCTGTGCTTGTACCAGGGCTTGCTGGGCCTCCTGATGGCGGGCCTGCGCTTGTGTATTAGCCAGTACCAGCTGCTTAACCACATCCTCCATGGCTTGTTCAGACGTTTTCACTGTCTGTGCGGCTTTAACCCAGGACATGGGATTAGACTGGACCCCTCAAACTGCCCGATGCACGCTCCACCAATTGTAGGGGATCAGGGGGTGAACAGCGGGCTCAGAGACAGTCCATTAAAAATAAAAAATGGCTTTTATTCAGCAAAACATCAAACAAAAAAAACAGACATAAGGCCAGGTAGACTTGTCTTAGCAAGCAGGTACAGCTCACAGTTCATGGCTCCAAAAAGCTACAGTCTTTACATGGTTCACAGTTCATGGCTCCAAAAAGATACAGTCTTTATATGGTTTGTTTTTAAGCTCACCCAGCAGGTACACCGTCCAGCAATGGACACTTCCACACAGCATGCGGCTGTGTCTCTTTCTCCTACACAAACAGCTCCTCTGACATTTTCAACACACCTGAATATAAGCAGGTCTGAAGGGGAAGTACCTGCCCTCTTCGATTAACCCCTTCCTAACCCTGCCCCAGGCTGACCCTCTACAATATATATACAGTGGCGGCTGGTGCTCAAAATTTTTGGGGGGCCGCAAACAAACTGATAAATTCTGAAAAAAAAACATCAATTGCAGCCTCACTGTGCCCATCAATTGCTGCCATTGTGCCCGTCAATTGCCGCCACTGTGCCCCATCAAACGCAGCCACTGTGCCCCATCAAACGCAGCCACTGTGCCCCATCAAATGCAGCCACTGTGCCCCATCAAACGCAGCCACTGTGCCCTATCAAATGCTCCCACTGTGCCCTATCAAATGCTCCCACTGTGCCCTATCAAATGCTCCCACTGTGCCCATCTTATGCAGCCACTGTGCCCCATCGAATGCAGCCTCACTGTGCCCCATCAAATGCTCCCACTGTGCCCCATCAAATGCAGCCATTGTGCAACATTGAATGCAGCCTCACTGTGCCCTATCAAACGCAGCCACTGTGCCCTATCAAACGCAGCCACTGTGCCCTATCAAACGCAGCCACTGTGCCCTATCAAACGCAGCCACTGTGCCCTATCAAACGCAGCCACTGTGCCCTATCAAACGTAGCCACTGTGCCCTATCAAACGCAGCCACTGTGCCATATTAAATGCTCCCACTGTGCCCATCTTATGCAGCCACTGTACCCCATCGAATGCTCCCACTGTGCCCATCTTATGCAGCCACTGTACCCCATCGAATGCATTGCATGAATCTATCTATTGGTGCTAGAGGGCGTGGCTGGAGAGAGGGGGCGGCGCCTGTGCGCCCTTATGGACACACCGCCACAGTATATACACATATTTTATATATATATATATATATATATATATATATGTGTAGCGGGGTTCTACACCTTTTTCTGGTAGAGACTACATCTCCCATGATTCCCCAGGCCCCCGGGCTGCTGACTTCCGCCCGGGAGGCTGCTGGGGAGATTATAAAAGGGAAGAGCGGAGACCGCCTCTTCCTCTTGGGACACTTCCTCTTCTGAGGCCTGACAGGACTGGCCTGCCTCTGCTGACAGAGCGTGTGACGCGGAGACTACAGCCAGCAGAGACACCTGTGCGGACCGGAGCTGAAGGCCTGAAGCCTGGGCCTTGCAGCCGATGGAGTGAGACTCTCACCCCTCAGAGTCCACAGCAGCGGAGCGGAGACTTCCCCTTACTGTCGGTCGGACGGAGCTGATGACCGGAGTGCAGGGCTGTGACTGAGGAGACCGGACGCCGCCATTGAAGAGACCAGAGCCGCCATTAGAGGGACCGGATCGGAGGACGGTACCCCAAGGATTGGTGAGAGAGCCTGTAGGCTCAATCCTGCATTGACACACAAGTTTTATGCCTATTGAACTGCCTAGGCGCAATTTACCTCAGAGCAGCAATGTTACTTTTTGTGGATTACAAATGACACCATTTAAAGCTACATGTGCACCACCTCTACAGATTTATTGCCGGTGAAGAACACTGTACTAGTACAAGGACTGAGCTCTATTACTAGGGATCAGGCCTGGTCCGTTAGGTAGGCGCAGATAGATTTATTGCACCTCAGGGGTGCATAGCAGACGGTCGCCACGCTTGGCGTTCCGTTTCCCCATTGTTAAATTCATATACCTGTGTACATGTTTAAAGTGCATATTGCAGGGACCTGCTAAAGTATTGTAAGATATATGTTCAAATGCATGTTGCTATTCTCTTTTTCCTTACTGACAAAAGTAAAGCCAGTTATTCTTATTTCAGCAGTCTGCTTGTGAGTTCATACCAATTACACTTAGAGTATAAGCTAAGTTTTATGTGCATAGGGACGTACCCCTTTACTAACTGTGCCAGAGCGGGTAGAGCCAAATTGCCGGGGGTTGGTGGAGCTGTACTCAGGGACCCAAAACAAACCAGCGGCTCTCTTAACTGGGGGTAGCGCTACACGTGGGGGCTCGTAATCCGGGATCCTGAGTCAGCGGGAAAAGCCGCCAGAAGGTACCGGCATGGACCCAATAGAAGTGGGACGGTGGTCCGCAACATGGGCCGCTGACCCAGCCGCAGCAGCAGTTATTGAACTGCCAGGGATGTGGCAGAGAGAGGCAGTGAAGCAGCTCATAATGTCATTATCCCCATGCCAGAAGTCATGGATAATGGACATGAGAAATGATGCTGGGTACACGTACGCCTTAATAGAATGGAAGGAAGAGACTCCAGAGCAGTTCAGGAGCCACAGCATACAAGCACCGAATGGTCAGGCCTATCAAGTGCTGCATGCGCTGCCGCGCAAGGGAGAAGGTTCTCCTATGAAAGCCATTCTATCCCCAAAGAAGGAAGAGCAGAAGGGCGCGGAAAGTCCCGCACCCGCACACACTACTCTTAGTGCAGAACTGTGTGCTGTTCTAGGGGAGATTGTGACCCAGTGCAGAAGAGACCCCGGGGATTACCCAATGTCGGGATACAGGAAACTCCGGATGTTTTCAGGGAGGACACCTGTACCCTCGGGAGAAGAGGGATTTGAAGAGTGGTTAGATGGTGCCACGCAGGCCCTAGAAGAATGGGAGGTCTCAGAAGGCAGGAAGAAGCAAAGGATTGTTGAAAGCCTAAAAGGACCTGCCTTAGAGGCCATACGCAATCTGAAGACGAGTAAAAAGGATTGCACTGCCCAGGACTACATAGACATCCTGGAAGGTGTGTTTGGTGGGACAGAAAAAGTCACAGAACTTACCTATCAACTGGAACACTGTTACCAGAAGACAGGGGAGAAGCTGTCAGAGTACATGGGACGCATAGACAAGATCCTGCATAGGATTATCCTGAAGAAGGGGATAGATCCGGGGAAGGTAGATGAAGCCCGTGCCCAGCAGGTGATGAGGGGAGCCCAACCCTTGGACCCTGTCGCACTAATTCTACGCACCCGCCAGGATGGGAAGAGCCTGGACTACCCTGACCTCATCCGAATGGTCAGAGAAGAAGAGGCCATGATGGAAGAGAAACGGGAGAAGCAGGTGATGGGGTCTACAAGGCTTCCAGTGGCCACGGTCAGGTCGGCCTTAACCCCTGAAAGAGACACAGAGGTAGATGCCCTGAAGTTGCAGATGTCCCAGATGATGGAGATACTGACGTCTCTAGTGGCGAAAGAGACGCCCAGTCCCAAGAAGGAGACAACCAGGAGGGAATTGTTTCCAGCTGTCCCAGCACCAGCATCCCCACCTGACTACGGTGAGATGATTTGCTTTAATTGTGGCGGAGTGGGCCACATTGCAGCTATGTGTGCCAGTCCCAAGAAGAAGAAGGCAGAAAGCCGCCAGCCGGCGGGAAACGCCAAAGGGCCCCGGTGAAGGAGTCAACCGGGTGCCCATCACCTTCAGTGAGCTCCAAGAAGCGTAACAAGAAGAGAAAGCGAGGAGACCAAACCCCTCAGAAGGGGCCCAGGGATCCTCAACCAAGGTGCACTCCAGAGAAAGGGGGCAAGACCCCTCCGGAGAGACACAGCACCCCCAAGCGTGAACTCTTCAAAGTGAGAGATAACAATGTCCCTCAACGGGTTCACACTCCCAGTAAGAGGGAGAAAATCAATGCATACCAGGCTCAAGAAAGGAGCAAGTGCAAATCAAGTGCTGGTAAAGCAAAGAGTCCAAAGAAGAGGACAGCATCAACTAGGCCCTACCCAGAAGAGCTAGTTGGTCCATCCCCTACTGTACCCATCCAGGTGGAAGGAGTGTACACAAAGGCCCTCCTGGACACTGGAGCACAAGTGACCCTGTTGTACAGGGACTTCTATGACAGATACCTGAGTCATCTGCCTATACAGAAGATAGAAGAGCTGGAGATAAGGGGATTGGGAACTCAGAGTTTCCCCTATGATGGATACTTGTCCATACGGTTGACATTTGACCCATCCGTAGCTGGGAAGTCTGAAGTGTTCGACACCTTAGCAGTGGTGTGTCCCCGCCCACCAGGAACCAGCAAGACGTCCCTGATCATAGGGACGAACACGGACTTAGTCAGAAGGCTTCTGACCCCCCTGGTGAAGAAAGAGAATCTTTCAACTCCCAAGATCCATCCCATGCTGAAGGCGGCCTATCAGCGGTTGGTCCTAGAGCAGAAGACCCCAAGTGAGGGGATAGGAAGGGTATGGAGGCTTGGAAAAGAAGGAGCAGTGTTACAGCCTGGAGAGGTAACCTGCATGAGAGCCACGGTGAAACTTACTTGGGAGCAGCCTGGCCCCTTTGTAATGTTGGAACCTGACCCAATGGAGGGTCACTCAGGTCTGGAGGTGATACCAGAAGTAATTTCACTGAAGGACCTGAAGAAGGCTAGAGGAAGAGTCCCTGTCAGTGTGAGGAACCCCACGGAGCAACCCGTGGAGATCCCTGCCAGGATGCTTCTGGGACAGGTGAGTCCTGCTGTCCCAGTTGGCTGGTCAGAAGTGAAGGGGGCGGGTGAAGGAGAAGATGTTTGGAAGAAACTCTCCATGGAAAACCCAAACCTACCTGGAGCTTGGAAAGAGAGAGCCAAGGCCCAGCTGACCAGATGGGAGAAGATTTTCTCTAAAGATGAGTTTGATGTGGGGTGTGCGAAGAGTGCCACCCATCGTATCCGCATGCAAGAGGACAAGCCATTCAGAGAGAGAGTGAGGCGAGTCCCGCTAGCAGATCTGGAGGATCTGAGGGAGCAGCTTGCGGAATTGAAGAAGACGGGAGTGATTAGGGAGTCCAGAAGCCCCTACGCCTCCCCAATTGTGGTAGTCAGGAAGAAGAATGGGTCATTGAGGCTCTGCATTGACTACAGAACTCTCAACAGGAGGACCATTCCTGACCAGTACACCACGCCAAGGATAGAAGATGCCTTACAGAGTTTATCTGGAGCTAAGTGGTTCAGTGTGATGGACCTCAAGAGTGGGTATTACCAGATCCCCATGCATCCAGAAGATAGAGAGAAGACTGCCTTCATAACCCCAGTAGGATTCTTTGAGTTCAACAGGATGCCCCAGGGCCTATCTGGAGCTCCTGCTACGTTTCAACGCCTAATGGAAAGGACTGTTGGAGACATGAACCTCATAGAAGTCCTTGTGTACCTGGACGATGTCATTGTCTTTGGAAAGACTTTGGAAGAACATGAAGCCAGGCTGGAGAAAGTACTGAAGAGGCTCAGTGAAGAGGGACTTAAACTTTCTCCAGAGAAGTGTCGGTTCTATCAGTCTTCTGTGAACTATCTGGGACACATAGTGTCTGAAAAAGGAGTGTCTACAGACCCTGAGAAGCTGGAGGCAGTTACTTCGTGGCCAAGGCCCACAACAGTTACAGAACTTCGGTCTTTCTTGGGGTTCTGCTCCTACTACCGCAGGTTTGTGGATGGATTTGCCCGCATTGCCAAACCCCTCAACGAGCTGCTGAAGACAGAAGGAGAGGAGGATGGAATAGGGCCTAGGAGGTCCGGTGAATCAGTCCAAGACCAGTGGAATTCAAGGTGTGAAGAGGCTTTCAGAACCTTGAAGAGAAGTCTCACCACAGCCCCAGTTTTGGCCTACGCTGATCCCACTAGACCCTATGAGCTACATGTTGATGCCAGCCATGAGGGCCTAGGTGGAGTACTCTACCAGGAGCATGAAGACCAGCTACGACCAGTGGCCTATGTGAGCCGGAGCCTGACCCCCTCCGAGAAGAACTATCCCACCCACAAGTTGGAGTTCTTAGCCCTCAAATGGGCAGTTGTTGACAAGTTGAGAGACTACTTGTATGGGGCCGAGTTTACTGTCAAGACAGATAACAACCCCTTGACCTATCTATTCACCACCGCCAAGCTGGATGCAACTGGACACAGATGGTTGGCGGCGTTGTCTGGATTCAATTTCAGCCTCAAGTACAGACCAGGGGCTGGAAATAGGGATGCAGATGCCCTGTCCCGAAGATCCCATGTCATGGTCGATGACTGGGAAGACTGGACCCAAGTGGCACCAGATGGAGTGCGAGCCCTTTGTCAGGGGGCTGAACTCCAAGCCAGAGGAGGATCCAGGGCTGAAGAGATAGGAGTTACCACAGTGGGAGTCCCAAAGTGTTACTGTGGGGTAACTCAACTGGCAGAAGAGTGTCTGCCGAAGCTGTCCAAGAAGGAGCTAAGGTGTGACCAATTGGAAGACCCCATGGGGAAATTGGTCCTGGAAGCCCTGGAAGACCAGAGTCCAGAGGGACTTCGCCTTCACCCTTCTAAAGAAGCTCGCCTACTGAGGAGAGAGTTGGACAAATTACAGGTGCATCAGGGGGGTAGTCTACCGAAGGGGCCCCTCTGATGGACCAGAAGACAAGTGGCAGTTGTTTCTCCCTGAAAAGCATCGAGAGACTGTGCTGATTGCCTTACATGACCAGCATGGTCACTTGGGAGCAGAGAGAACCTTCCAACTTGTCAGAGACCGGTTTTACTGGCCCTGCATGAGGGCCGAAGTGGAGGAGTATTGCCATTCCTGTGCAAGATGCATTCAGAGAAAGACTTTACCCCATCAAGCCGCCCCAATGGGCCACCTACAGAGTGAAGGCCCAATGGATCTGGTATGCCTTGATTTTCTCTGCCTTGAACCCGATTTGAGCGGATTGGGAAATGTTCTGGTGGTAACCGACCATTTCACTCGTTATGCTCAGGCTTTCCCAACGAAGGACCAGAAGGCCTCTACAGTAGCCAAGGTACTTCTGGAGAAGTACTTTGTTCACTATGGACTGCCACAGAGAATCCATTCAGACCAAGGAAGAGACTTTGAGAGTCGCCTGATCAGGAAGCTACTAGATTCTCTGGGAGTAGAGAAGACTAGGACCACACCATATCACCCTCAAGGTGATGCCCAGCCTGAAAGGTTCAACAGGACCCTATTGAACATGTTGGGAACTTTAGAGACCGAGAAGAAGCAACATTGGAGTCAACACATATCAGCTCTGGTGCATGCATACAACTGCACCACAAGTGATGTGACAGGTTTTTCCCCTTACCGACTTATGTTTGGGAGAGAAGCAAGATTGCCAGTGGATTTGGCCTTTGGCATTTCCCTAGACCATGCCTCTGCTGCCTCCCACAAAGGATATGTGGACAGACTGAGGCGCAGTCTGAAGATAGCTTATGAAAAAGCTCAAGCGGCCTCTAACCAGAGGGGGGCCCGAAATAAGAGGAACTTTGATTTGAAAGTTAGAGTACAGGACCTACAGCCTGGGGACCGTGTACTGCTACGGAATCTAGGGATCCCTGGAAAACACAAGATAGCTGATAGATGGAGATCAGAACCATATATCATCTGTAGAAAACTTCCAGGATTGCCTGTCTACAAGTTGAAGCCAGAAGGAAGATTGGGGCCTTTGAAGACCTGGCATAGGAATCATTTGCTCCCACTCACTGAAGCAGTCAGAATGCCTCCAGCAAGGGATGTACCTGAACCTGTTTCCATTCTGGATACCCCCAGGCCTAATACTAGGTCCCAGACCTCCCAAGTTAGGGGTGGACAGGACCCCAACCAGAGGAAGAAAGAGGAGAACTTGAATGGCTATGGAGGAGAACTACTGAAGGCCTGAAGCCTGGGCCTTGCAGCCGATGGGGTGAGACTCTCACCCCTCAGAGTCCACAGCAGCGGAGCGGAGACTTCCCCTTACTGTCGGTCGGAGGGAGCTGATGACCGGAGTGCAGGGGCTGTGACTGAGGAGCACACACACAAACAAACAGGAAGTGAGAGGAAAATCCTTTGGGGACCAAAGATTTAAAGTGGGGGGAGTGTGTAGCGGGGTTCTACCCCTTTTTCTGGTAGAGACTACATCTCCCTCCCCAGGCCCCCGGGCTGCTGACTTCCGCCCGGGAGGCTGCTGGGGGAGATTATAAAAGGGAAGAGCGGAGACCGCCTCTTCCTCTTGGGCCAGGCGGCGCAGCTCTCAGGGCGGGAGGATGTCATATGACGTCCTTCCCTTCACGGCCCTCCAGGATGTCATATGACGTCCTTCCCTTTACGGCCCTCCAGGGAGCGCGCGCGCGCCGTGTCACTGGGCACCCGATGCGCGTGCCCAGCGGCCGCGATGTCCGCTGGGCACCGCGATTGCCCGGTAACACAGCAGGACCGTGGATCTGTGTGTGTAAACACACAGATCAAAGGTCCTGTCAGAGGAGAGGAGCCGATGGTGTGTTCTCTGTACAGAGTCCCCTCCCCCCCACAGTAAGAATCACTCCCAGGGAACATGTTAACCCCTCCCCGCCCCCTAGTGGTTAACTCCTTTACTGCCAGTGTCATTTACACAGGAATCAATGCATTTAAATAGCACTGATTGCTGTATAAATGACAATGGTGCCAAAAATGTGTCAAAAATGTCCGATGTGTCCGCAATAATGTCGCAGTCACGATAAAAATCGCTGATCGCCGCCATTTAAAAAAAAATAAAAAAAATAATAAAAAAATGCCATAAAACTATCCCCTATTTTGTAGACGCTATAACTTTTGCGCAAATCGGTCAATATACGCTTATTGCGATTTTTTTTTTTACCAAAAATATGTAGAAGAATACATATCGGCTTAAACTAAGGAAAAAAAAAATATATTTTTTTATATATTTTTGGGGGATATTTATTATAGCAAAAAATATTGCGTTTTTTTTTTCAAAATTGTTGCTATTTTTTTGTTTATAGCGCAAAAAAAAATAAAAACCGCAGATGTGATCAAATACCACCAAAAGAGAGCTCTATTTGTGAGGAAAAAGGGACGTCAGTTTTGTTTGAGCGCCATGTCGCGCGACCGCGCAATTGTCAGTTAAAGCGACGCGGTGCCGAAATCGTAAAAAGTGCTCTGGTCAGGAAGGGGGTAAAATCTTACGGGGCTGAATCGGTTAATAATGGATAGTGTAATGAATCAGTTCTACCACTAGATGGCAGTGAGTGAAACTGAGTAATTGCATTTGTTACATGTATCTTTTTTATTGTTACATCTTTCAGTTATACTGTACGTACATACTATATACAGCGCCTTGAAAAAGTATTCATACCCTTTTTTCACATTTTCTCATGCTACAACCAAAAACGTAACTGTATTTTATTGGGATTTTATGTGATAGACCAACACAAAGTGGCACCTAATTGTGAAGTGGAAGGAAAATAATAAATGGTTTTCTATTTTTTTTTTTACAAAATAAATATGTGAAAAGTGTGGGGGGTACATTTGTATTCACCCCCCTTTACTCCTAACTAAAATCTAGTGCAGGGGGTCTCAAACTGGCGGCCCTCCAGCTGTAGCGAAACTACAAGTCCCATGAGGCATTGCAAGGCTGACAGTTACTCCCACAGGCAGAGGCATGATGGGACTTGTAGTTTCACATCACCTAGAAGGCCAGCAGTTTGAGACCCCCCTAATCTAGTGGAACCAATTGCCTTCAGAAGTCACCTAATTAGTAAATAGAGCCCACCCGTGTGTCATTTAATCTCAGTATAAATGCAGCTGTTCTGTGAAGCCCTCAGAGGTTTGTTAGAGAACCTTAGTGAACAAACCGCATCATGAAGGCCAAGGAACACACCAGACAGGTCAGGGATGAAGTTGTGGAGAAGTATAAAGCAGGGTTAGGTTATAAAAAAATATTCCAAGCTTTGACCATCTCACGGAGCTCTGTTCAATCCATCATCTGAAAATGGAAAGAGTATGGCACAACGGCAAACCTACCAAGACATGGCCATCCACCTAAACTGACCCGGCCGGGCAAGGAGAACATTCATCAGAGAAGCAGCCAAGAGGTCCATGGGAACTCTGGAGGAGCTGCAGAGATCCACAGCTCAGGTGGGAGAATCTGTCCACAGGACAACTATTAGTCGTGTTCTCCACAAATCTGGTCTTTATGGAAGAGTGACAAGAAGAAAGACATTGGAGAAAGAAAGTCATAAGAAGTCCTGTTTGCAGTTTGTGAGAAGCCATGTGGGGGACACAGCAAACATGTGGAAGAAGGTGATCTGCTCAGATGAGACCAAAATTTAAACTTTTTGGCCTAAAAGCAAAACGCTATGTGTGGCAGAAAACTAACACTGCACATCACCCTGAACACACCATCCCCACTGTGAATCATGGTGGTGTCATCATGTGGTGGGGATGCTTTTCTTCAGCAGGGACAGGGAAGCTGGTCAGAGTTGATGGGAAGATGGATGGAGCCAAATACAGGAGAATCCTATGCCCCATACACACGGTCGGATTTTCCGACGGAAAATGTCCTATCGGACAATGTTGTCTGAAATTCCGACCGTTTGTAGGCTCCATCGGACTTTTTCCGTCTGATTTTCCGACGGACAAAGTTTTATCTCCTGCTCTCAAATTTTTCGACAACAAAGTCCTATCGGACTTTTTCCGATCGTGTGTAGCGAATTCCGACGGACAAAGTGCCACGCATTCTCAGATCACATTACAAGACCAAAGCTATTGGCTACTAGCCTCGACGTAGTCCCGTCGTACGCAACGAACGTCACCACGTTCGAAATGATCGTTTTTTCCGACAACTTTGTCCGACCGTGTGTATGCACTACCAGTGCCGGCCAAAAAATCTGATGGACTTTGTGGTCGGATTTTCCGACCGTGTGTACGGGGCATAAGAAGAAAACCTGCAAAAGACTTGAGACTGGGGCGGAGGTTCACCTTCCAGCAGGACTTGTGGGCGGCACAGTGGTGTAGTGGTTAGCACTCTCACCTAGCAGTAAGAAGGGTTGCTGGTTCGAATCCCAACCACGACACTTCCTGCCTGGAGTTTGCATGTTCTCCCTGTGCCTGCGTGGGTTTCCTCCGGGTACTCCGGTTTCCTCCCACAATCCAAAGACATGCAGGTAGGTTAATTGGCTTCTGTCCAAAAAATTGGCCCTAGTATATGAATGGGGACCTTGGATTGTGGGCTCCTTGAGGGTAGGGACCGATGTGAGTGTGCAATGTACAGGGATAGGGACAATTGTAGACACTCACTCAGGTTGAACTGGATGGACTGATGTCTTTATTCAACCTTACTAACTATGAAGGACAACGACCCGAAACATACAGCCGGAGCTACAATGGAATGGTTTAGATCAAAGCATATTCATGTGTTAGAATGGCCCAGTCACAGTCCAGACCTAAATCACATTGAGAATCTGTGGAAAGACTTGAAAATTGCTGTTCACAGACGCTCTCCATCCAATCTGACAGAGCTTGAGATATTTTACAAAGAAGAAGAATGGGTAAAAATGTCCCTCTCTAGATGTGCAAAGCTGGTAGAGACATCCCCAAAAAGACTTGTAGCTGTAATTGCAGTGAAAGGGGGTTCTACAAAGTATTGACTCCGGGGGGCGCCATACAAATGTACCTCCCACACCTTTCACATATTTATTTGTAAAAAATTTGGAAAACCATTTCTCAGCACCGAGATGTGTTAGCCTAATGTGCATTCCATATGCATTACTTGCCCCGTTCATGTCTGTACCCAGCTCTAAGACAACCCGGGCACCAGAAATACGCAGTTGTCTTTATGCTGCACAGGGAAATACCCCCCTCCCCCCATGATCATATAGATTTAATGTATGTTAAAATCTGGGTGTACCTAAATGTCAGTCCTTCGTACTGCCAGAATTTAGACACATGGAGTGATGCCATTACCTGGTCAGGGTTCCCGGCCTTTATGTCTTTCTTGGCTATCCCCAGGAAAGTAGAGAATTTGGAGGTCAGGTTCCAGGATCCGTCCGCATTCTGCAGGGTAATCAGCCAAACTGGAGTGGGGGGTGGTGACGGGGGGGGGGGGGGTAAATAATAAAATGAAAGATTTATCAACCAAGATAGAAATCCTATCAGATTACAGATATCTGTGTTATTCTGGCTTTCACATTTTCACAGGCTAGTTCGTCATTTTTAAAAAATGTATTCCGAAATTTCAGAATTTTCAAAATTTTGGAAATTTCGGAAATTTTGGAAATTTCGGAAATTTTGGAAATTTCGGAAATTTTGGAAATTTCGGAATTATAAATTTCCTTTCAAATTCGTATTTTCACATTTTTGAATTTTCAAATTCAGAATTCGGAAATTCAAAAATTCGAATATTCAAAAATTCAAAAATTCGGAAATTTGAAAATATAAAAAAAAAAGAATGAAAATTCAAAAACCCGAAAATCTGAAATAATTAATAAATATTAAATTATACGTATTGGAATTTCCTTTCAAATTCGAATATTCGAAATTTCATAAATTTGAAAATTTGGGAAATTTGAAAATCCAAAAAAAGAACAAAAATCTGAAAATTCAAAAACCCGAAAATCTGAAATAACTGATGTTAAATTATAGGTATTGGAATTTCCTTTCAAATTTGTATTTTCACATTTTTGAATTTTCCAAATTTCCAAAAATTCAAACATTTGGAAATCCAGAATTCGTAAATTCCAAAATTCCAATATTCGAAATCTCATAAATTTGAAAATTCTAAAATTTTGAAATTTGAAAATCAAAAAAAAGAATGAAAGTCTGAAAATTCAAAAACCCGAAAATCTGAAATAACCAACTAAATTCGTATTTTCACATTTTTGAATTTCAGAATTTTCAAATTCTGAAAATGAAAAAATTTGGAAATTCAGAATTCGGAAATTCCAAAATTCGAATTTTCGAAAATTCATATATTCAAAAACTGAAAAATTTGGAAATTTGAAAATATATAAAAAAAGAATAAAAATCTGAAAACTCTAAATCTGAAATAACTAACTAATAAATATTAAATTATAGGTATTGGAATTTCCTTTCAAATTCGTATTTTCACATTTTTGAAAAATTCTAAAATTTGGAAATTTGAAAATATAAAAAAAAAGAATGAAAATCTGAAAATTCTAAAACCCGAAAATCTGAAATAACTAATAATTATAATAAATTAGAGGCATTGGAATTTCCTTTCAAATTCGTATTTTCAAATTCTAAATTCCGAAAATTCAAAAATTCGGAAAATCAGAATTCGGAAATTAAAAATTCAAAAATTCGAAACTAGGAAATTCAAATATTCGAAACTTCATAAATTAAAAAAATTAAAAAAATTTGGAAATATGAAAATCCAAAAAAAAAAAGAATGAAAATCTGAAATAACTAACTAATAAATATTAAATTATAGGTATTGGAATTTCCTTTCAAATTCGTATTTTCACATTTTTTACTTTCCGAATTCCGAAAATACAAAAATTTGGAAATTCAGAATTCGAAAATTCGAAACTAGGAAATTTGAATATTCGAAACTTCATGAAATTTGGAAATTCAAAAATTTGTAAATTCTAAAATCCCCCCAAAAAAAAGAAAATCTGAAAATTCAAAAACCCCAAAATCTGAAATAACTAATAAATATTAAATTATAGGTATTGGAATTTCCTTTCAAATTCGAATTTTAGAATTTCAGAATTTTAGAATTCTGAATTTTTGAACTTCCGAATTTCCGGAAATTCGGGAATTTGAAAATTTGGAAATTAGAAAATCCGGATTTTCAGATTTCCGAAAAAAGCAAAAAAAAAAAAAAAAACGAATGAAACAAAAACTACATTTTTTTTGTCAGTGCACATGTCTATCCACCACCAGAAGAAGAAGACAAGAAAGAGGACCTGTGATGTCAGGACTGGACCAAATACCCAAAAAATTATATATTATGTATACAACTCTTTTTTTATCACAAACGGTGGCAGGTGGATGGAGGGCACAAAGTAGAGCTGGGCATTAGAGATTTGTGGATTAGCCACTAGAGGGACCTTTTACTAGCTCGGGGCAATTATATTCACTGAATGATTGTTAATGATTTGTTTTCCCTTCGGCAGCCTCCCCGAGCTGTGTACAGGCAGCCTATGGAAGTGGTTGTTGACGCCGTGGCTGCACAGACGCAGCTGCATGTAAAAACTCAACAGGCATGCAGGAATAGGTTAACTGATCCGAAGGCATGCAGTCTACCTTCTGGATCCCCAACAGAGTCCCCCTTTACTTTACATCAGGGTCTGCATCAAACTTTTCCTTACATCAGTGTCCCTTTACATTAGGGGCTCCTCGTACATCTGGCTTCCCATCAGGGTCCCCCCTTACATCAGGGTTCCCATCAGCCCTCTCCTTAAATCAGAGCCCCCATATATTAGGGGACCCTCTTAAGTCAGGTTCAACGTCAGAGTTCTCAATGCATCAGGGTCCCTAGCAGACTTCTTCTTACATCAAAGCCACCATCAGAGTCCCCTTACATCAGGGACCCTCTTACATCTGGATCCCCATCAGAGTCTCCCTTACATCAGGGTCCGCATCAGAGTCTCCCTTACATCAGGGTCCTCATCAGCCTTCCCCTTACATTGGAGTCTCTATCAGAGTCCTCATATATCAGGGAACCTCAAGTCCCCCATGCATCAGGGTCCCTAGCAGAGTTCCCCTTACATCAGAGCCCCCCCCCCCATCCAGACTACCTTTACATCAGGGCCCCTCTTACAGCTGAGTGTTCATTAGAGTCCTCCTTTACATCAGGGTCCCCATCAGAGTCCCTTCTTACATCAGGGTCCCCCATACGTCAGGGTCCTCATCAGACTCCCCCATACATTAGGGTCCCCATCAGACCTCCCCTTACATCAGAGTCCCCTTACATTAGGGGCTCCTCTTACTTCTGGATCCCCATCAGACTTCCCCTTACCACGGAGTCCCCATATATCAGGGGCCCCTTTTACATCAGGTTCAACATCAGAGTCCCCCATGCCTCAGGGTCTTTAGTAGAGTTCCCCTTACATCAGAGCCCCAGCCATCCAGACTTATTAAAGTCCTCCTTTACATCAGGGTCCCTATCAGAGTCCCTTCTTACATCAGGGTCACCATCAGAGTCCCCCATATGTCAGGGTCCCCATCAGACATCCCCTTACATCAGAGTCCCCTTACCTTAGGGGCTCCTCTTACATCTGGATCCCTATCAGACTTCCCCTTACCACGGAGTCCCCATATATCAGGGGCCCCTCTTACATCAGGTTCAACATCAGAGTCCCCCCCATGTATTAGGGTTATTAGCAGACTTCCCCTTACAACAGGGCTCCTCTTAGAGCTGGGTCTCCATTAGATTTCTCCTTTACATCAGGGACCCCATCAGAGTTCCTCCTCAAATCTGTGTCCCCATCACAGTCCCCCCTTATATCAGTGTCCCCATCAAAGTCCCTCCTTACATCTGTGTCCCCATCAAAGTCCCCCCTTATATCTGTGTCCCCATTAGAGTCCCCCCTTACATCTGTGTCCCCATTAGAGTCCCCCCTTACATCTGTGTCCCCATCAAAGTCCCTCCTTACATCTTGTGTCCCCATCAAAGTCCCTCCTTACATCTTGTGTCCCCATCAAAGTCCCTCCTTACATCTTGTGTCCCCATCAAAGTCCCTCCTTACATCTTGTGTCCCCATCAAAGTCCCTCCTTACATCTTGTGTCCCCATCAGAGTCCCTCCTTACATCTTGTGTCCCCATCAAAGTCCCTCCTTACATCTTGTGTCCCCATCAAAGTCCCTCCTTGCATCTTGTGTCCCCATCAAAGTCCCTCCTTACATCTTGTGTCCCCATCAAAGTCCCTCCTTGCATCTTGTGTCCCCATCAAAGTCCCTCCTTACATCTGTGTCCCCATCAAAGTCCCTCCTTACATCTGTGTCCCCATCAAAGTCCCTCCTTACATCTTGTGTCCCCATCAAAGTCCCTCCTTGCATCTTGTGTCCCCATCAAATTCCCTCCTTACATCTTGTGTCCCTCCTTAGATCTGTGTCCCCATCAGAGTCCCTCCTTACATCTTGTGTCCCCATCAAAGTCCCTCCTTACATCTGTGTCCCCATCAAAGTCCCTCCTTCCATCTGTGTCCCCCATCCCAAAAGTCCCCTCAAGTTAGTGAGACAGAAATCATCCAGTATAACGGTACTGTACCTGCTTCTGGACTATCTAAATAAAGACCATGCATGAAATTGTAATCTGTAATAAGAAAGACATCCTATTAATAATGACATTTTATTTCATCCCATTAATATAGAATCACAAACAATGAATGAATTGGACTCGAAACAGATTTAGAGGACATTGGGCTGTCCTGTGGGGAATAGAGGTTCACTGCTGATACCCATACCCATAACCATCAGAGCTCCAGATCCCCACCTGGAGGTCACAGAGTGAACAGGCCATAGGACAAACATGTCTTATACTGAACAGCACCACCATGACATAAAAATCCCTGCTAAATAAAAACTCCAAACAATCAATCACAGTGATGTGCCGTACCCCATAGGGTTGTATGGCACACGAGTAACCTTTTCAATACCAGAACCTTTTTGGGCCTTGTGCACATGAAAAATTTTAGACCAAAAGATTAGCTAAACCCCCCCGAAAGCAGCAACCTGGAAAAATAAAACAGTGGTAGTTCCAGCTTTTTATGTCATGTGTTCAGTAAAAAAAACACTAAAGTTACATTTTGTGCACCCACACGCGTTTTTAAAAACATTTTTTTTTTGGTAAAACATTAAAGATGAGCTTGCTGCTAGTAAAAAGACACCAAACACGTCAAGTGGTAAAAATTGCACGCACCAGTGAAACAGCGACAAACTTCAATTCACAACATTTTCCATAGGCAATGCTTTAAAAGCTCCTATAGGTCATCCTTTTGGATTTTACTGTGAATAATGGGCCTAGAATTATTGCCTTCACTCTGGCCTGTGAGGCGATATGTGAGATGTGTAGCACAACTAGACATGCGCAATTTGTTTAGATCCAAACCCTGTTTTTTTACTGAATTTTGACAAATTTGTTAATTCCAAATTTTTTTAATTTCTGAATTTCCGAAATGACGAATTTTACGAATTTCAGAAATTTTGAAATTTCCAAAATTACGAATTTCAGAAATGTACAAATTTCAGAATTTACGAATTTACGAAATAGCGAAATTACGAATTTCCGAAATGTATAAATTTCCCAAATGTATAAATTTCCAAAATGTATAAATTTCCGAAATGTATAAATTCACGAAATAGCGAAATTACGAATTTACAAATTTACGAATTTACAAATTTACGAAATTACAAATTTACGAAATTACAAATTTACAAATTTACGAAATAGCGAAATTACGAATTTACGAAATTACAAATTTACAAATTTACAAAATTTACAAATTTCCAAAATTATGAATTTCTGAATTTCCATATTTTGAATTTCCGAATTTTCACATTTCCGGATTTCCAAAAATTCGAAATTCGAAATTTCAGAAGTTGGGAGATTGGAATATTCAAAATGTAATAAATTAAAAAATTCTAAAATTTGGAAATTTGAAAATCCAAGAATAAGCCCCCATACACACGGTCGGAAATTCCGACGGAAAATGTCCGATCGGACCATGTTGTCAGAAAATCCGATCGTGTGTGGGCTCAATCGGACTTTTTCCATCGGAATTCCCGACGGAAAAAATTTGAGAGCAGGGTCTCAAATTTTCCGACACCAAAATCCGATCGGACTTTTTCTGATCATGTGTAGAGAATTCCGACAGCCTAGCAGCCAGATGTGCCCCGGATTTGCCCAAACTCCGGCCTAGCAGCCCGGGCAATACAACATGTGTCCACCCAGACAGCCGGCCAGGTGGCACAGAACATTCTGTAGATTACCTGACTCCACCTGAATATATAGGCTCTCCCAGCAGGCCAAGGGATTCAAGAAAACCCCTGCCCATTGGCTGAGATACTCCATATACCCATAACCTGACCTTGCGTTTCCCTTCTTATATCTAGTACCACCAAGAACCTCAGAGAGTTCTTTGCCATGAGGTGCCATGTTGAACATCCAGTGACCAGTATGAGAGAGTGAGAGCGATAACATCAAATTTAACACGGTCAAAGGAAAAAATTGCGCTATCCGTGAAAGTTGAAAGCTGCTGCTCAAAATGTTATACTACATCAATCAATAAAATAAAAAATGGAGCTCTCTATGCAGATGGACTGCAGATGGACTTTCTCATGTACCGCTACCAACAGCCAGGGAATGTCGCCCACTCAGGAATGTCTCAGATCAAGATCAGCAAGATGGCACAATGCGAACCGATACCGAAAGGAATAAAGCGCTCACATAGCATAAAATCCTTATAACTTTTATTCAAAGAGATGTAACAAATGGACACGAAATTTCAAGTGTAAAAACGGCAGTAAAGCAAGCCGGCCGATCTCGCTAAGCAGCCCGTGTATCCGGGACTTCAACGTATTGCGGTGACGTCAGGGAGTCGCTCCTCCTCCCTTCGCGTTTCGTCACTCAAAGGACGTCGTCACGGGGCACGGGCGGCATCCTGACGCACCGCACTCTCTGAACACCCCGTCCTGCTTTTGAGTTCCAAGCCTCGATCTCACTACTAAGTGTCTCGATCTCACTACTAAGTGTCTCGATCTCACTACTAAGTGTCCATTTGTTACATCTCTTTGAATAAAAGTTATAAGGATTTTATGCTATGTGAGCGCTTTATTCCTTTCGGAATCGGTTCGCATTGTGCCATCTTGCTGATCTTGATCTGAGACATTCCTGAATGGGCGACATTCCCTGGCTGTTGGTAGCGGTACATGAGAAAGTCCATCTACACCTGAAGGAATCCAAGATTAAGCCGAGTTATTTCCCTGGCTGGGGTTAAGAGCCATCTGCATAGAGAGGTCCCCTGTAATAAGGGACCACTCAGTTCTAGTAAGCAGGCAGTGTGTCCCCTTGGTGGCGGTCCTTTCACTCTTCAGTGTGCTGTGGATTCACTGTTTATGTTGACCATAGAAGACTGCGGAACTATCACTATTGCACCATTTTTTTATTCATTTTTCATTCATTTTAATTTTTTTTTTCCTTTTTCATTCGGGACATTGGGACTTTATTTTATATGGTTTTAAAATCAATTTATGGTTGTTTTGATTTATTTCAGCCAAATGCTATATACCCTTTAACCACTTTGCAACCAGGCCAATTCTGACATTTCTCTCCTACATGTAAAATTCATAATTTTTTTGCTCGAAAATTACATAGAACCCCTAAACATTATATATGTTTTTTTAGCAAAGACCCTAGAGAATACAATGACGCTCGTTGCCTTTTTATCTCGCACGGTATTTGCGCAGCAATTTTTCTAACACGTTTTTTTCAGAAAAAAAACAATTTCATGCTTAAAAAAAAACAAAACAGTAAAGTTAGCCCAATTTTTTTTGCATAATGTGAAAGATGAAGCTACGCCGAGTAAATAGATACCCAACATGTCACGCTTCAAAATTGCACGCGCTCGTGGAATGGCGCCAAACTTTGGTATTTAAAAATCCCCATAGGCGACGCTTTAACATTTTTTACTGGTTACATGTTTTGAGTTACAGAGGAGGTCTAGGGCTAGAATTATTGCTCTCGCTCTAACGTTCGCGGCAATACCTCACATGTGTGTTTTGAACACCGTTTTCATATGTGGGCGGGGCTTGCGTATGCGTTCACTTCTGCGTACGAGCTCAGGGGCGCTTTAAAATTTTTTTTTTTTTTATTATTGTTAATTTGACTTTTATTTTTTAAATTTGACAGTTTAAAAAAAAAAAAAAACTTATTACTTTTATTCCTATTACAAGGAATTTAAACATCCCTTGTAATAGGAATATTACATGATCGGACCTATTTACAGTGAGATATGGGGTCAATAAGACCCCACATCTCACCTCTAGGCTGGAAAGCCTAAAATTAAAAAAAAAAAAAAAAAACGATCACCGCTTCCCAGCGGAGGCGGCGCCGTTATTCGAATGCAGAGGCCGGGCGTGCCGTCATCAGATCGCGCCCGGCCTCCGAACGATCATAGAGACTCCGGCGACCATCTGGTCCGCCGGAAATCTCTATAGTGATCATCCGGTGCCGGCGGTTCCTGTGTCCGACTCACCGATGGAAGCGGTGAGTCGGTAGAAGCACCGGAGGGCGGCGGGAGGGGGGGGGCGTCCCCTCCCGCCGCCCATAAGAACGATCAAGCGGCGGAACAGCCGCTATGATTGTTCATATGGTGCAGGGAATCGCCGGCTGAAACCGGCAATATCTAAATGATGTCTGTAGCTACAGGCATCATTCAGATATACCCCCGCAAACTGGAGGTCGTCATATGACGGCCGACGGTCGGGAAGTGGTTAAATAGAAGTGGTGACTTTCAGTGTACATTTCAAATGGTGTTTTGAGTCACTTCTATTTATTTTGCACTAATTCAATTGCTCATTATTGATAGAGGCTACATAAACTAACAATTCAGTGTTTATGTGTATGTGCACTATCAATTCTTTAGCAATCACTATTCAGTGTTTTGCACATGATATATTCAGCCCTCAAAAATTACACTCGTACACTCGCATTTTGCGAGTGATTTTTGAGGGCTGGCGAGGAGAAGAGAGGAGAGCCGCCACTGGGAGATCACAGCAGGGAACATTCAGACTTATGTTTCATAAGCTGTGAGTGTTCCCCGCCGTGCGCCGTCACATAAGCTCCTCCCCTTTTCCGGGACTTTGATAGACAGATCACCCGTCCAATCCTAGGACGGGTGACCTATATCAAACTTCCCCGGACAAGGGGAGGAGCTTATGTGACGGCGCGCCGCGGGGGAACACTCACAGCTTATGAAACAAAAGTCTGAATGTTCCCTGCTGTGATCTCCCAGTGGCAGCTCTCCTCTTTTCTCCTCCACAGGTAGGCAGCACATGGGGGACACAGGCTGCAGATGGGGGGGAGACACAGGCTGCAAATGGGGGGGAGGACACAGGCTGCAAATGGGGGGGGGACACTGGCTGCAAATGGGGGGGAGGACACTGGCTGCACATGGGGGGGAGGACACTGGCTGCTCATGGGGGGGGGACACTGGCTGCTCATGGGGGGGGCACTGGCTGCTCATGGGGGGGGGGGCACTGGCTGCTCATGGGGGGGGACACTGGCTGCTCATGGGGGGGGGGACACTGGCTGCTCATGGGGGGGACACTGGCTGCTCATGGGGGGGGGACACACTGGCTGCTCATGGGGGGGACACTGGCTGCTCATGTGGGGGACACTGGCTGCACATATGGGGGGGGACACAGGCTGCACATGGGGGGGACACTGGCTGCACATGGGGGGGGGACACTGGCTGCACATGGTGGGGGACACTGGCTGCACATGGGGGGGACACTGGCTGCACATGGGGGGGGACACTGGCTGCACATGGGGGGGGACACAGGCTGCACATGGGGGGGGGACACAGGCTGCACATGGGGAGGGACACAGGCTGCACATGGGGGGGACACAGGCTGCACATGGGGGGGGACACAGGCTGCACATGGGGGGGACACAGGCTGCACATGGGGGGGGGACACAGGCTGCACATGGGGGGGGCACAGGCTGCACATGGGGGGGCACAGGCTGCACATGGGGGGGACACAGGCTGCATTAACATTAAGGTTGTTAATATTTTTATAACTTAATTGCATAAAACATTAAAGGTGTCATTTAATGAGATAATTTATGAGGGCGGGTTTAGGGGCGGGGCAGGGTAGGGGTTGGGCGGGGCAACTGGTGGCGAGTAACCCTTAAGGCCTGGCTAGTAGCTCAGGACTTGAAATTTTGAGCCCTGAATTATATTGATATGTGATACATATTAGTATTTCAATCTAATGTAGCGCAGCTCCATTTTTAATTTTATCAAATTTAACACACCTGCTCCCCATTCACACCAGACACCTTGTAACACTATCGGGTCACATGACACCGGGGAGGTAAATTGGCTAATTGGGCCCATATTTGGACATTTTCACTTAGGGGTGTACTCACTTTTGTTGCCAGCGGTTTAGACAATAATGTTGAGTTATTTTGAGGGGACAGCAAATTTACACTGTTATACAAGCTGTACACTCACTACTTTACATTGTAGCAAAGTGTAATTTCTTCAGTGTTGTCACATGAAAAGATATAATAAAATATTTACAAAAAATGTGAGGGGTGTACTCACTTTTGTGAGATACTGTATGGTATAATTTGTAGTATTCACCTTTTCAGATTGTAAAGTTTTTTTTTGTGTGTGGATTAGTGCTATTCTTATCACTTTACACAGTACATAGCATTGTACCCACCAGAGATTGCGGTGGGCAGGGGCGTTGCTAGGTCTACAAAAGATCTGGGGCTAGAGACCATAGAAGCGTAGTAAATAAAGTCATACACTTGGGTGGGCATACACATGTAATATACGTGTGTGTGTATATATCCCCAGAGAGCCCCCCCACTTACATTAGGGTCCCCAGAGAGCCCCCCACTTACATCAGGGTCCACAGAGAGCCCCCCACTTACATTAGGGTCCCCAGAGAGCCTCCCCCTTAAAATTAGGGTCCCCAGAGAGCCTCTCCTCCCCTTGGGGACCCCTGCAGAGACTTGGGGCTATGGGCCCCAGATTCAGGGCTATAGCCCCAAAAGCCACCCCCTAGCAACGCCACTGGTGGTGGGCATAACATTGTACCCACCAGAGACTGCGGTGGGCAGGGGCATTGCTGGGTCTACAAAAGATCTGGGGCTAGAGACCATAGCAGCGTAGTAAATAAAGTCATACACTTGGGTGGGCATATACATGTGTGTGTATATATCCCCAGAGAGCCCCCCACTTACATTAGGGTCCCCAGAGAGCCCCCCACTTAGGGTCCCCAGAGAGTCTCCCCCTTAAAATTAGGGTCCCCAGAGAGCCTCCCCTCCCCTTGGGGACCCCTGCAGAGACTCAGGGCTATGGGCCCCAGATTCGGGGCTATAGCCCCAAAAGCCACCCCCTAGGACGCCACTGGCAGTGGGCATAACATTGTACCCACCAGAGACTGGGGTCTATATTGTAGAGCATTGTTCATTAGCAGTACTGAACTAAATGCAGACAAATGAGTCACAGAGCCCTGGAAAACAATCGCACAGTTCCTTCAAGTTAAAATGGCACTTACCATCTCTGCCAGCCATGTGATGGGAATGTGACACGGGGTGCCGAGAATGTCCACAGTGAATGGGGGGGTTATGTGCATACTTTGAGGACATCACCTCTGCTAAAAAGAAAGGATACACGATGAGAGAAGATGGAGAGATGATGAGGACTTATTATACAGACCCCTGCCCCCTCAAAGACCTCAAAGAGTGAAAAATATATGACAATAAGTTATGCCATCATCAAAGTGTACCAGTCATGTCACAATGGACAAGGATAGAGAACATATTGTGCATCTTGCCCTTGTTTTTTAACCACTTGCTTACTGTGCACTTAAACACCCTTCCTGCCCAGACCAATTTTCAGCTTTCAGCGCTCTCGCACTTTCAGTGACAATTGCGCGGTCATGCAATGTTGTAACCAAATGAATTTTTTATCATTTTGTTCGCACAAATAGAGCTTTAGTTTGGTGGTATTTATTCGCGACTCCGTGTTTTATTTTTTGCGATATAAGCGAAAACATAGCGGAAATTTTGAAAAAAAATAATATTTTCTCCTTTCTTTTTTAAAAGAAATCCAATAAAATCAAATTTTGTCATAAATTTAAGCCAAAATTATATTAATATTCTGCTACATGTTTTTAGTAAAAAAAATTCCGTTAAGTGTATAATAATTGGTTCGCGTGATCACGGACATATGTACGCAAATGATCATGTACATATGTGTGCAGGTGATCACGGACATATGTGTGCAGATAATCATTGGCACATGTGATTTTACTGGGACATATGTGAGGGACATGTGTTTTTATTATTTGGGGACATGTGTTTTTATTTGGGGACATGTGTGTTTTGGGGACATGTGTGGGGACATGTGTGTTTTACTGTGGGGACACTAGACTGGTGATCAGTGAGTAAAAAAAACAGCTAATACTCACTGATCACCAGCCAGCTGCAGCGATCCGCTCTCCTCTCCTCACCGACGACTTCCGTGTGAGGAGAGGAGGGCCGATTGCCTAGCAACCGGCTGTTTGTTTACATCACATGACAGCTGTGATTCGACACGACCGTCATGTGATCAGGAGGGCCAATCACCGAGCCCTCCTGTCGATCCAAGATGCGCCGTGTCCGGGTGACACGGCCGCATCGGGATCGCGCCGATGCGCGGGCACACGCGCGCGCGATCCCTCTACTTCTGAAGGACGTTCCGAAACGTCCGATCAGAAGTAGACGGCTCCCACCCGGCCGTATATGTACATTGGCCGGGTGGGAAGTGGTTAAACATTTTTGTTGTAATATACTCCTAAAGCTTCCACTTTGTTTATACACATTACCATAGCAGTTCTAGGAGGTTACGTTTTGGCGAGAGTTGGGTGCCATCACCGTCGATGTGTTGAGGGGATGAAGGAATGACCAGGAGATTTACATGTCAAATTACCTCTAGGAACCTGTCATGCCTCCAATCCCGCCCACATTAACACCAATCTCCATTGCATGATAGGAATTGTTGCATCTTATATCTGCGACATTTAGTGAATTGAGGTGACCTGTCCCCCTCCATTATACCTCCTGGAGCCCGGCTGGCACTACATTTAATAAATAGGGGAGTTGATGTCCCAGATTTTTCTTCAGGAATATCTGTTAAATGGCGGAGTTGTATTAGCAGCTTTTTTTACAGTATATATATATCCTTGTCATGCCCCCGATACGTACATTTTAGGGCTGTGGAAATTAAAGATTAATTCCTCGATTAATCGATACATTCTTTTGATCGGCACTCACCTCTCCGCTGGCTTCCGGGTCTTCAGGGAGTTCCGTCGGAGATCCGGTGACGTCAATGCCCGTGACGTCACCGGACTCCTCCCCCCTTCCCCAAGTGCCTCCGTCTGCTAACGAAGGGAAGGGGGGGAGGAGTCCGGTGACGTTGAAGTTCTGATTGAACGTAGTGTGTACGGGGGAGGAGCAACGCATGACGTCACCCGCTGCTGCCCTATGGCACTAATGCCGCGTACACACGACGGACTTTGCAGCTGAGGTCCGCCGGACTTTAAAACGAACGGACTTGGCCACACACGATCACTCCAAAAGTCAGACGGATTCGAACGTGATGACGTACGACCAGACTAGAATAAGGAAGTTCATAGCCAGTAGCCAATAGCTGCCCTAGCGACGGTTTTAGTCCGTCGGACTAGCACACAGACGAACGGATTGTCCGATAGAAAGCCGAGTCCGGCGGACAAATTTGAAGCCAGTCTTATTTCTAGGTCCGCCGGACTTTTGGGAAGAAAAAGTCAGCTGGAGCCCACACACGATCGAATTGTCTGACGGACTCTGGTCCGCCGGACCAAGTCCTCCGGAAAGTCCGATCGTGTGTACGCGGCATTACACGATTGTCGGCTTTACATGCTGTGTTTTTATCATCTTTATGTGAGTAGTTTGTGTTTGAACACAAAAATGTAATCTTATACTTAAGCGGTGAGCACTTAGATCTTTTCTTTCTCCCCATGACCTGGCGTCCTTGCTGAGATCTAAGGAGACGTGAGAGAAGTTTGTGGTTCGTGTTAACCCTTTTGATACCCGCTTGCATGACCACCTTGTTTGCACAGGGGTCCATGCCATAAGGTGAGAGTGATTAGTTAGACCGGAGGTGGAGGGATTGTCACGCTACTGTGGGAAAACAAATTACTTACGTCAGTGCTACAGTTTGAATTTAAAACGTATTTGTGTGAACTGTGAAGTTAAGTCATGGATTGTGGAAACTAACTAGTGTCGGGTGATTGTATATATAGTGTATACCACATTTACCACTGACTAATGCAGAGTTGAAATGCAAGGAGATCAGCTAAAAGTAGTTGGATCTGTATGTGTGTTATAATTAGTCGATTAATCAGTTAAAAAGAAAAAATCAAATAATTGAACACGAAAATTTTAATCAGTAACAGCCCTAGTAAATTTGACGTATTACTCCAGAGTTCAACTTTAATAACGGTGGAAATGCATTACATGGGGCTCTGGGTATTGTAAATCTATATGACAATGTTGATTTATAGAAAGCTGGGATTGGGGTGGTTTTGATATCATTGTTCACCCAGAGGAGCTCCACCACTCTATAGAGTAATCATGGTGGACACCCAGAACCTCCACTATGATGATACTTCTGTGAAGTAGGTGCAGCTATATAATGCTTTTAAAAAATATTAAATGCAGTTCCATTCTCCAGTATGTCAGTGGTAAGGATCAGTTTGCTGCATTGAAAACTGTGCAACTACATACCTGGAGGCAGGTCAGCTCTATACATTGGAGGACACTCCACGTGTGTCTTGGTGTCCTTGTTGATGGCTACATAGGCTGTGAGAGTGGAGATAACACCAGACTGTAGACTAGACTCCAAGATCTTCTTCTTTACCTCCTCAGTGTCCGACTCTGTTCCATGTTCCAGCTCAGAGATCAGAGCTTTGGTGGCCAGTCTGTGGATGGTGGGCCTAAAAGAGGTTAGACAGTGCATGAGGAGACCAGAACCCCTAGTCAGTCTGTGGATGGTGGGCCTAAAAGAGGTTAGACAGTGCATGAGGAGACCAGAACCCCTAGTCAGTCTGTGGATGGTGGGTGACAGAAGATAGACAGTGCATGAGGAGACCAGAGCTCTTCTAGTCTATGAATGGTGGCCCTAAAAAAGAGGATAGACAGTGCATGAGGAGACCATAGCCCTGCTAGTCTGTGGTTGGTGGGTGAGAGAAGACAGACAGTGCATAAGGAGACCAGAGCCCTGCCAGTCTGTGGATTGGAAGCCTGAAAGTTTGGACAGTGCATGAGGAGACCAGAGCTCTTCTAGTCTATGAATGGTGGGCCTGAAAGAGGATAGACAGTGCATGAGGTGGACAGAGCTCTTACAATATATGAATGGTGGGCCTGAAAGAGGTTAGATAGTTCATGAGGAGACCAGAGCCCTGCCAGCTTGTCATTTTTGGCCTTAAAAGAGGTTACACAATGCATGAGGAGACTGGAGCCCTGCCACTCTCTGGGTGATGGACCAAAAAGAAGATCGACAGTTCATGAGCAGACCAGAGCTCTGTCACTCTCTTGTTGGTATAAATACAAACAATAGAGCCGGCAACTCCAAACGTCCTTGTTGCTTTTTATTGGTGCATAAATAAGTGAGTAAAAACATACAGGGTCTACTCTGTGGTTGGTGGCCTTAAATTGTGGACAGTTAATGCATGAGGAGACCAGAGCTCTGCCAGTCTGTGGAAGGTGGGCAAAAGAAGATATACCTGTACAATGTATGAGTAAACCAGAGCTCTGCCAGTCTGTGGAAGGTGGGCAAAAGAAGATATACCTGTACAATGTATGAGTAAACCAGAGCTCTGCCAGTCTGTGGATGATTGGCTAGGAAGGCACAACAAGGAACACAGGCATTGGCCTACCCAATAATACCCCGAGGCTCAACCATTATACAGTATAGCACAGAACCGGGACTGCTCTGGCTGATTTTTGGGGTATGAACTGGGATAGAGTGAAGGTAAGCCTAGGGATACTTCAATGAACTTCGAAACTGGTAGTAGAGGACACTAATGCTGAACTATTGCTTCAGGGTGAAGGCGCCCCCTTTGAAGTGAAACATTTTTTTGTTCGATCCAAGAAGTATGCTGATGTACTGAGTAGATATTATTTGTTGCTACATACCAAAGGTTTGAAGGTTTATGTCTAATGTGTACAAGATTTTGTATACTGTACTGCTCATCATCATCTATTGTTCTCTCAATAAAAATTCTATTTGATTTAAAAAACTTCTTGATGCAGTATGGGTCCATTCAACTGGGAATTAGGTAGAAATACCAGACTAAAATAATGTTACTTCGGAGAAATGTGTTATGCCTGTGGTTATGCTTGTGAAATAAAGTCCCCCATCTTATAAGTTAAAAAAAAAGAAGTGAAGACAAGCTGATACTAAACATGGACCTCATCAGAAGTATGGTGCAGAGTGTACTGGTATTAAAGTAAATCTCACAAAAAAAGCCAAAGAACAAAAGGTTGGTACTCGATGGGGTTGATTTACTAA
Source organism: Lithobates sylvaticus (assembly GCA_028564925.1). Lineage (NCBI taxonomy): Eukaryota > Metazoa > Chordata > Amphibia > Anura > Ranidae > Lithobates > Lithobates sylvaticus. Next base: position 32,243,032 of record CM053026.1, on the reverse strand, counting down.
AACTAGAGTGTGCAAAATCAGGTGCAGCTCTGCAAAGAAACCAATCGGCTTCCAGGTTTTATTATCAAAGCTTAATTTAGCAAGCTGAAGTTATAGTAGAGCTGATTGGCTACCATGCAAAGCTGCACCATATTTTGAGTGCACCTGCAGTATCAGTCAGTCGCTCTACTCTGCTTGCTTGTGTCCTGGATCCTTAGGAAAACTTTCAGCAAATACATCAGGAGAAAAAATCCAGAGATCCTTTAGTCAAATGCCTTTCCGACGGAAAATATTCTATAGGAGCGTGTTGTCGGAAATTCCAACCATGTGTAGGCTCCATCGGACATTTTCCATCGGAGTTTCCATCACACAAAATTTGAGAGCTGGTTCTCAAGTTTTTTCCGACAACAAAATCCGTTGTCGGAAATTCCGATCGCGTGTACACAATTGCGACGCACAAAGTTCCACGCATGCTCGGAATCAAGCAGAAGAGCCGCACTGGCTATTGAACTTCATTTTTCTCTGTTCGTCGTACGTGTTGTTCCTCGCCGCATTCTTGACTTTTGGAATTTCAGACAAGATTTGTGTGACCGTGTGTATGCAAGACAAGTTTGAGCCAACATCCGTCAGAAAAAAAACATGGATTTTGTTGTCGGAAAATCCTATCATGTGTAACGGTAGCTGGGACCCCATAAAGCAGGGATATGAAATTAGAAGACCTCCAGCTGTTGCAGAACTAAAAGTCCCCTGAGGCATAGCAAGTCTCTGAGAGCCACAAGCATGACACCCAGAGGTAGAGGCATGATGGGACTTGTAGTTTTGCAACAGCTGGAGGTTCCGCTAATTGCATATCAGTGCCATAAAGGATTCTTGCAGCAGCAGGTGGATCTCCCAGGGATGCCACAGCCCTCTGGCTGGGTTTTACTCCTCCAGGAACAAGAGCCCTCTGCTCTGGGTTCCAGCCTATTTATACCCCTCTCAGCCCCCTGCTGGTCACTCACATCCCTGACCAGAGATAGGCTGGAGAGACATTAAAATGCAGGCTGAGATCTGTGCTTATCCACCCACAGCAGAGCCCAGAGAAGACCTTACCAAACAATTACTGCTCTCCCTGATTACAGAGAGGCCAAAAACTAAATTTAAACAGCAGCCTAATGGGGTGCTACAATTAAAACATCAGTTAGTCTTGAGTAGCCGAACAAAAATAACATTGTGATTTGTGTGGTCCTTAGGGGTCCCTGTATGTTTGTTTTTTTTTTCTGTTAAATATGGCGAATCACAATGTATTCACCTCTCAGTTTTCTGCACGTTCAGCGGAAAACGAATATTATTCTTCACAATTTCATCTTGCAGCTCATACTGCAGGCAGACCTCGCCTTCAGCTTCATCCTCCACCTAAAAAATAAAATGAAATAATCATAATGCACCAAATCCACTAAAACTAAAAAAACACATACTTATGTACAGAGGATACCATTCAGTGTAGTGAGAAATAAAAGAATATTTGGTTTTATTGGTGAAAGCCATCAGGATGTGTAGCGGTCAGGGCAGGGGCGTTGCTAGGTCTACAAAAGATATGGGGCTGGAGCCCATAGCAGTGTAGTAAAGAAAGTCATACGCTTGGGTGGGCATACACATGTATATACAGTAATATACGTGTGTATGTGTATATCCCCAGAGAGCCCCCACTTATATCAGGGTCCCCAGAGAGCCCCCCTACATCAGAGTCCCCAGAGAGCCTCCCCTTTGCACCAGGGTCTCCAGAGAGCCTCCCCTTTGCACCAGGGTCTCCAGAGAGCCCCCACTTACATCATGGTTCCCAGAGAGCCCCCCTTAAATCAGGGTCCCCAGAGGGCCTCCCCATTAAAATCAGGGTCATTAGAGAGCCTCCCCCTTGCATCAGGGTCCCCAGAGAGCCTCCCCTCCCCTTGAGGACCCATGCAGAGACTCATGGCTATGGGCCTTAGATCCGGGGCTATAGCCCCAAAAGCCACCTCCTAGCGACGGCACTGGTTCAGGGTTAGAACCCGTTCTGGAAAGGCCAGAAAAGGGTCAGTCCATCTACAAATCATACTATAGTTAAAGGTTGGAGCTTGTTAGGCTGGGTCAGAGCCAGGCACACTAAAGCTAAGTTTACAAATGCGGCAAGATTGCCGTGCCTCTGAAATGCAATCTGCTTTTGATCGTGGCTCAACCACGTGTTTTTATCACCCCCATAACAATAAATCTAAACGAGCCCTAAAAGTGCTGGATCTAGAAATCATTGTAGCTCCTGCAGCCAACCTGCAGCCCTAATGGCTTGTTCAAGGACTATCCAACCACTGAAAAACTATCCACGTGCAGATTGCATTTCAGATGCATTTGACAGGTGCTGATTTAACCCTTTAAGTGCACACTGTTGCGAGGCAGTTGCAGGGCAGCCCCATAGACCTGCATTAGTTGCGTTCCGTGGTGGCCCCCCAGCCACACATGTGAATGAAGCCATATGCCCTGTACACATGACCAGTTTTCCGCTCAAGCTGTCTTGCATAAACACGGTCACACCAAAGTCCGACCATCAAGAACGCGGTGACATACAACACGTACGACGGGACTAGAAAACGGAAGTTCAATAGCCATTAGCCAATATCTTCCGTCTCGTACATGCTTCAGAGCATGCATTGTTTTTGGTGCGTCGGAACAGCATACAGTCGAGCGTTTTTTCCGCCGGAAAAATATAGAACTTGTTCTCTAAGTCTGTCTAAATTTTAGACAGAAAAAGTCCGATGGGGCATACGCACGGTTGGAATATACGATGAAAAGCTCCCATCTGACTTTTTCTGTCGGAATGTCCGACCCTGTGTACGCGGCATTAGGGCTCATTTACACTTGCCGTTTGGGGACCAGTTAAAAAAACACTTGTTTGAGCCCCCAAGTGCTCCCCCTTAAGTGGCAAAGGTAGTGGCTGGGGGTGTACGCATACCGCAGCCACGATGCTTTGCTAGAGTGGCAAAAATTATTCTATTTGTTGCATTGATCTGCCAGTACTGCTGAATGTGACCCATTCAAGTGAATGGGGCAGCATTGCAAAGGCATGCAATACACAGTTGTGGCGCAGTGGTTGTGTGGCATTTACAGGGTTAAAACAGGGGGTAGAGAGAATGACATACTGCCCCCTCATCACCTGTCAAATGCATCTGAAAATTGATTATGACTAAGCTCCGTGGGCGCAGTGAAACGCCTTGGGAGCATGGCCTGGTTGGAGCCCGGGCTGAGGCTGTCATACACCTTCGTACTGAGTTCTGCAGAGATGTGTGACTTCCAGAACTTTTCCCCTTTCCATTGAAAATTGATCCAAGCACAGATCGCTTTCCAGTGGAAGGGCAGTCCTTGCTGTGGGTGTAAACGAGCCCTTCAATTTGGTAATCGTCATAATTCTTAGGCTCAAGAAGGGTTCTCTTTCTGGAGAGGAGAGAAGTGGGAGCTCCACTTACATTCGAAATGCGTTGGGTACAATAGGGAAGCACCCTGACCCATATGCACTTCTGTCACGCTACAGGCAGGGGTTACCGCAGACAGAGGCGGCTCTCTAATTAGGCAAATTAGGCGGTCGCCTTAGGCCTCGCACTCCCAGCGGCCTCGCGGCCGCCTAATTTGTCTGACGTGTGTGGGAGTTGGAGGAGATGTCCCCCAGTCGGTGTCCCCAGGGACGTCTCTCTGCCTGCTACTACTTTTACCCCTGCCAGGGGCGGACTGTTCAATTCAGCACTGCCAGGGGTGACATCCCAGGGTCAGTGGCTCCATGTACTCCACTCTCCCAACTCCTCCCCTTCTGCCAGGCTCTGTGGATCTCCTCTTAATATATGCAATTTGTACAGTAATTTTTTTTATCGCTTGAATTATTTTTCCCGTTTTGGGCGTGAGTGGGGCTTCATGTTTAAGATTTGCCTAAGGCCTCACAAAGCCTAGAGCCGCCTCTGACCCCAGACACTGTATACCAGGGCTTGACAAATTTGCTTAGAATCTAGGAGCCAGCTGAAAAAGTTAGGAGCCAGTTATTTAAATCCTCTGCCCAGCGCCTAGAACTGCATGTCTGGGGCATCGGGCAATAAGAATTGCTCATGCCTGATGCCAAGCAAAAAAAAGAACAATATTAAAAAAAATATCAAACTTTTTTTTTTTTTTTTTTTCTCCTTCACTGATGTGCTCTGATAGGCTGCACTAATGGGCACTGATGAGGTGGCACTGATGGGGCGGCATTGAGGTTGGAACTGATGGGCACTGACAGGTGGCACTGGGCACCAATAGGCAGCACTGAGGTGCCACTGGATTGCACTGGCAGGTGGCACTGGATTGCACTGGTTGGCACTGGCAGGGGGCACTAACTGGCGGTGGCAGGGGGCACTAACTGGCATTGGCAGGTGTCACTGGCATTGGCAGGTGTCACTGGCAGGTGGCAATGGTTGGCACTGGCAGGTGGCAATGGTTGGCACTGGAAGGTGGCAATGGTTGGCACTGGTAATGTGGTGGCAGAGCATTGGCAGAGTATTGCAGTGTTGCACAGTATTGTGGTGGCAGAGCATTGCAGTGTTGCACAGTATTGTGGTGGCAGAGCATTGCAGTGTTGCACAGTATTGTGGTGGCAGAGCATTGCAGTGTTGCACAGTATTGTGGTGGCAGAGCATTGCACAGTGGTGCACAGTATTGTGGTGGCAGAGCATTGCACAGTGGTGGCACAGTATTGCAATGTGGCACAGTATTGCAGTGTTGCACAGTATTGCAGTGGCAGAGCGTTGCACAGTGGGGGCAGAGCATTGCAGGCACTGACCAGCGCTGTGGGCACTACACATCCAGCCCACAGCGCTGTCCCGTCTCTCCACCTTTCCGCTTCTCCCCTCTCACTGTACTGACGGCAGTTTGTGTACATGTGATTGCTCCATCATTTGACGGAGCGATCACGTGGTAAACGGCCGCCCACAGGGGCTGTTTACTGTGATCCGTGATGCGCCGGGTCCTCGGGACCCGGCGGCGGTCACGGATGTTCCCGAGTGCGCGCCCCAGGGGGCGCGTGGGAGCAAGTTTCTGGGAGGACGTCCGTAGGATGTCCACTCAGGATAAGCCGACCGCGCTGTAGCCGTCTTTCGGCTATGGCCCGGTCGGCATGTGGTTAAGAAAAAAAAAAAAGTTTTTTACTTTTAAAAAATAAATAAAAATCAAAGCTATTAAAAAAAAAAAAAAAAAAAGCTATATGAATTCAAACCAGCCACCACCACACTCACCGTTAGGCAAAAGGCGCCAGATGACGCCTGCAATCACTTCCTTCTCTTCTCCACTTTAGGAAGGAGATGGGCGGGCAGTGAGAAACAGGCAGGGCTTTTGAAGCTCCATTAGCAATGTTAGAGGTGTTGCAATATCAACGGCCACCACCAGATGGCGCCATATTACATATTAGTGCTTCAGAAGGCTGCAAAGCCGCGGCCTAAATTACTGGACGGCGCGGCCCGATTCGATCGCACGGCGGGGTCGGGATCCACAGGAAGACAGGATACCCCAGCTGTGTCGCGCCAGGACCCTAATTCTAGTCGCCATTGCGACCTGGCGACCGGGATTTGTCCAGGCCTGCTGTATACCACAATTGACTATGATCCAAGTCCTCATGGTAATGAAGCGGAGCACCCATAAGTGTGTTCCATTATAATAAGGCTCTATTCATGTCAATAGGAGATCAAATAATGAGCTCATGTGGGAAGGGGACCTTCTCTACCCTCTGTTATATTGTCCAATCCAAAGGACCTCTTTACCAGTTTGCGGAGGAGTGAACTGGTGATCTGCAGCTAATATCTGATCACCAGGAATTGTCTCAGTTCTATGTCGAATTTAGGTTTGGGTTAACGCATTCATTATTGTATAGGTATTGGTCTACAGCTGCAGGCCAACATCACCATAGACCTTGTCCTTCAACAACGGAGGGATAACACAGGAGAGGTAACACTCAGTGGGAAGAATAAACAGCTAATACAGATAAAGACGTGCAAAAAATGGAAAAACCCAGAACCCAATCTTCCCTGGGCTCCATTCAGCTGAATGTAGACAATGGACCACTGACCATGGAGGAAGCCAGTGGGAAGGCTGGAGAGGACGGTAGGTTCTATACCAGGAGGAAGGGTCCAAGCCAGAGAAACATTCCTTGCCACGGGCTGTAAGGACAGCTTGAGAGTCTGAAGCACCTAGAGAGGTTAGAAAACAACAAGCAGTAGTAGTACATTAATCCTGTTAATGGCACCTTGAGGCACATCTAAAACCAAGAATAAAAATTCATATTTTCAGTGGATGTATGCCTGTGTGAATGAGGCCTAAATAAAGAGCTTGAACATTATTTGCTCTATCCAAGCCTATTTTTCTACCTTCCAGACCATCACGTATTTATCCACCTGAGGATTGTATTGAATTCAATCAACATGGATATCCTTATCTGCTTTTTGGAGTGTAGAAGCTCCAAAGCTGGACATACACTTGTAGGTCAGACACTTTTGATCTGCTCTTATTATAGTGTACACCAGGGGTGTACCTACAGGGGTCCCAGGGGTTGCAATTTCAGCCTGGTCACATGTTCCAGTGGGTCCGTGCGGATTCCCTGTACACCTGGATAGGAGGAGCAGTGGGGGTGGCTGCATATAGAGGAACCAATCTCTTAATTTTCCTCCTGCAGTTGCTAAATGCCCACTTCTCTTCCTCTCCCTCCCACAGGCATTCAGCGGCTGCAGGAGGAGAATTAAGAGATCAGTTCCTCTATAAGCAGCCACCCCTGCCACTCCTCCTATCCAGCTTCTTTCTGCTGCCCCCTGTGTGCTCTCCTGCCCCCTGTGCTCTCTCCTGGCTACTCCCTATTCCCTGCAGCTCTGCCGGGTTCTCTCCTACCTTCTCCTGCAGGCTGCTGATGCGGGGCATGTAGATGGAAAGCAGGGAAGGGGCCGGTAAATGTGTAATTTACCAGACCCTTCCTTGTCTGAATGAATAGAGTCAGTGATAGGTACTGATCAATGACTCTGTCTATTCATAACTGAAACACAGTAAACTGTGTTTGCTATGCTTCAGCTTGTGAATGAATGGGAAGCCTCTGTACAGAGCTATTCCTGTCCATTCATTCTGCACAGCTGAGGCTGCAGAGATGGGATTAAGTGACGTCCCGAATCTCCTTTCCCTGTTTCAAAGGTGGATCATCAGAGGTCTGTTTAGACCCCTGATATTTCACCAAAACCCAACAACGGGCCTCCTAAAAAAAATTGTAAAAAAATTATCTAATAAAAATGTTGTAAAAAAAAAAAAAGTATAAAATAACACAAAAATAAAATAACAAAAATAAAAAACTACTGACACCAGTGGTGGAACTACCAGGGTCACAAAGGTTGCCACCGGCTCGGAGAGAAGGGCCCCAGCCGGGGGTCTTTCATGGTTTCTTGCACCGGGGCTCGGAGGATAGGGCCCCAGCTGGGGGTCCTTCATGGTTTCTTGCACCGGGGCTCGGGGAAAAGGGCCCCACCCAGGGGTTCTTCATGGTTTCTTGCACCGGGGCTCGGAGGAAAGGGCCCCACCCGGGGGTCCTTCATGGTTTCTTGCATCGGGGCTCGGAGAAAAGGGCCCCAGCCAGGGGTCCTTCATGGTTTCTTACATCAGGGCTTGTAAGGAAAGGGCCCCACCCAGGGGTCCTTCATGGTTTCTTACACCGGGGCTCGGAGGAAACGGCCCCAGATGGGGGTCCTTCATGGTTTCTTACACCAGGGCTCGGAGGAAAGGGCCCCACCCAGGGGTCCTTCATGGTTTCTTACACCGGGGCTCGGAGGAAAGGGCCCCACCCGGGGGTCCTTCATGGTTTCTTACACCGGGGCTCGGAGGAAACGGCCCCAGATGGAGGTCCTTCATGGTTTCTTGCACGGGGTCCTGAAGGTTCTAGTTACGCCACTTGGTTACACTACATTTATGTATCCATCTATCTCATATTTATACTTACGCTGGGCTGCATGCGTTGTTTGTCGGAAATAAACTCAAAGGTTCCATTCCCTGCCTCTGCCATGCCTTTAACAAGGGATGTGGAAGCTCCACAACCAATTCCAAAAGTGAAGCACCTGCAAAAGAAAGAACAAAGAGCGTGAGCAGCTGTTTTCTTCTGCATCTACAAGTAGGAACTAAATGTTTTCTGCTGCTGGAGCATTAAAGTTCTAAAGTAATGGAATAAATGCGGCATTCTTGACATTCTAGGAGGTATCACCTCCTGCAGGACAATCATGGGTGAACTGGATATTTTTCCCTTTGGCCATTGGCCCTATTCTTTGCGTTTTGGCTAGAATTAGTGCCAAGAGTCTCTGCCCCTTTGCTAGTACACTATCTCTCCTGCTGGGGCCGAACCCTCAGGCACATTGTGCCCCATTCCATGCCAGAGGCCTCCACACGACATTCCCGGCCTTTGACCTGTATATCCCAAGGAAGGAATGTCCACACACATGAACAGATTTGCTGCACTTTGCATCGCCATATATTACGTTGTCACTGGACAAGACATAGTCAATCACATTTGGTGGACGGTCTGCAGCGGTCACACTTTAAGCAGCCAACTCCCTCGAACAGTCTCTCCTTCCACCCGGGGTCATTAGTACTTACCGGACTTGGCTCTCTGTAGGCACCTCCTGCATAGGTATACCTTTCCTGGGACCCTCCGGGGCAAAAGCCTTACTCAGGGAACTCTTGGCCTGGCTAAAAGACCTTTTGTAATCCGCCCTAGACCCCCACCTCCATAAAGGGACAGAAAGTCTACAGCTGGCTCTCCTAGGTGCAGGTCCACTCTTCCCCATCCTCCTGCCCTATACAGGTCCCCAGATGTGGTGGTTACATCTGTGCTGGTGTGGGTGTGTTTGGCTTCCATGCCCCAGCTGCCTAGGGCTCCTCCCAACCTGGCTTATATCTGGGCCCTGACTCACCCATGACATCACTGCAGCAGGGGCCTAGCACCTGATGACACTGTCTACTGTAACCATACACCATTCTGCCACAGAACCACCCAGTGACAGACTAGCTACAGGCCTTGAAAAAGTATTCATACCCCTTGAAATTTTCCACAAACGTAATTGTATTTTATGTGATAATTGTGAAGTAGAAGGAAAATGATAAATGGTTTTCGATTTTTTTTTTACAAATAAATATGTGAAAAGTGTGGGGGGCATTTGTATGGCGCCCCCCGGAGTCAATACTTTGTAGAACCACCTTTCGCTGCAATTACAGCTCAAAGTATTTTTGGGGATGTCTCTACCAGCTTTGCACATCTAGAGAGGGACATTTTTGCCCATTTTTCTTTGCAAAATTGCTCAAACCTCCGCCCCAGTCTCAAGTCTTTTGCAGACTCTAATGCCCCGTACACACGGTCGGACATTCCGACCACAAAATCCGTTGGATTTTTTCCGACGGATTTTGGCCCAAAACTTGTCTTGCACACACACAGTCGCACAAAGTTGTAAGAAAATCCAATCGTTCGGAACGAGAGGACATGCAACACGTATGACGGGACTACGCAGAGGCCAGTAGCCAATAGCTTTTGTCTCCAAATTGTTTCTGAGCATGCGTGGCACTTTGTGCATCGGAATTCTCTACACACGATTGGAAAAAGTCTGATCGGATTTTGTTGTCGGAAAATTTTAGATCCAGCTCTCAAACTTTTTCCGTTGGAAATTCCGGCGGAAAAAGTCCGATAGAGCCCACACACGATCGGATTTTCCGACAACATAATCCGATCTGACTTTTTCCGTCGGAATTTCCGATCATGTGTACGGGGCTTTACAGGTTTTCTTCTAAGATTGCCCTGTATTTGTGTCGGAAACCATGAAATCAGGAAGTACAGTTAAATCACACTTGTTTAATAATAAAAGTAAAAAGAACAAACGTAGTCAAAACATAGCCAAAGTTCAGTAACCGGAACGGATAGTCAGCCAAGCCAGAAGTCAGGGATCAATGTAGTGGAACAGCAAGCAGGATCTGGAGCCAGAAGGGATGTCAGCAAAGCAAGTTTTGAACAGGATCGCAGGAGATAGTTTCTGTGACGTTGATCAAGGCAAAGGCAGAGAACCTCTGGACTGGACGGCTTAAGTAGGCAGGACTGACGAGCAGGATATCATCAAAAGCTGAGTAACTGTTGAGAGATAGGAGCTGGCAATTAGCCGACAGCCCAGCCCTGACAATTTGGCTCCATCCATCTTCCCACCAACTCTGACCAGCTTCCCTGTCCCTGCTGAAGAAAAAACATCCCCACAACATGATGCTGCCACCACCTTGTTTCACGGTGGGGAACACCATCGTTCAGGGTGATGTGCGGTGTTAGTTTTCCGCCACACATAGTGTTTTGCTTTTAGGCCAAAAAGTTCAATTTTGGTCTCATCTGACCAGAGCACCATCTTTCACATGCAGTGGCATCAGGTGGTAATTTTTTAAACAGTAACCCCCCCCCCCCCTCCCGTCGGGTCTGGAGTACTTACCCCATGTATGGTGGGCATCGCTTCTCCCGGGCTTCACCGGCGGCTGCACTTGCTCGGCGGCAGCGGTTTTCCCTTCCCCTGCTCTCCACGGTCATCATGGCGGCTTCCGTTTCCTTCCTTAATTTGCTGTTATAACACCTGGGTGGGCTCATGGTGCAATGCTCTGCTCCATGAGACCACCCTATTTTGAAGCCCATTAGAGCTTATGGCTCTAAAAAAAGACACCCCCCACTGTAATTCAGGCACCCGGTGTCCTGAAAGGGGCCGGACGCATGAATAGGGGATGCCGTGGATAGATTCATGCTATGCATGAATCTATCTATTATTCATATAGGGGGTGGTGTGGATAGAGGAATGGACGGGCCGCCACTGTCTTCATGTTTTCTGTGTCCTCCACATGGCTTCTCACAAACTGCAAACAGGACTTCTTATGGCTTTTCTTTCACCAATGTCTTTCTTCTTGCCACTCTTCCATAAAGGACAGATTTGTGGAGAACACGACTAATAGTTGTCCTGTGGACAGATTCTCCCCCCGGAGCTGTGGATCTCTGCAGCTCCTCCAGAGTTCCCATGGGCCTCTTGGCTGCTTCTCTGATGAATGCTCTCCTTGCCCGGCCGGTCAGTTTAGGTGGACGGCCATGTCTTGGTAGGTTTGCAGTTGTGCCATACTCTGTCCATTTTCCGATGATGGATTGAACAGAGCTCTGTGAGATGTTCAAAGCTTTTTTTATAACCTAACCCTGCGTTATACTTCTCCACAACTTCATCCCTGACCTGTCCGCTGTGTTCCTTGGCCTTCATGATTCTGTTTGCTCACTAAAGGCCCAAACACACGATACGAAGATCGGAAAGGAAAATTTCGTCCGACAAACGATCTGCCAATTTTCGGATCGTTAGTACAGCACTTTCGACAGCCGATTCTGGTTTTTCGTCTGACAAAAATGTGCAGACTTAAAAAATGTTGTTGGATGTGAACACAACATCTGATTTTCGTTTTATTTAGTACAGTTTTCGTACCAAAAAAGAAGAGAAAGACTACGCATGCTCAGAAACAAAACTATTCAACACATTACATCACTTCTAAAGTAACCTCTTCACTTTTGACATGAGACTAGCATGCCTCAAAAAACTGATGAACGGTCGTCCGAAAGCCTGATCGTGTGTACGAGGCTTAGGGTTCTCTAACAAACCTCTGAGGGCTTCACAGAACAGCTGTATTTATACTGAGATTAAATTACACACAGGTAGACTCTACTTACTAATTAGGTGACTTCTGAAGGCTGAATTTCTCCACTAGATTTTATAGTTAGGGGTATCAGAGTAAAGGGGGCTGAATACAAATGTACCCCCCCACACTTTTCACATATTTATTTGTAAAAAAATAAAAAAAAAACATTTATCATTTATCACTTCACAATTAAGTGCCACTTTGTGTTGGTCTATCACATACAATCCCAATAAAATACATTTCCGTTTTTTGGTTGTAATATGACAAAATGTGGAAAATGTCAAGGGGTATGAATACTTTTTCAAGGCACTGTATATGCACCTGCCTGCATATTGTGTTTTTGGGGCTACAGCCAAATTGCCAAGGTAGAATAATGTTAAAGACCTGCATTTTTAAGTCCTCATATACATTGGGCATTTAGCCGCGGTGCATGAGACTCCATCACAGTGGCGGTCCATCCATTAAGGGCGCACGGGCGCCGCCCCCTCTCTCCAGCCACCACCCTCTGTGTATAATGGTTAGATTCATGCATTGCACGATTCTATCCATGGCCGCTGTAGCCACCCCCTATTCAGGTGTCCGGCCCCTTTTCGGATGCTGGGTACCTGAATTCCAGCGGCGGGGGGGGGGGGGGGGGGGGGTCTGAGGCACCTGATTAGAGCCATAGGCTTCAAAAAAGGTGAACTGCGAGAGCAAAGCATTGCACTCGCAGTCCACCCAGATGTGTTAGGAAAGCGAATATTCATTTGCTTTTCTAACACTGAACCGCCTCTCAGCCAATCAGGTGCATGGGTCTGTTACCCGTCACCTGATTGGCTAAAAGGACAGGCGCTACAATTGGATGCCTATCAGGAGAAGGGGTGGAGACCTATGGAGGACACAGGAGCCGCTGTCTGACCCTCTGCAAGGTCCCACCACTCACCGCCGTCACCCACATGACTGACCCGCCACTGAGACAGGGTAAGTGGCGGGTAGACCGCGAGCAGGTGGGGGTCACACTGGCACTATTTGATGTGGCACTATTTGATGGGGGACAGTGACAGCATTTGATGGGGCACAGCATTTGATGGGGCACAGTGACAGCATTTTATGGGGCACAGCATTTGATGGGGCACAGTGGAAGCAGTTGATGGGGCATAGTGACAGCAGTTGATGGGGCACAGTGGCAGCAGTTGATGGGGCACAGTGGCAGCAGTTGATGGGGCACAGTGGCAGCTGTTGATGGGGCACAGTGGCAGCTGTTGATGGGGCACAGTGGCTGCAATTGACTGTTACCTGTCACCTGATTGGCTGAAAGGACAATCGCTACGATTGGACGCCTATCAGGAGGAGGGGAGGAGATGCACGGAAGACACAGGAGCCGATGTCTAACGAGCTACAAGGTCTAACCGCTCACCGCCGTCACCCACATGCCTGACCCGCCACCGAGACAGGGTAAGTGCCGGGTAGACGGCGAGCGGGCGGGGGTCACAGTGGCACTATTTGATGGGCACAGTGGCAGCATTTGATGTGGCACTATTTGATGGGGCACAGTGACAGCAGTTGATGGGGCACAGTGGCAGCAGTTGAAGGGGTACAGTGGCAGCAGTTGATGGGGTAAAGTGGCAGCAGTTGATGGGGCAAAGTGGCAGCAGTTGATGGGGTACAGTGGCAGCAGTTGATGGGGCACAGTGGCAGCAGTTGATGGGGCAAAGTGGCAGCAGTTGATGAGGCACAGTGGCAGCAGTTGATGAGGCACAGTGGCAGCAGTTGATAGGGCACAGTGGCAGCAGTTGATGGGGCACAGTGGCAGCAGTTGATGGGGCACAGTGGCAGCTGTTGATGGGGCACAGTGGCTGCAATTGTCTGTTACCTGTCACCTGATTAGCTGAAAGGACTCCTCCTGATTGGACGCCTATCAGGAGGAGGGGAGGAGATGCACGGAAGACACAGGAGCCGATGTCTAACGAGCTACAAGGTCCCACCGCTCACCGCCGTCACCCACATGCCTGACGCGCCACCGAGACAGGATAAGTGCCGTGTAGACGGCGAGCGGGCGGGGAACACAGTGGCACTATTTGATGGGCACAGTGGCAGCATTTGTGTGGCACTATTTCATGGGGCACAGTGACAGCAGTTGATGGGGCACAGTGGCAGCAGTTGATGGGGCACAGTGGCAGCAGCCTGGGTGGCTCTAGGAGAGGCTGATAGCTGCTGCGGATGGATGGCTCCCCGGGTATTACTAATGTTTAGGGCAGTATGCACCCAGGGACGCCCAAGTACGTTCACACAGAACACTTTTTTGGGTGAATAGCTATGTGAATTCTTTATAAATAGACCCCTATGTGTTTATAATACATTGTGGAGTGCTGGTGACTCTCTATCCTGAATCTCTACATGGTAAATGTTAAAGTGGTTGTAAACCTTTACATATGCCCAGTGAAGTGACTGGCATCGGGTTATACACAGAGATGAAACAAATCCTCCTACGTAGGTTGTACCTGTTTATCTACAGCTGTCTTTCCCCAACATCCATTCAAAGTGCAGAATTTACATAGAATCTCTCAGCTCTGAAAAGCAGGGGGCGGAGAGCTGAAGTTACATCAGTGAAGAGAGCTCTGAGAGCTGATTGGAGGGAAGTGACACATTCCCCTTCCACACAGCACACATGAACAGAGCTGAGGCTGTCAATCTGCTGGAGGTCCCTCCCCTGTCACCATTTTTCTCTTGGTGTCAGGAAAACTTGTCAGATTTGACCCATACAGATAGCAGAGGAAGGAGACAGCTGACAGAAGTGACACTCAGTGCTCTAGATTGAGACAGGTACACACTATAGAGGGATATGCTTTGTTCATGTTTCATATCGGAGGTTTACAACCACTTTATTAACACAAAGTGAGTTAGCAATTCAAATGTCATCCAGTTTGGGGTTTACATCTCCTTTAACCTGGAAGAGGAAGGTGGTGGAGATTATAATTACCGGTATTTCTGAGCATTTTTCTTAACTTCCACAATCACTTCCTTTTCAATACTCTTCTCAACTTCTCCATCCGTAAAGAGAAAAAGCTGAAAGAACATACAGGAGGTCGCAGATAAATTGCACGGAAAAAAGGATGAACATATCGCACTGGACACAACAGAAACCTGGCTAAGTCTGCATGAAAACATTCCTCACATGTCACAACATACAGCAGTCGGATATTTTAACCACTTTCAGCCCCGGACCAATTGCAGCCAAAGGACCAGGCCCCTTTTTGCGATTCGGCACTGCGTCGCTTTAACTGACAATTGCGCGGTCGTGCGACGTGGCTCCCAAACAAAATCGACGCCTTTTTTTTCCCACAAATAGAGCTTTCTTTTGGTGGTATTTGATCGCCCCTGCGGTTTTTATTTTTTGCGCTATAAACAAAAAAGTGCGACAATTTTGAAAAAAAACACATTATTTTTTATTTTTTGCTATAATAAATATCCCCCAAAAATATATAAAAAAAAATATTTTTTCCTCAGTTTAGGCCGATACGTATTCTTCTACATATTTTTGGTAAAAAAAAAAAACGCAATAAGAGATTATTGATCGGTTTGAGCAGAAGTTATAGCGTTTACAAGATAGGGGATAGTTTTAAAGCATTCTTATTAATAATTTTTTTTTATTAGTAATGGCGGCGATCTGCGAATTTTTTTGTGACTGCGACATTATGGCGGACACATCGGACATTTTTGACACATTTTTGGGACCATCAATGCTATTTAAATGCATTGATTCCTGTATAAATGACACTGGCAGTGAAGGGGTTAACCACAAGGGGGCAGTGTAGGGGTGAAGTATGCCTAGGGATGTGTTTCTTACTGTGGGGGGCGTGGCTGTCAGCTAGTGAATGCTGATCTCTGCTCCAATCACAGGGAGCAGAGATCGGCGTCACTAGTTGCTAGGCAGAACGGGGAGATGCTGTTTATCTCGGCATCTCCCCGTTCAGCCTTCCCGTGAGACGGGGGTCCCGACCGGCGCGGGAGCGCGCCGCTCCCGGCGCGCTCCCGATGGCACGGACAGGCATTAAGGAGGGACTTATATATACGCCCTCCTGCCTGTACGTGCCATTCTGCCGACGTATATCGTCGTGCGCCGGTCGGCAAGTGGTTAGAAAGATCCACCTTAAAGCGGAGTTCCACCCAAAAGTGGAACTTCCGCTCATTGTACCCCCCCCCTCCGGTGCATCAGTTGGCACCTTTCTGGGGGGGAGGGGGGACGGCATACCTGTCTTTCACAGTTATGCTTTCCCCACTTCCAGGAGCCTCAGCCGCGCGTATTGGCGTCACGGCTGGGGCTCCCTCCTCCTCTCCCTGTCGCCGGGCCAGTAGGAGAGAGGAGCAGAGCCTTGCGCATGCGCAGTAAGGTTCCCGGCGTGAAGCCAAAAGGCTACCATGCCTGGTACCCTTACCCGCAATGGCGACGGCAGTCACAGAAACATCAACTGCGGTGCCGACGTCGCCGGACTCCAGGACAGGTAAGTGTCCTATTATTAAAAGTCAGCAGCTGCAGTATGCGCAGCTGCTGGCTTTTCATTTTTGCAGCGGTGGGCAGACCTCCGCTTTAAGCCATTCCTGAGCTCCAGTCAGTGACTTTGCCTAGGCTGGGATGATGTCTTCAGCAGTTTGCTGAGGACAGGAGAAGGCATTGCCTCAGCCTCTTCCTCTAGTGATTAGACTGCAACATTGTGACTTTGTAGCAAGAAACAAGGTGAGAAGCTGCAGCAGGGGCTGACCTGTGTTAGATATTTGTGAACACCTATCCACCTGGGAGGTTTGGGTGTCCCTGCTCCTCTTGTTACGTTCTTCATATATAAAACAATAAAAATCCCACAGGGATGGTGGGAACCCCTCATAAATGGGCACAGCAGGTGTACAGACCTGGGAACTCAGCAAAGGGATGGTGGGAACCCCTCATAATGGGCATGGCAGGTGTACAGACCCAGGAATTCAGCACAGGGGTGGTGGAAACCCCTCATAATGGGCACAGCAGGTGTACAGACCCGGGAACTCAGCACAGGGACGGTGAGAACCCCTCATAATGGGCACAGCAGGTGTACAGACCTGGGAATTCAGCACAGGGATGGTGAGAACCCCTCATAATGGGCACAGCAGGTGTACAGACCCGGGAACTCGGCACAGGGATGGTGAGAACCCCTCATAATGGGCACAGCAGGTGTACAGACCTGGGAACTCAGCACAGGGATGGTGGGAACCCCTCATAATGGGCACAGCAGGTGTACAGACCTGGGAACTCAGCAAAGGGATGTTGAGAACCCCTCATAATGGGCATGGCAGGTGTACAGACCCAGGAATTCAGCACAGGGGTGGTGGAAACCCCTCATAATTGGCACAGCAGGTGTACAGACCTGGGAACTCAGCAAAGGGATGGTGGGAACCCCTCATAATGGGCATGGCAGGTGTACAGACCCAGGAATTCAGCACAGGGGTGGTGGAAACCCCTCATAATGGGCACAGCAGGTGTACAGACCCGGGAACTCAGCAAAGGAATGGTGAGAACCCCTCATAATGGGCACAGCAGGTGTACACACCTGGGAACTCAGCACAGGGATGGTGGGAACCCCTCATAATGGGCACAGCAGGTGTACAGACCTGGGAACTCAGCACAGGGATGGTGGGAACCCCTCATAATGGGCACAGCAGGTGTACAGACCTGGGAACTCAGCAAAGGGATGTTGGGAACCCCTCATAATGGGCACAGCAGGTGTACAGACCTGGGAACTCAGCACAGGGATGGTGGGAACCCCTCATAATGGACACAGTAGGTGTACAGACCCGGGAATTCAGCACAGGGATGGTGGGAACCCCTCATAATGGGCACAGCAGGTGTGCAGACCTGGGAACTCAGCAAAGGGATGGTGGGAGCCCCTCATAATGGGCATGGCAGGTGTACAGACCTGGGAACTCAGCAAAGGGATGGTGGGAACCCCTCATAATGGGCATGGCAGGTGTACAGACCCGGGAACTCAGCACAGAAATGGTGGGAACCCTCATAATGGGCACAGAAGTTGTCTAGATCCAGGAGGTCAGTGCTGAAAAGGTGGGAACCCTTCATAATAAGCAGAGAGTCCCAGAGAAGTAGGAGAGACTGTCGGAGGGTACAAGTCTCCAGCATCCATCAGAATACTAAACATCATTCTTGATAAGGCTGCCCCAAAAAACACCAACTGGATATATCCTGATATTGTAAATGGTTTCTTGACCCTGACTGGTGTTTTCATCTAGGATTGGTTTTGCCTCCATCACCCCATAACCCAACCCCACATCATTGGCAGTGTCCTCCTAGGATGCTTCCTTAACCAGCAGCAGATAGTTGGACAAGCATTTTTCAGTCTCACTTACCAGTTGGGGGCGTCCTTCGTTCCCAGCTGTGTCATAGATCTTCTTTAGGGGTTCACGAATTTTAGTTGCTCCAAGGTCACCACGCATCTCATCTACTTTCTTCAATGCCTCCTCCATGGACTGCTGGGTGTACTCCACACTCTCCCTAGAGAGGGTGAATCTCTCAAACAGGGGCACAAACAACAACAACAACAACCTGTCAGGGGTTCTAATCGCTCTATTCAAAACACAAAAAAGTTGCCTTTTGTTATAATTTAACAGGTGACAAAGGATTCACTGAGCACTGTGGTTTATCTGAAGAGCCCAGCAGATTCCGCCTGCTTTGAGGCTCTGGGAACTTTGTACGGAGCTAATTACAACACATTATCTAGAACCAAAATCAGTTTATCATGTTCTATGGAAAGGGTGCTTTAAGGGGGAGTGAAGGATTTAAAAAATAAAATAAAAGGTGGAGAGGACCTTTAAATCAGCTTGCTTTACTCACAGAAAGAAAGACTCAAATCTGGAGCCAAAGCCAAAGACATTGAAGTAACTTCCGAGGGGTAAACTCTTCAATAAAAAAACCAGCGTCTCCTGGAGAGAAAGTAGAGAAATTTGTAACTAGATGGGTAAGAAATGGGTACTCCTTACATCTTAAACAAGTCCACCTACGAGTATCAAACTTATTCCACCAACTTGGTTAAAATATGGAATCGCTGGCTTTCCAGTCTGTTCGACTAATTGAGATTGTCACCACGTGTGGCCCCAAGCTGGTCCCCTTTGGGTTAACCCTCCTGTGACACCGAGACTACGAATTAAAGGGGAATTCTAGGTTTCACAAAAGTTTTTCATAATGCTTTTGGTTGGCTTGGTATAGTAAGTTGTGGATGCAAAAAATATACCATATTGCATCTTATCAGTCCTTACAAATAGTACATGGTGGCTGCATTCGTTTTTCTTTTTTTCTGTAAACTCTGAAAAATTCCTTTTGAGACTAATTCCAGTGCCGTAGTCACTTTGTTTATTAAACTGAAATCTCAAATAATTTTTTCAATTTTTCCACTGACTGGGGGACATTCCCTTCAACTGTAACACACACATTAGACAAATTAGGCGGCCGTGAGGCCCCTAGGAGTGCGGGGCCTTAGGCGACCGCCTAATTCGCCTAATTAGAGAGCTGCCTCTGTCTCCATTACATAGGGAGGAAGGGTTGTGACATTCATAGAAGATAGAAGTCCAGTCAGTGTCCCCAGGTCCATCCTTAACCACTTCCCTACCGCCAACTGTCATATGGTACCCACAAGGTGGATCTCCCATCCTGGGTGGGCGTCATATGACGTCCTACCATTCCCGGCCGCCTAGGGACCTGGTGCGCGTGCCGGGCACCCGCGATTGCCCGTTAAAACAGCGGAACCGTGGAGCTGTGTGTGTAAACACACAGCTCCACGTTCTGTCAGTGGAGAGGAGACCGATCATGTGATCCCAGTACGGAGGAACACTGATCGGTCTCCTCTCCTTGTGAGTCCCCTCCCCCCACAGTTAGAATCACTACCTTAGGGAACACATTAACCCCTGCAGCGCCCCCTAGTGTTAACCCCTTCCCTGCCAGTCATATTTATACAGTAATCACTGCAATTTTATAGCAATGATCGCTGTGTAAATGTGAATGGTCCCAAAAATGTGTCAAAAGTGTCCGAAGTGTCCGCCGCAATGTCGCAGTGACGAAAAAAAAATCGCAGATCGCCGCCATTACTAGTAAAAAAAAAAAATGCAATAAATCTATCCCCTATTTTGTAGACGCTATAACCTTTGCGCAAACCGATCTATATATGCTTATTGCGATTTTTTTTTTTTACCAAAAATATGTAGAAGAATACGTATCGGCCTAAACTGAGGAAAAAAATTGTTTTTTTTTTTAAAAAAATGGGATATTTATTATAGCAAAAAGTTAAAAATATTGTGTTTTTTTTTCAAAATTGCCGCTCTTCTTTTGTTTATAGCGCAAAAAATAAAAACCGCAGAGGTGATCAAATACCACCAAAAGAAAGCTCTATTTGTGGGAAAAAAAGGACGTCAATTTTGTTTGGGTGTAACGTCGCACGACCGCGCAATTATTAGTTAAAGCGACGCAGTGCCGAATCGCAAAATGTGCTCTGGTAAGGAAGGGGGTAAAATCGCCCGGTGCTGAAGTGGTTAACTCTTCTATGAATGTCACAACCCTTCCTCCCTATGTAATGGAGACAGAGGTTAGTTTGGCGAATTAGGCGGTCGCCTAAGGCCTCGCACTCCTAGGGGCCTCACGGCCGCCTAATTTGTCTAATGTGTGTGTTACAGTTGAAGGGAATGTCCCCCAGTCAGTGTCCCCAGGGCCATCCTTAACGCGGGGCCCACAGTGGACACCACTAGGTTTCCCCTTTCCAGGGGCGGACTGACCCCTTTTGCACTGCCTGAGGTCCCAGGGTCAGTGGGTGGCTCTGAGTACATGTGCAGAGCTGGGATAATGCCTGCACCTACTAGAGCTGGCACCGCTGCCTGGCAATCATTGAGGAGCCAGTCTTCCAGCCAGAGCCTCAAGGTACTGCACGATGGTCCTGCTGCCCGACACTGACAGTGACACAGCATCCCCACCAAGGGACGTCCCAAAAATCCCCACTGCCTGTGACCTCACACACAGCCTTGATGATCTTTAAGCCATCTGGCATATGATATGCCACTTACATCATTATCCTCCTCATCCCCACTGTTCCTGGCATCCCACCACCCTATTTCCTGTCATACTTATCACCTCTTCTGAACCCCTCTGCTAACTTTCTACCACCCCTGTGCCCTGTCATCATCATCTCGCTCCTCATCATAATCCCCCTTTGCCTGGCATCCTACCACCCCACCTCCCTTGTCATCTTCACCCCCCATGCACCCCTCTGCCAGCTTCCTACCACCCCACTCCCTGTCATTGTCATCTCACTCCTCATCATAATCCCCCTGTGCCTGGCATCCTACCACCCCACCTCCTTGTCGACTCCACACCTCCTGTACCACACTGCCAGTTTCCAACCACCCACTATCATCATCCCCATACCCCTCTTCTGACATCCTACCACCCTGCCCCCCTGTCACCAACATTCCCGTGATTTTATCAATATTTGTGTGCATGTAATAAATATATGTTTATCGATATTTGATTAGAGAGTAATTGGTTAGAGAAAATTCATTCTAGAAACTGTGAATTCATAGTACATAGGATATAAAGCTCTTAATGTTTGCAATTTATACAGTTAATTTCTATCGCTTGAATTATTTTTCCCATTTTGGGCATGAGTGGGGCCTTGTGTCTAAGATTTGCCTAAGGCCTCACAAAGCCTAGAGCCACCTCTGAATGGAGATAAGGAGAGGAGGAGGTGTCTGGAGTCCAAATCAGGAGAGCAGCCTCAAGGTGAGTTTGGCAAACATTACTAAGGCTATTTTCACACCCAGGCGCTGGGTGCGCTGGCGGTTTAGCGGCGCATTTCGGCCGCTAGCGGGGCGGTTTTACCCCCCGCGAGCGGCCGAAAAAGGGTTAATAGCTGGAGCGGCGCTTTGCGGACGGGTTCGGAGCGCTGCCCCATTGTTTTCAATTGGAGGGGCGCTTTAGGAGCGGTAAATACACTGCTCCTACAGAGCACCAAAGATGCGGCTTGCAGGACATTTTTCAGCGTCCTGCAAGCGCACCGCTTCAGTGTGAAAGCCCTCGGGCTTTCACCCTGAAGACACAGCAACAGCTGTTTCGGGTCGGTTTGCAGGCGCTTTTTTTAGCGCAATAGCGCCTGCAAACCGTCCCAGTGTGAAAGGGGCCTAAAGTTTGGGTGAATCCTACTGAAGTCATTGTGAGACAAATGTAATGGCTAGGCTTATCCTAAATAAGGGGCTAATATAAATGTTCATAGGGACACCCCCCTCCCCCCACACACACATGAAAAAAATAAAAAACATCACAAGGATCTCCCAGGCCCTTGTCTTTGATGAGGATCTGGTATGAATGACCCCTACTCATTCACATAGGGGGGGGGGCAGTATCTGAGGCCCCCCTATTTTTAAAGAGGGTTGCAGAGTGTCCACAGACCCACACGACCACTAGGCCAGGGTTGTGGTGAAGAGGCCCTTTGTGCTCATCAACATGGGTACAAGGGTTTTTTCCAGGGGGGCGGGCAGTGCATATAAAGAAACTAACAATATAAAAAATAAAAGAGATAAACAAACTTACAATAAAAGTACTTGTCCTGCTCCCAGGGTTGGATGGAACATGCATTTCCTCCCCTTTGACTTAGATGGAACCCCTCAGATATGACCAAGACTTGATTACAGATTACTCAATTACCGTATATATTTTAGACATAACGGTTGAGTTGCCACTTTCCCAGACTATCCAATTGGCCAATGCATCTTATCTAATTAGCACAATTAGGATTTTGGTAATTAGAATCTTCACACACCCATAAAGGTGTCAGGTTATGGATTTAAAGTAAGAGTAATGGTCTCAGCTGTTCTGCTATGTGTAGTGGCCAAACATGGAGGCTTTACATGCAGGCTTTTGTTGTTAATGTCAAGAGCCTGTAACTCTCCTGCTCCTCATTCCAGCATCCTGGTTTTGGCTGTGACATTCTCCTTGTCTGTCTGTCCACCTGCAAGGTGATTGATGTGGTCAGTATCTCGGTGGAGACCAAACCTGATTTAAGCCAGTCAAACCTGCAGTCTCATGCTTGTGATAGCGTGTGTAATACATGTTCCAAAGCTCCCTGTTTGTCTGCCCTGCTCTGCTAGATTGGATTCCCTCATTGAAGACCTCAAATTGGATATCCCCTACTCTCTGAACTCTACCTGCCATTTGACTATGGATTGACCTTATTCTGAACCTTGCCTGCCTCATACCTGGACTGTCATTGAACCACTCTGCCTCTCTGCCAACCGCACCTACCTGTTTGCTTTGCTCAGTTTAGCCAGGCACTATAGCATTGTGTAAGTCCTGGGGGCAACTGAGTACCGGTAGGCCTGCTTGCCTTATGGGAAAGGGGGCAGCTATAGGTGAAGAACACAGAAGCCAGCAATAGTGTGTGACCACCTGCGTTAAGGGTAGGAGTTACAGTTAACACATCATGTACTGTATTACATGAATTACCTCCGCCCGGACAGATCAGCGCTTTGGTAAGAGTTCATGAAACTAGGATCCAGATTTCTTCACCCACTGGCTGGATCATGGCACTGACCTTAGCGACCTGAATCCTGCGTAGAGGGTTTGGTCCTGTCGTTATTGTACATGCCATACTGGCAGACCGATCCACAAGGAATATGAACTCCTTAGTGCTGGATTCTTCCATTATCTCTGGGAAATTGGAGTAGAAATTCAACATTGCGACTGACTCCGCCATAAGGGACCCTACAGAACACAAGGAGAAAATAAAATTGTTAGCGAGACTAAAGGCCCGTACACACGATCGGACTTTTTGACAACCAACATGCAAATTAGCTGGTTTGGACCAACATCCGACCGTGTGTACGCTCCATCGGACCAACTTTTTCCAGGTTTCATCGGACTTTTGTTGGCTGTGTGAATGGACCAACTTTCTGCCAACAAAAGTCCGATGGACCAAAGTCCGACCGTGTGTACAGAAAACCATCGGACTTTTGTCCACAGTACAAACACGCATGCTCAGAACCAATGCAAAAGATCAGACAACAATATAGAAGTTGACCAAAGGTGGCGCTGGAGTATTCGAACGTCCTCTTTTGAAGTGTCGTCAGTACGTTGAAACGTCACTACGTTCGTGTTGGTTGACTCAAAAGTCCGACCGTGTGTATGCAATACCAACTTGAGGGCCAACGCCCTTTGGACAAAAATCCACGGGAAAGTTGGTCCACGGTCCGATCGTGTGTATGAGGCTTTAGGCTAATTCAACACTAGCTACAAAAGCAGGCGTTTCATGAGTGTTTTTGAAGCTCCGTGAACACCCGTCAAACTTGTAAGCATTGGCACATGGTTGTTTACATGGTTGTATTAGTGTTGATTTGCCTTGCGTCAAAATTGACCTCATATGTGCTGTTTGGCAGGCTTTGCGGCTCCCCAAATGCTTACATAGATGTCAATGTAAACGTGCTGCAGATGCACTGCAAATGCATTACAAATGCCCCTATGGCGTTTACAGCGTGTTTGAGATCTGGTAAAAAGCGTTACTAGCCGAGATAATACAAAAATCCATACAATAAAAAAACAACAGAGGGGGTTATCTGGCAAGCATTTTTTTAACGTGATGCAAACACATTAAAAACTCGCCGTTAACGCGTCTTAGCGCATTAGGTGTGTTAAATGGGCGCTCACATTTCTTTGCATGTCTAAATGAGCCCTAAGGGGTCTATTTTAGGTCTGTTTTAGGATTCATTTGAAAGTCACAAATGTTACAAAAAAGTTACAAATAACACCTATAAATGTTTGTAATATGCGCACAGTTATTCTACTTGTTGCCTTTCATGGGGCAAATGTAACATTCCCTAACATATTATTCTAGGAGAACACAACCTTAATCACTTGCCTACCAGGCACGAACACCTTCTTCCTGACCAGGCCATTTTTCAGCTTTCAGCGCTGTCGCATTTTGAATGACAATTGCGCGGTCATGCAACGCTGCACCCAAATAAAATTTTTATCATTTTTTCCCCACAGATAGAGCTTTATTTTGGTGGTATTTGATCACCTCTGAGGTTTTTTTTTCTTGCGCTATAAACAAAAGAAGAGGGACAAGTTTGAAAAAACATAATATTTTTTACTTTTTTTTATAATAAATATCCAATTTTTTTATTTTTTTTTTTTAACCAGTTTTTTCCTCAGTTTAGGCCGATACGTATTCTTCTACATATTTTTGGTAAAAAAAAATCGCAATAAGCGTATATTGATTGGTTTGCGCAAAAGTTATAGCGTCTACAAAATAGGGGATAGATTTATGACATTTTTATTATTATTATTTTTTTTACTAGTAATGGCGGCGATCTGCGATTTTTATCGTGACTGCGACATTGCGGCGGACATATCGGACACTTTTGACACATTTTTGGGACCATTCACATTTATACAGCGATCCGTGCTATAAAAATGCATTGATTACTGTATAAATGTGACTGGCAGGGAAGGGTTAACACTAGGGGGCGCTGCAGGGGTTAATATGTTCCCTATATGTATATGTTAGTGATTCTAACTGTGGGGGGAGGGGACTGACTGGGGGAGGGGACCGATCGGTGTCCCTATGTACAAGGGACACACCATCGGTCTCCTCTCCAGTGACAGGACGTGGATCTGTGTGTTTACATACACAGATCCACGTCCTGCTCAGTTACTGGGCAATCGCGGGTGCCCGGCGGACATCGCGGCCGCCGGGCACACGCATCGGGTCCCCAGCGACGCGGCGCGCGCGCCCCCCTAGTGGCCAAAATGGTAGCGCCGTCATATGACGGCGGCCCGCCACAAGAGGCGCACCGCTCCGCCGTCTTTTGACAGTGGGCGGTCGGCAAGAAGTTAATCACTTCAATACCGGGCACTTTCACCCCCTTCCTGCCCAGGCCACTTTTCAGATTTCGGCGCTGTCACACTTTGAATGAGAATGTGCCGCCCGCTACGATTGGACGCCTATCAGGAGAAGGGGAGGAGACACACAGAGGACACAGGAGCCGCTGTCTGACCCGCTGCAAGGTCCCACTGCTCAACGCCGTCACCCGCTGCCTGACCGGGGGGGGGGGGGCACAGTGGCAGCATTTGTTGGTAGACATGTGCATTTCATTCCGAATCCAAATTCGATTTTTTTTTTATTATTATGACATTTGCAGTAACAAATTTAAACAAATCCCAAATAACGAACGAAATTCGAATCGAAACTAATTAGAAAACTACTTTGAATCGAATTTAAAAAAAATATAAATCGATTTTCTAAAAAATAATAATACAATAAAATAGAATATAAAATTATAAAGCAATAGAATACAAATAAAAGAATAGAATTTATTAGAATGTAATAAAAATAAAATAGAACATGACCGTCTGCCGAAATTTAAATTTCGAATAGTATAAATTCGAATTCGAGAATAGATTGGAAAATAATTCAAAACATGGGAAACTAAAATAATAGAAAAGAATAGAAAAACAATAGAACAGAATAGAATAAAATATAATATATATTATATTCTATTCTATTGTTTTTCTATTCTATTCTCATCTTTTCTATTCATATTCAATAATAATAAATTAAATAAATCAATTATATTTGATTTTACTTTTCCCAGCCCTGAAAATAACCCAAAACGAATGACAAATAAGTGATTGGCGGTCACAACTAGAGACTGAGAGTTGTCTTTGACAGCGCGGTCACTGTGCGGGGGGCATGCAGCGAGCACGCTCTCAGCATAGAAACCTTGGTTGTCCATGGAGGCATATGTGTGGCATGTGAGCAATACAGCCTTCCCCGTTTTTCGCTGCGCATATGCATTACGTGGACAGCAAGAGGTTACATTTCTATAAAACCTTTTATCTGAAACAAGATGTTCCATCCCCTCGGTGTCTGTATTATTGAGTGTCAGAGGAAGCAGATCTGTCGGTGGGCAAACATCCTCCTCCTCCCTATCTGATTGTGTTTTATGATTCGGTTTTTATGGCTTCCTGCTTATGACATGACATTTTATGTATTAGTCATGTCTTCCAGGAACACTAAGCAACTAATTACACAAAAAAATAAAAATAAATTGAATTTGCAAAACAAAGAAATTCTGATTACAGAATGACAATTTGAAGGAGCCTTAGAGGTCACCATAACAATTAAAGGGCAATGCGAAGGGAGCACATACTGTATTTGTGGCAGCATGGTCATGGGCTTTAATGCAGTGCTGCCACCTATAGGCATACAGCTGACGTCACTTTTTTGTACTAGGAGCGTGCTCAATTGCACACCCACAGCCGTCACAATTGGGAACCAGTAGGACAGGTTTCCGAACACATGATCACTGGGACAGCTAATCACATTGATCACAAGATCAGGGGCCCGCCTACCAGCCTCTTGTGTTAAGATCCTGTTAACCCTTTCGCTGCCAGAGCCATTTTGCATTTTTTGGTCCACTCCTTGTAGGCCTGAAGATTGTTTATTCCCCCCAAACATTATATATTTTTTTGAAGGCAGAGACCCTGGAGAATAAAATATTGGTAGTTTCATTTTTTTTTGTGTCACACAATATTAGAGCAATGGTGTATGAAGCAAAAACAGGGCCTTGAAACTGAAAATGTTATCATACTTACCGTGATTTTCCTTTCCTGGTGCCTGTGACAAAACCTCCCTGAGACAGGGGGCTTTTGGAGAAAACTAGGAAACCTTTCTTTCCGCCCCCCATGTCCTTCTTATGTACAAGTTACCCTGTGTCTATTAGAGGCACAGGGTGACCAAGTAAATGGGACAGTAATATTTATCCACAATATCTCCCAGGAAATATACAAAGACTATTCCTGGTTTATTTGATTCTGAACTATACATGTTAATTGAAAGATCTGATCACATTGGCCTCTGTACAATGTAGTAGACGGATAGTCTGCTACTGGTGGTCTCCTGCTATTGTGTGAAGGTGTCCTGTGTTTATACTTATGATAATGTGTATTGTGTCTTCTGAGCTAGAAGACAGCAAGGCTGACATGAAAGGTCAAACCTCTGGGTCACCTAAGCTGGTTAAATGATTAGTTAATTAGCTCATGTTAATTTATGTTTCTGGTTACAGTTTGTATTGTTAGGGTAATATGATCAGGAGGGGGAGGGGTGTTCTCCCATGGTGTATATATGCTGTGTTACATGGTCAAATAAAGTCAGTTCATGTTCCAGCTTTGAAGCCAAACGAGTCCTGCCTAGTTCTTGGTTGTAATATGTGGCTATAATATCTAATATCTATATTCAGACTGGAGGAAGTGGTATATGACGGAAGCACTCAAGCAGAGTGTGGGAAGCAATTCCGTTACAGTGCCTATCTATGGCAGCATAGAAATGATAAAGATCCGCCTCGACTCCTCCCCCAGGACTAGTGAATAGCAATAATTAAGGACGTAGTCCCTTCCCAGACATTCTCCGTAATATAGAATCCCAAGGGCGAAAGCGTATGCTGCCATGCATACGCCATGCATACGCACCAGGAAAGGAAAATGACGGCAAGTATGATACAATTTTCCCTTTTCCTGGTGCCTCCATGGTAGCATACCAATGATAAATAACTAGCTCAAACAAAAATGCTTAACAAAGAAATTTAATTAGACAACGACCTAGCCGCATGAATTGCTTTTCTTCCGAACTCGACAGTTGTAAGAGCTCCTGGGTCAATACGGTGTTTGAGAAAAGTGTGATGAGAAGACCAGGTGGCAGCCCTACAGACCGTTTTGAAGGAAACGTTCGCCCTCGCTGCCCATGATGCTGAAACTGCTCGAGTTGAATGCGCACTTAAAATGGAGACTCCATGTTCTTCGCCCTGTAAGCCTTCTGTATCAATTTGACCATCACCACCACCAGGATGCCAAGGTTCTGCTGGAAGCTTCCTTCCCTCTGTTTCTGGCCCACGGAACGATAAACAATCTCTCAGACTTTCTGACTTTTTTAGTGGCCCCCCAAGGAGGACCTGAGGACTCTGAATACATCCAGTTTGTGGCAAGAATCCGACTCTGAGTCTGTAAAAACTGGTAATGCCCATGGCTCCATTAGATGGCCCGGCGTGGTAACCTTAGGAGTTAGGCCCCATGCACACGAGACGCAGATGCAAACTCTGCTGAACGCATGTTTGTAAAAGCAGAAACCTGCGTTTAAAAACGGGCGTTTTGCTGTGTTTTCATGCCGCGTTTAGCCACATTTAGCCGCGTTTGCGTCTATAAGCATTTGTAAAGATAACATCATATAGACCCTCCCCAAGCTCAGAAAGCATTTATTATTAACTATTTCTGCCATTTTGATCAGAGTGAGCAGCAGCAGCAGAGAGAGCAGTTGTACACTTGCATTTGCCTCTCTTTCTGTGTTTTTTTTTGGAAATGGATCCCATATTGAATATATGTCAGGAAATGCTCCTGATGTTGCTCTTGATGAGGCAGCAACGTCGTCGCAAATTTGCATCAGAGGTCCAGAATCAGAGCTTGTCGATATTGGACCCATCCGTTGATGGTACAGCGAATGTCCGTTGGATATTTCACAAACATGTATGCATTTCACAAACATGTATGCATCAGTGAGTATATATGCTCTATGAACTATCTAAACTAATTACGACATTTTAAACCAATTTTTCTAGTATTTTTTATGGTTTACCATCATATTTCTGAGTTTTCTGGTCCAAAAAATTTGGTTCCTTTAAAAAGGCTTATAAACGCAAACGCGTTTAGCTGCGTTTTGCTTCTGAAACGCGGAAAAGCAAAGTGTCTGAAAGCATTTTTTTGCTTCTGGAAAAACGAGGTTAAACGCAACTGCATAAAAACGGGAAAAAACTAGACTGTGTACATGGACACATAGGATAACATTGCATGCGTTCAGGGGCAGTTGAAAAAAGTGTCCAACTGCCTCTGAACGCGCGTTTAACAGCGTCTCGTGTGCATGAGGCCTAAAACCTGGAGAGGGCAAAGCTCTACTCTTTCCGGGAAGAAAGAGATGTGCTCATCACATATCCCCAAAAAGTGGAGCTCTGAGATTCTTCTGCCAGATGTGATGGCCAAAAGAAACGCTGTCTTTAGAGTTAGATTCCAGATTGAGGTTTCTTCTACAGGTGCGAATGGATGACTGGTTAAGACTTCTAGCATTGAGGGGAGATCCCACTTTGTGCAAATCGCTGTACCCTGGTATTTTCGGGAACGCCGTGCGTTTCTCTTTAAGATAAAAGTGGTCTCTGCTGCAAGATCACTTTTTTCTGTGGAGGGAGAGGTGCCTACCCCCCTCCTGCCGCGCTCCGGTCGTCGCTTACCGGAGCCGTCGATAGCGGCAGAGATGATCGCGTCCGCTCCCCTCACTGCCTGGATGCTGAGGGGAAGATGGCCCCCGCTCAGCTCCATAGCATTGGAGGGCGGAAACAACGTCAAACTTCACTTCCGCCCAATGCTCTTAAAGGAGAAATTGTATTTATTTATTTTATCAATTGACATTTTTTTTAATTTTTTTTTTTATTGCATTATAGTGTAAATATGAGATCTGACGTCTTTTTGACCCCAGATCTCATATTTAAGAGGTCCTGTCATGCTTTTTTTCTATTACAAGGGATGTTTACATTCCTTGTAATAGTAGTAAAGGTGACCTAAAATTTTTTATTTATTTTTTAAAAAGACAGTGTCAAAATAAAAAAAAAAGTAAAATAAATAAGAATTTTTTTTTTCTTTAAAGTCCCCCGTCCCGACAAGCTCACGCACAGAAGCGAACGCATACGTGAGTAGCGCCCACATATGAAAATGGTGTTCAAACCACACATGTGAGGTATCACCGCGATCGTTAGTGCGAAAGCAATAATTCTAATTCGAGCTCCTCTGTAACTGAAAACTGGTAACCTGTAGAAATTTTAAACGTCACCTATAAAGATTAAATGTAAAAGTTTGTTCGCCATTCCACTAGTGGGCGCAATTTTGAAGCGTGACATGTTGGGTATCAATTTACTCTGCGTAACATTATCTTTCACAGTATAAAAAAAATTAGGCTAACTTCGCTGTGGCCTTATATTTTACATCAAACAAGTGTATTTTTTCCCCAAAAAATTCACTTGAAAGACCGCTGCGCAAATACAGTGTGACAGAAAGTATTGCAACAACCGCCATTTTTTTTTCTAGGGTGTTAGAAAAAAATATATTGAAATGTTTGGGGGTTCCAAGTAATTTTTTAACAAAAAAAAATCATTTTAACTTGTAAACACAGAGTCTGAAAAATAGGCCCGGTCCTTAAGTGGTTAAGAGAGCTTAGGCTGAGCCCCAAATCGAGACCGCTCTGAAGGAATCCAAATATATTGAAAGTAGAAAGGGAGATTGGATCGAAATTCCTCCCAGTAGCATAAGATAAGAACTTGTCCCAGATCCTTGCGTATATGGCATTTGTTGTTGGTTTTCTGTCTTTAAGAAGGGAGGATATGACCTCCTGGGAGCAGCCTAATGACTCAACTCTCCTCCTTTTAACTTCCATATTCAAAGTTCCAGCCTTTGTGGGTTTGGATGAGTTAGTTTGCCCTGCGTCAAAGGTTGAGGGATAAAAGGAATCCTGAAAGGGGCTCACACTGAGGTGCATGGCTAGCGGAAACCAAGGCCTCTTGGGCCAGTATGGTAAAACTGCCATTACCTGTACTGGTTCTCTTAGAAGTCTGAGGAGAAACTTTGAGATGAATGGGTGAGGAAGGAAGGAGGGGAGGCATATGCTGTCGTGAAGTTCCAAGAGCATGATAGAGCATCTATCCCCTCTGCCTGTGGATGTGGTAGGCGAGAGAAAAATCTTCTGAGCCTGGTATTCTCCGGAGTATCAAAAAGGTCCACCTGTGGGGGTTCCCATAGTTTGACAATCTGGTGGAATATGTGAGGACGGAGCGTCCACTCGTTGTCCCCAAAATTTCCTTGACAAGGTGTCTGCTTCTGTATTTTGTCTGCCTGGGAGATACATTGCTCTGAGATCTACTAGGTTTCTCTCTGCCTAGATCATTATCGGCTCTCTACTTCTCTTACAAGCGTTCTACTGCATGTGCCTCCTTGTCTTTGTAGATATGAGACCGCTGCCCTGTTGTCTAGGTGCAGAAGCACCCTCTGCCCCTTGATCTGAGGTGCGAACAAGGTTAAGGCTAGGAATGCTGCTGTCATCTCTAGGGTGTTGGATATCACGCCTCTGGTGGGAAAAGACCATCTTCCCTGAATCCTGAAATCTTCGCAATGGGTGCCCCACCCTTGTTCTGGAGAGATTCTCTGGATTCATCCACCAGTGCAGGCTCCTGCTTATTAGTGTTGTTAACAGAATTGTCTGAGAGAAATGCTGTCTCCTCCACTGTGTTAAAAAACCTGTGGTTCATAAGCTGATTCCAGTTGCTTGCCAGTCGGAGGATATCGTCCAGTTAGTGGTAAATCCTTAGTCCTCTCTCTCTCAGGGGGGCTAGGACAGAGATCAACACCTTCATTAACCACTTCAGCCACGGACTAATTTGCAGCCAAAGGACCAGGCCCCTTTTTGCGATTCGGCACTGCGTCGCTTTAACTGACAATTGCGCGGTCGTGCGACGTGGCTCCCAAACAAAATTGGCGTCCTTTTTTTCCCACAAATAGAGCTTTCTTTTGGTGGTATTTGATCGCCCCTGCGGTTTTTATTTTTTGCGCTATAAACAAAAATAGAGCGACAATTTTGAAAAAAATGCAATATTCTTTACTTTTTGCTATAATAAATATCCCCAAAAAATATATAAAAAAACATATTTTTTCCTCAGTTTAGGCCGATACGTATTCTTCTACATATTTTTGGTAAAAAAAAATCGCAATTAGCGATTATTGATTAGTTTGCGCAAAAGTTATAGCGTTTACAAAATAGGGGATAGTTTTATAGCATTTTTATTAATATTTTTTTTTTATTAGTAATGGCGGCGATCAGCGATTTTTTTTGTGACTGCGACATTATGGCGGACACATCGGACATTTTTGACACATTTTTGGGACATTTGTCATTTATACAGAAATCAATGCTATTTAAATAGCACTGATTCCTATGTAAATGACAGTTGTAGTGAAGGGGTTAACCACTAGGGGGCGGGGAGGAGTCAGTGTGACGTGTTGTGTTTTTTTTTACAGTAGGGGGGCGTGGCTGTACGTCTGACGTCATTGATCGGCGTTCCCGATGACAGGGAACCGCCGATCACTGACAGTCAGTGTAGGAAGCGCGGGGAGAGGTTTGTTTACACAAACCTCTCCCCGTTCTTCAGCTCCGTAACCCGATCGCGGGATACCAGCGGCGATCGGGTCCGCTGGTCCCGCGGCCGTGGTCACGGAGCTCCCGACCGGGTCGCGCGCGGGCAGGCAAATTAAAGGGGACGTACAGGTACGTGCTTTTGCCTGCCCGTGCCATTCTGTTGACGTATATCTACATGAGGCGGTCGGGAAGCGGTTAATACCCGAGGAGCGGTGCATAGGCCAAAAGGCAGAGCCTGGAATTGTAGGTGGACATGACCCACTGCGATTCTTAGATATTTTTGGAAGGAGGGTAGGATAGGAACATGCAGGTAAGCATTCTGCAGATCTATTGATACCAACAAATCCCCTGGTTGTATGGCTTGGATGACTGTCTGTAGTGACTCCATCTTGAAGCATTCGAGATGGATGTATTTGTTGAGCCTCTTTAGATCTATCACCAGCCTCCAACCACCCATCTTCTTCTGCACTAGGAACATGGTGGAATAAAAACCTGTGAATCGTTCCGATGAGGGGACAGGTACTGCTGCTCCTGGAGTTGCAGTGTTATAAACTTATTTAGGGCCAGTGCTTTTTAAGGGGAGGCTGGCGTTTTGGTTTTCTTGAAAGATGTCTGAGGAGGCTGCCGGAAAAAAGTCCAGAAGTGCCCATCCCGAATTGTGGACAGAACCCATGGGTCCTTGCATCTGTCGGCCAAGACTAGAAAAAAATGTTTTATCCGGGCTCCTACTGGGAGCGTCTTGGTTCTTCTGGTGTCAAAAGGATTTTGTCCCTTCTTGGGGAGTGGTGAGGGTCTTATTTCTTCTGGCCCCTAAAAAGGATGTCTGAGTGCCTCTCCATGACCTCTTGTTGTCCTTAAACTGTCGTGACTGCCTGAAGTCTTCGGAATTCGACTGTCAGAATTTTGACAAATAGCCTCTTGTCCTCCTGACCCTTCTGTCCTTGGGAAGCAGGCCGGATTTGCCTTCTCCCGAAACAAGGATTTGCAATCATATGGAATCTTGCACCAATTTTGCTTTGATGCCAGTTCAGCTGTCCAAGGTTTTAGCCATAAAACTGAATGCAGCACTGAGTTGGCTGAACGTATCGTGTCAATAACTGCTTCTCCCATAAAATCTGCCGCCAACTTGAGTTCTTCTAAAGCTTTGATTAGTTCATCTTTGGGAACGTCTTGGCGCAGGGCTGTTTCAACATTCTCTGTCCAAGACCTGATTGCTTTAGAGTCAGAGGTTAGTGCAATATCAGGTCTACAGGCCGCCCCCTCGGCTAAGTAACTCCTTTTAAGGTCTAAGTAAATTTGTCCATCCAGGGGGTCTTTGAATGATGTTGAATCCTCCATCGGCAAGTTTACATTTTTTGCTAAGCGCACCACATTGAGTTCAAAGACTTTATATCCATATTGGCTAATGGATACAATTTGCCCAGGCGAGCTAGGGAAAACTTCTTGTCTGTCTTGTTCCACTCTTCTTCTATAATTTCTCTAATCTCTCCCATCAAAAGGAAAGACAATCAAAAAAAAAAAAAAAAAAAAATAAAGTTGCCACAAAGAAAGTGACTTAAGCCACAATGATGTGAAAAGGAGAAGGGACAGAGATGAACTCTCAAGTTGATTTAAGTCTCTCAAAAGATATCGCTGAAGTGGCTATAAAAAAAAAAAAAAGAAAAAGGAAAAAGAAGAAAAAAAAAAAAAAAAAAAAAGGAAAGACAATCTGTTTCCTTTTGAGAGACGGAAAATACGTTTTTGATTTTGGTGATGGCTCTGCCAGGTCATCCCAGGCAATAGCATTCTTTACTGCTTGGATAAATGGCTGTACTAGGGCAAAACTGAAACCAGAAGGTTCCAAGTCCTCTGAGGATTCCGTTAAAGAATCCTCTGGTGTGGCATCACTGGCTGTCCATCCCGAGGGAGGCAGAGTGCTGACAGCTGAGGGCCCCCGGGATACTATGCTCCGTATCCTGGACTTGAGCCACCTGTGGAACTGGTTGAGCGGGGATTATAGCCACCAGCTCTGAAAATTAGTCCTTCATGGTCTGTTTGAGTAGGTCGACCACCTGCTGACTCTCCAGTTCCCGGTTTGCCGCGTAGTCCCTGAGACAGTCCTTACAGACCCATTTATCAGGGAGCGGTACAGCGCCATACGCCCAGCACTCCTTTCTCAATGAACGAGCCGGAGGCAATGGAGAGTGGTAATGTCTGAGACCTTGACCTCCCTGATTACATATGCCGTGATGAATGCGACCTACGCTCTGGGCTGTAGTCGTCATGGTGTCTTGAAGACTTCCTGGATCGCTTTGAGGGTACAGGGCTGAAAAAAACGAAGTTTTTTTCGTCGGTGGCGCACTTTTTTTTTTTTTTAATACTCATGTATAGAAGGTCCCATACCTACTGGACACAGGAGGATCTTGGTTTCGTGATGAATGGCTTATGGAAAAATTGGCAGGAGGATCAGCTGCGACATAAGAAAGTAAGAGGGTAAGAGGATGGATATCTAAAGAAAAAAAAAAGTACCACATGAACGAGCAATACCGTGTACCGATTGCTGAAAAAGAAAAAGACCTGCAGGGCACCACTGGCTATCAGTGGCAGCCCTGGAGCCCAACTGGAGCCACATTTTTAAACCCTAAAAGGGTAGGCAGGCTAATTACCATGTCAGCCCCCCCTTCTGGCAAACTAGATTTGAGAAGGGGAAGCTACGGCGCCAGCTTCCCTAAACAAATATGGCCCCCATAGACTAATAGCCATGTGCACCCACCAGCATTCATACAGTCGGTCCTGGGACGAACCCAAAAGATCCACAGAAGGGGTCTAATTAGCACTAATAGGGGCCCAAGAACAGGGACCGCGCACGGGGGAGGCTTAACCCAGCAGATGCTGCCAAAGGCAGAGGTAGGGACAAGCTACTACTTCTTAACTTCATCAAGAGGTATGAGGGAAAAAAGTAGAATGTTGGGGGAGGGACTACGTCCTTAATTTATGCTATTCACTAGTCCTTAGGGA
The DNA here is from genome assembly GCA_028564925.1 of Lithobates sylvaticus. Classification (NCBI taxonomy): domain Eukaryota; kingdom Metazoa; phylum Chordata; class Amphibia; order Anura; family Ranidae; genus Lithobates; species Lithobates sylvaticus. The sequence continues at coordinate 32,207,063 of CM053026.1, read as the reverse complement.
GGAGTCGAGGCGGAGCTCTATCATTGGCATGCTGCCATGGAGGCGCCAGGAAAGTAGAATTCCATCCTAACGCTAATTATGCTTAAAAATGTTCCGTTCCCCAGTCCCACTACCTATACTGCCTAATAGACACGTGCAGAACGAAAAAAAAATTGTTTTGTTTCGATTTGTTATTTTCATAAATTTGTTTAGTTAAATTAGTTTAATTCATTTAATTTGTTTTCGGAATTCATTTTGTTTATCTGAGTTCCATTCGACTGAATTCTGAAAATTCGAAATCCATTTGAATTCCATTCTAAATCAAATTTATTCTTTTCAAAATTCGATTTTTGGTAGATGGCTATATTCTTTCTATTCAGTTCTATTCTATTGTTCTATTCTTTTATTTTCTATTCTATTCTCTTTTTTATTCTATTCTTTTCTATTTAAATTCAAATTTATTCTAATAGAAATTTTAATTCTGGAAGATAGTTATATTCTTTCTATTTTATTCTACTGTTTTTTCTATTCTAATTTATTATTTTACATTCTATTTAATTTTGAATTTTATTCTATTTGAAGATTCAAATTTCGTAAGAAGGTTATATTCTATTTTATTCTAGTCTATTTTTTTTTCTATTTAAATTTAATTTAATTTTATGTGAAATTCGAATTTCAGAAGATAGTTATATTCTATTCTTTTTTAATTCTATTCCTTTATTTTCTATTCTATTTTATTCTGTTTTACTCTATTCTATTTTATTTTCTATTCTATGCCTTTATTTTCTATTCAGTTTTGTCCATTCTTTTATTTTCTATTCTGTTCTGTTTTACTCTATTATATTAAATGTTTTTAATTTTCTATTCTATTATTTTCTATTCTATCTTATTCTTTTCTATTTTATTTCTTTGTTTTCTATTCTATTTTATTCTCTTCTGAAATTCAAATTTGATGTTAAAAGTATTCGAATTTGATTAAAAAATTATTAAAATTCGATTTGAAAACAATTGGAATTTTGTCCAAAATTTATTATAGATATATCCGAATTTACGATTAACGAAAAATTTGTCAGAATTTCATTTTTTAAGCATAGTTAGTTTTAACACATACTTGAATAGAATTTTTATATTTAAACTCGAGTTCAGTGTTCCTTTTAATCAGTCAAATCTGGGCTGCACTACAGGTATTGGCATTACTGGGACAAGCTCATCTAGCGCCCAGGGCAAGGATTTAGAACCGCACCCCCTCCTCCACTCTTAATGCATGCCATAGAATGGGTTTACTGTCCTGTGTCCATTCTCTGCCTACTTGTTCCGCTGTGCCCAGGGCAGCTGCCCCTCCTGCCCACCCCTTGTGCCAGCCCTGGGTATTGCACAATCCCAGCTCACTCCAAGTTCAACATGAGATCTCTCCAGTAATGAACATTATGACTTTTATGACATCACTAACGCAACGCCCTCCCCCCTAGTCTGAATGTGATGTCATCTATGGAGGACCCTTTATAGCTTACTATAGTTCAGTAGGACACTGGCCCGCCAGATCCCCCCCCCCCCCATGTTCACGAGCCTTTATGCTCTGCTACAAAATGTTAGCTGTAGAGGTCATGTGTGCTTATGGTGTCACCTGTTGGTAGCGATCTTAAATCCTGGGCGTTGTCTGTAGATCCAAGCCCCGCCTCCACCATCACGCTCGGCTTGTCCACGTTGGTGTAATAAGCCAATAGTTTTACTTCTCGATCAAACTCCTGTCCCTCCACCAGTGACACCTGAGGCAAGAACACGATTATTACACATTCTGGCTCAAAGTACTCTCCAATGTCGCTCTGTGTTGTCAGTACAGGAAGCAGACCAAAGAGTGAAACAATACCCAAGCTCAACCGCCCGCTCTGTCCCACGTGGCTGAAGACTGGTGCTTTAGGGCAAAGTGTTCCCACACCCAAGCAGAAGTTCCATAGAAGAGATGAGCCGCCACTCTGTCAATCCGTTAAATGAAAAGTCTTTCTTGGCTACACATAAGTCCCATCACAAGTATGCTAACGGGTTTCGACTGTAGCAGCCGGAGGAAGGCCGCTACAGCTGAAACACGTTAGCATATTTGTGATGTGACATGTGTAGCCAATAAAGACTTTTCATTTGATGGATTCACCGGGTGCTGGCTCTTTTCTACCACAGTAAATAGACCGGTGACACCAAACAAAATCCTATTATTACTGATCTGTAATATAATAATAGTATCACAGCATAAAGGTGGGAATATGGGCCTGCTACATCTAGGTAACCCTAGGTTCACACCTCTGTGTTTTTTAGTGCGTTTTGCTGTATGCAGAAATGCACTACAGTCCATTCACCATGGCTTCCTATGGTACACGTTCACATCTATGTGTTTTTCAGCCAGTGCGTTTTTGGAAAGGGTCAAGGACTTTTTTTTTCCCCGCAGCAGATTGCGTTGTGTGTAATAGACTTCAATGGACACACGCCAAAAACGCAAGTCTTCCCCTGCCCCAAAGCACCCCCCATGTTGAGGGCATGTGGCCTAGTATGGTTCAGGGGGGGTGGGCTCGCTCATCCCCTCCCTTTCCTGACCTGGTGGGTGGCATGCTCAGATAAGGGCCTGGTATGGATTGGGGGGGGGGGGGGCCCACGCTGCTTTTTTGATGATTTTTTTCATTGCCGGCAATGCTTCTTTTTACATTCAGCTGATAACTCCTCAGTTGTTAAAGCGGAATCCCCCCCCCCAAAAAAAACGGATCTTCCGCTGTAAGTGCTGGTGACCCCCTGACATGCTACATTTGGCATGTCATTTTTTGGGGGGGGGGCTGCAGGTACCCTGTTCTTAGAGGCACCCATCTCCCACTTCCTCCCCTGCCACCGGTAGGAAGATCACCTCTCCCCCCTCCCTGCAATCTTCTGGGACACGTCACGGGTCTTAGCAGATTGCCCGGCCATTTGCAGAGTGGCACGCGCATGCACAGTGCTCATCCGTCTGTGAGGCCACAGTCGGGTGCCCACAGTTAGAATGCCGGTGCTGCGGAGGGGATGGGGAGAGGAGCAGGGGGAGAGGAGCTTCGTACGCCCGCATTGCTGGACCGTGGGACAGGTGAGTGTCTGATTATTAAAAGTCAGCAGCTACACTTTTTGTAGCTGCTGACTTTAAAAAGGGGGGAACTCCGCTTTAAGGGGCCCCAAATTTGGTCAACTGTGTCCATCTGCAGCAATATAATTTCGGGACCCTTTGGGTCCAGAGACGTCAAATTTTGGCTGCAGCTAGGGGGCATCTAGGAACCCTGAACTACCGAGTTTGAAGTTCGGGGGACCTATGGCTGTAAATGGGCACAGTGAGGCTGTAAATGGGCACAGTGAGGCTGTAAATGGGCATTGTTGACCCTCTTTTCCACTTACAGTAGCTGCGCATTTCTCACCCTAGGCTTATACTCGAGTCAATAAGTTTTCCCAGTTTTTTGTGGTAAAATTAGGTGCCTCGGCTTATACTCGAGTATATATATATACGGTACTCTCTCTCCCCTCCCCCCTAAAAGGTGCCAAATGTGTCACCGGAGGGGGGAGGAAGCAAACAAGCAGAGCTTCCCCTTTTGGGTGGAGCCCCACTTTAAGGACGCGGCGGACGGCTTCCTGGCCCGCTCTTTCACAGCCAGCTATACACAGTTTGTTCAAGAGAAAAACACATCAAAAACTCATGTTCCAAAATGCAAAATGCACCGCAAAGCACGCCTAAAAACCACATCAACTGCATGTGAACCTAGAGTTATAGGACATATACTGTATACAACACAAAGAAATATCTGGATCATTCAAAAACATGTACAAGTATTATTGCAAATGTGTTGCTAAAAATATAATTACATCACTTAGGGGCGTATTTATAAAAAAAAATTCACAGAGCTATTCGCACTGTGAAACTGCATGTACATTTGTTCTGTGCATAGTTGAATGTTATTAGGCTACTTTCTCCCAAGATCTAAAGTTATTCCTTTTATTAACGAAAAAAATAAAAAAATAGAGTGGTTTGAGAAAATACCACTAGATGACCACTAGATGGAGTGGGCAATCATAGTTAATAAATATTCCCTATGATCATCTAGTGGCCACAAGGCAGTATTTTCCTGATTGACTCTATTCTATATGGTTGAATAACATTTGACCTGGCAGGAAAATAGCCTAATAACTAGACATGTGCACAACAAAAAAATTCGTTTTTTTTCGTTTCGTTTTTTTAGTTTCCGTTGATTCGTAACGATTCGTACATTCGTAAGTCGTCGGTGTTCGGATTCGTAACGATTCGTACATTCGTAAGTCGTCGGTGTTCGGATTCGTAACGATTTGTACATTTGTAAGTCATCGGTGTTTGTATTCGTAACGATTCGTACATTCGTAAGTTATTTTTTCGTTGATTAGTTTTTTCGTTAGTTTAATTTTCGGACGCATTCGTATTTATTCGTACATTCGTAACATTTGTAACATTCGTAGATTCGTAATCGGAGCATAATTCGTAATTTTATGTAATGTGTATGCTATTATTACATTTTAATAATTTACGAATCCTTTTCTGTTAAAAAATAATTTACGAAACGAAAAAAAAAGTTACGAATCTAAAAAAAAGTTACGAATGTACGAATTTTTTTGTTCAATAGAGATACGGAAATTACAAATCGAAAAAAAAAAAAAAAAAAAAAGTTACGAATCTAAAAAAAAAAAAGTTACGAATCGAAAAAAAAGGTTACGAATCGAAAAAAAAAAGGTTACGAATCGAAAAAAAAAGGTTACGAATCGAAAAAAAAAGTTAATATTTATAAAAAAAAAAAAAATTTACGAATAAAAAAAAAAAAAAGTTACGAATCGAAAAAAAAAAAGTTACGAATCGAAAAAAAAAAATTACGAATCAAAAAAAAAAAGTTACGAATCGAAAAAAAAAAGGTTACGAATCGAAAAAAAAAAAATTACGAATCGAAAAAAAAAAGTTACGAATCGAAAAAAAAAAAGTTACGAATGTACGCATTTTTTTGTTCAATCCATTCGAAGCACGTTAAGCAGCGCCATTGTAAGAGACACGGAAAATTACGAATCGAAAAAAAAAAAAAAAAAAGTTACGAATGTACGAATTTTTTTGTTCAATCCATTCCAAGCACGTTAAGCAGCGCCATTGTAAGAGACACGGAAAATTACCAATTCAACAAAAAAAAAAAGTTACGAATGTACACATTTTTTTCGTTCGTTTTCGTTTTTTTTTTTTTTTTCGGATTTTCTTCATTAGTACATTCGTTGTTTTTAATTAGTTTTTTTCGGATTTTCGTTGTTTTTCGGATTCGCTCGATTCGAATGATTCGTTAATCGGATTCGTACGATTCGAACGTATTCGTTATTCGGATTCGTACGATTCGAAACGATTCGTTCATTCGTACGAAAACGAACGAACAAAAATAACGAAAAAAAAAGAAAAACGAAAAAAAAAGAAACTATTTGCACATGTCTACTAATAACATTTGATTTTGCCCTCATTCACATAGAATGATGGACATGCAGTTTTGCAGGGCAAACAGCTCTGTATTTATTTTTTTAAATACACACAGGTGCATTTGTTTTAAATGATTCACCAATGCAATGATGAATCACAAATCCTTGCAACAAAATTAGCGGAATTTCTGTAGTTTCCGTGCAGTTTTTTGGAAAGTCCTATATGTCACCCCCCCAATCCATAAATGTAATAAAAAAAGTATACATACCGTAATAGGATATTTTAAGCGTATGGTTGTTTTTATAAGCCAAAACTGATGATTAATCCCAGCCTGGGATTATATAGAGTACAGTGCTTCCGGGAAGAATTCACAGCGCTTCACTTTTTCCACATTTTGTTATGTTACAGCCTTATTCCAAAATGGATTAAATTCATTTATTTTCCTCAAAATTCTACAAACAACACCCCATAATGACAACGTGAAAGAAGTTTGTTTGAAATCTTTGCAAATTTATTAAGAATAAAAAACAAAAACAATCCCATGTACAGAAGTATTCCTAGACTTTGCTCAATACTTGGTTGAAGCTCCTTTGGCACCAATTACAGCCTCAAGTCTTGTTGAGTATGAGGCTACAAGCTTGGCACTCCTATTTTTGGGCGGTTTCTCCCATTCTTCTTTGCAGGACCTCTCAGGCTCCATCAGGTTGGATGGGGAGCGTCGGTGCACGGCCATTATCAGATCTCTCCAGAGATGTTTAATCGGGTTCAAGTCTGGGCTCTGGCTGGGCCACTCGAGGACATTCACAGAGTTGTCCCGTAGCCACTCCTTTGTTATCTTGGCTGTGTGCTTAGGGTCGTTGTCCTGTTGGAAGATGAACCTTCACCCCAGTCTGAGGCCCAGAGCGCTCTGGAGCAGGTTTTCATTAAGGATGTCTCTAGGCATTGCTACATTCATCTTTTCCTCAATCCTGACTAGTCTCCCAGTTCCTGCCACTGAAAAACATCCCCACAGCATGATGCTGCCACCACCATGCTTCACTATGGGGATGGTATTGGCCAGGTGGTGAGCGGTGCCTGGTTTCCTCCAGACTGGACCCTTTCCATTCAGGAGTTCAATCTTTGCTTCATCAGACCAGAGAATTTTGTTTCTCATGGTCTGAGAGTCCTTCAGGTGCCTTTTGACAAACTCCAGGTGGGCTGTCATGTGCCTTTTATTGAGGAATGGCTTCCATCTGCCCACTCTACCACAGAGGCCTGATTGGTGGGGTGCTGCAGAGATGGTTGTCCCTCTGGAAGGTTCTCCTCTCTCCACAAAAACACTGGAGTTCTGTCAGAGTGACCATCGGGTTGTTGGTCACCTCCCTGACTAAGGTCCTTCTCACCCGATCACTCTAGGAAGAGTCCTGGTGGTTCCAAACTTCTTCCATTGACAGGCGATGGAGGCCACTGTGCTCATTGCTGCAGAAATGTTTTCTGTACCCTTCCCCCGATCTGTGCCTCCATACAATCCTGTCTCGGAGGTCTTCAGACAATTCCTTGGACTTCATGGCTTGGTTTGTGCTCTGACATGCACTGTTAAGACCTCATGTACACTGCTGCTGCTAAACGGAGATTTAGGAGCAGTTGGACATTTTTTTCACCTTCTCCTGAACTCTCCTCTGTGTTATCTTATCAGTACATGCACACAGGGCCGTTTACAGTCGTTTCGTTTCGTTTCAAGGCAGTTGAGTTTAGAGGCCTTTTTTTTGGAAAGCAAAAGAATTAGTTCAGACGCTGAGTTTAGAGGCATTTTTAAGCGACAAACGATTCTAAACGCGGTAAGCCACGTTTCGTTTATAGGCGTTTTTTTTTTTTCTTCAAAAGCTTCTAAACGCAAACGCGGCAAAACGCCACTAAACGCGGCATGTAAACGCGGCAAAACTGACATTTTAAGCGTTGGTTACTATCTGTCAAGTTAGATCGTTCAGGAGAGGTTGTAAAAACGTCCCGTGTACATTAAGCCTAATGCGGCGTACACACGGTCGGAATTTCCGATGGAAACAGTCCGATGGGAGCTTTTCAACGGATTTTCTGACCGTGTGTATGCCCATCGGTCTTTTTCTGTCTGAATTTCCGACGGACTTCCGATGTTCCGATTTTCCGATCGTGTGTATGCAATTCCGACACGTAAAAATTCCGACGCATGCTCGGAAACAATTCGACGCATGCTCGGAAGCATTAAACTTCCCTTCTATAGTGCTGTCGAACGTGTTTTATGCCGCTGTGTTACTGACCGTCGGAATTTGGTGTGACCGTGTGTAGGCAAGACAGTTTGAGCGAAATTCCGTCGGAATTCCGACGGGAAAACCATCAGAGCTTTTTCCGACGAGAATTCCGATCGTGTGTACGCGGCATTAGGCTCCTTTCACACTTGTGCGACTTCAAAGTCGCGCGATTTTACCGTGATTTTGCCGCGATTCGCGGGCGCGATTTTTGCTGCGATTTCAAGGAATGCCTGTGTAAGTGGCATCAAAATCAGACCAAAGTAGTGCAGGGACTACTTTGAAGTGGTACTAATATGAATATCTGTCATTGGAAATCATGGGGGAACGACTTGTCACGCTACTTTGCAGTCCCAAATCGCGGGACAAGTCGTATAAGTGTGATAAGGGGCCTAACTGTGGGACTTTATATAGACAGATGTGTGCCTTTCCAAATCATGTCTAATCAACTGAGCAATCAAGTTGTTGAAAAATCTCAAGGATGATCAGTGGAAACAGGAGGCAACTGAGCTCAAATTTGAGTGTCATGGCAAAGTCTGTGAATACTTCTGTACATGGGATTTTTTTTCCGTTTTTTATTAAGATTAAGATTTCAAACAAACTCCTTTCACATTGTCGTTATGGGGGATTGTTTGTAGAATTTTGAGAAACATAATGAATTTAATCTATTTTGGAAAAAGGCTGTAACATAACAAAAAGGTGGAAAAAGTGAAGTGCTGTGATTACTTTCCGGATGCATTTTATGTATACACTGAAGTGTTGCCAACCCCCCCGAACTGAAATTTACTGGCAAGACGCCAAAATTTACAAACAGCACCAATTTTTTACTGGCAGAAATCGTGAAATTTACTGACAACACAACATTTTTTACTGGCACTGCAAAAAAGTACCTAAAATTACAGTTTTCTGTGCTAAACAGTGCAAATATCAATATGTGAACTATAAACACATAGTTAGTGCTATTAGCAATGTGTTTAAGTTAAACAAAAGTCAGAAAACATATTTCTCCATTAACATGAATGTCAGGATACTAGCACAGAGTTCCCCCTTACATCAGAGTCTCCAGGATTTCCCCTTAGGCCCCTTTCACACTGGGGCGGTGCGGGGCGGCGACGGTAAAGCAGCGCTATATTTAGCGCTGCTTTACCATCATTTTACCCGCGGTATGCGGCCGCTAGCGGGGTGGTTTTAACCCCCGCTAGCGGCCGCAAAAGGGTTAAAAACCTCCGCAAAGCGCCGCTCCAGCGGCGGTTTGCGGGCGGTATCCCCGCGGTTTCCCATTGATTTCAATGGGAAGGAGCGGTATAGGAGCGGTAAATACACGGCTCCTTCACCGCTCCAAAGATGCTGCTAGCAGGACTTTTGTTGCGGTCCTGCTAGCGCACCGCTCCAGTGTGAAAGCCCGCCGGCTTTCACACTGGAGTGAATGGGGCCGTTTTTTTTTCAGGCGGTGTACAGGCGCTATTTTTAGCGCTGTACCGCCTGAAAACCGCCCCAGTGTGAAAGGGGCCTTACAGTGAAAGGGGAACGCTACAGATCATGATGTAAGGGGGAATTTTGAAAATGGGGGGGGAGGGGGGGGTTGCTCTGGTGACTAGAGACCCCCTTCTGCAGAGTGAATACACTAAGGTGAGTGGGTTACTAATATAGGGGGAACCTTTATATCAGTGCCCCCTTACATTATTGTATTCACTCCCCTCTTACATAAGAAACCACCCTCACACCGGCCTAGCGGCAATGTCACTGACCTCTCAGGTGCACCGTGCAGGACTCAGTCAGATGGCTTCAGCAGCTTGGCGGCTCTGGATTTATTGTATCGTCTCCTCTCCACAGTCCACACGTCTGTCTCCTCCCGTGACCCCCCCCCCCCCCCCATCCCTGCAGCGCTCCTACTCTTGACTCCTTTCTAGGATTGCCCTCAGATACTGCAGACATACTACAGGAGGGGGACAGAGGCATACGGACATACTACAGGAGGGGGACAGAGGCATACGGACATACTACAGGAGGGGGACAGAGGCATACGGACATACTACAGGAGGGGGACACACAAGCATGCTGCTGACATACTACAGGAGGGGGACACACAGGCATGCTGCTGACATACTACAGGAGGGGGACAGAGGCATACGGACATACTACAGGAGGGGGACACACAGGCATGCTGCTGACATACTACAGGAGGGGGACACACAGGCATGCTGCTGACATACTACAGGAGGGGGACACACAGGCATGCTGCTGACATACTACAGGAGGGGGACACACAGGCATGCTGCTGACATACTACAGGAGGGGGACACACAGGCATGCTGACATACTACAGGAGGGGGACACAGGCATGCTGACATACTACAGGAGGAGGACAGTCCTTCAGTGTCCTTCACTGTCCCCCGGCATGCCTTGGCTTCACCCCCCCCCCCCAGTAATTACATGTCATACATACTCTGTCTGTCATCTGTCCCCAGTAATGTCATCCTCTGGCCCAGTGTCACACTCTCCTCCTCACTTGCCACCCCCTCGACTCCTCCGCCTACAGCGAGTACACAAAACGTGGCTGCTGTGTCTTAATCTATTCGAAAATGGCGCCAGGCGGCGACATTAAGTTACTGCGCATGCGCCGCCCAGCCAAGCGACTACTAGCTTTCCCGAGCCCGTCCGGCTTCGGAACGGCGCATTCGCAGCTACATGGTCGGCTCGCGCCCATCATTTTTACTGGCACCCGCTGCCCGTAACGGACATTTACGAACACCCTAAAAACGGGTGTAAATTTACGGGCTGTCCGTAAATCTACGGGCGGTTGGCAACACTGATACACTGTATAGTATAATACAGTGTGTGTGTGTGTGTGTGTGTGTGTGTGTGTGTGTGTGTGTGTGTGTGTGTGTGTGTGTGTGTGTGTGTGTGTGTGTGTGTGTGTATATATATATATATAGTGACCAAAAGTCAAAAAGGATGGAAGATTTGTAGTTATCTGGTCAGTATAAGAAATGAGCGTGAGCCCCACTCACTTTGGCGCCGGTCCTGTCGTTATCCGTGTACTCCAGAGGGGTGATATCACAGTTGGACTCGATCTTGACGATGCCGTACGCAGACTTGAAGTGAGCACTCAGACTCAGTGTGTGGGGGATCTGTGGATGTTTGTCGGTTGTACTCCCAGTGTGGTCTGGAATAGGGTGGAAAGAGGTTGCTTTAAAGGCGATAAGAACGCTGCTCATATATTTACGGCCTTAGAGTGGACCTAGCATCAGATACATGACTTTGTAAAATTGCATGCCCACAATTCCAGATATTTATCACAGGAATCCCCCTAACAATGACTTAATCTGCTTTTCTCTCCAGAAGGATGGTACCATCTTTACCTAGGCTCAGCTGTACTAAGCTGAATGAGATGCCAGATGAGAGATGGCACCAGTGGTGGCTGGTGCTCAATTTTTTTTCGGGGGGTGGCAAACAAACCTCCCGGCCGCCCCCCTCCAATAGGTTGATCATCCTGGTTTATTTACCCCATCCAGGTCACTGGTCCAGGCCCCATTGCTTCTGCTCCTTGGCGGATTCCCGGGCGGCTTCCTCGCTGCTTCTCCATCTCGGTGGCTTCCTGGGGCGGCTTTGGCAGCTTCCCCACTGCTTCTCCTACCTGCCAATTGGGTCGCTTCTCCTCTCGGCCAATTGGGTCGCTTCTCCTCTTGGCTAATAGGGTCTTAAGAACCGCTTCCTGATTGGCCATGTGACATCAGCAAATTAATATTCGTTATTGTCTTCCTGCTTCTCCTCCCGGTCGATCAGGAAGCGGGTCTTAAGACCCTAATGGCCGGGAGGAGAAGCAGGAAGTCAATAGCGAATATTAAAGTGGAAGTAAACCCATCGATTTAACAGTCTAAAAAAAAAAGGCATGCCGTGAATGCCAACTGCACATTGGCTGTGCTCTCAACCAAACAGTCAAACCATCCAATGGCTGGTGTCATAACGGGTCACATGTGCAGCACTGTGGCAGTTTAAGATTAAACAGAGGCAAAGATGGCGGCTTCCTTGGCTGAAAACGATAGGGGGGTTTACTTCCACTTTAATTTGCTAATGTCACACAAGTGGGTGGGCTCTGCGCCCAAGCCTACCCATTTTGAAGCTAATTAGAGCCTCTAGCTCTGATCATGTGCTTCTAAAAAAAACAATCAACACAAACCCCTTATGAGCGGCCTTTCTTCACACCACCATTAATTTAAATGGGCTGCCCTATTTGTGGGAAAGGGGAGCAAGGAGAGCTGATGAATCACTACTGGGAGGGGGAGCAGGGAGAGCTGAGCTAATCAATCACTACTGGGAGGGGGAGCTGAGCTGATGAATCACTACTGGTATTGGAAGCAGGGGGAGCTGCACTGCTGTTATACATGGGAGGAGGGAACAAGAGGAACTGAGCTGCTGCAACAATGACTTCTGCAGTGAACTTAGAGCAGTGATGGTGAACCTTGGCACTCTAGATGTTTTGGAACTACATTTCCCATGATGCTTCCCTACACTGCAGAGTGTATGAGCATCATGGGAAATGAAGTTACAAAACATCTGGGATGCCAAGGTTCACCATCACTGACTTAGAGGATACATTGCTCCACCGTGCCTGCAGCTACAGAGGTCATTGAGGATTTGTTGTAAAGCTCATGTACTGCTTGTCAAGCCTATATAAATACTTAAATGTCCATAGATTTTCCACAAGTTAATATTAAATCCATTCGTATTGAATGACACTGTATGGATGCAGGTTAGCGAAAAATTTATTTTTTTATTTCTTTTCATAACATACAATGATGTGAAAAAAGTATTTCCCCTTCCTGATTTTTTTGTATTTGCCACCTTCCTGATTTTTTGTCACACTTAAATGATTCAGATCACCAAACAAATGTTAATGTTACACAAAAATAACCCGAGCAAATCCAAAGTGCAGTTCTGAAAATTATGATTTCATTTATTAAGAGAAAAAAGCGGTCCAAAACTTCCTGGCCCTATGTGAAAAAGTAATCCCCCCCCTGCTAAATCATGAAGGAACTGTGTTGAACCACATTTTTTTGGAAAGCTGAGTTGAAAGCTGCCAGACCTGTTGAATCAGGAAATCACTTAAATACGGTAGTAGCTGTCTGACAAAGTGAAGCACGCTAAAAGATCTAAAAAAGCAACACATCATGCTGCGATCTAAAGCAATTCAAAAACAGATGAGAAACAAAGTCATTGACATGTATCAGTCTGGAAAGGGTTACAAAGCCATACCTAAGGTTTTGGGACTCCAGCAAACCATGGGGAGAGCCATTATCCTCAAATGGAGAAAACTTGGAACATTGGTGAACCTTCACAGGAGTGGCCGGACAACCAAAATTACTCCAAGAGCATAACGACGATGTATCCAAGAGGACATAAAAGAACTCAGAACAACATCTAAAGAACTGCAGGCCTCTCTTGCCTCAGGTAAGGTCAGTGTTCATGATTATAGTTGAGCGGACACCTGAATGTTCGGGTTCGACGGGTTTGGCCGAACTTCGCAAAAAAGTTCGAGTTCGGGACCAAACTTGACCCGAACTTGACCCCGAACCCCATTGAACTTTTGAGGACTAAAATGGCTCTAAAAAAGTAATGGAAAGGGCTAGAGGGCTGCAAATGGCAGAAAAATGTTGTTACAAGCATGGCAAGTGCTCTGCAAACAAATGTGGATAGGGAAATAACTTAAAATAACATAAAATACATAAAAAAATTAAAAAAATATGCTGGAGACCCCCCTTCTCAGAAGAGGTATAGGAAGTCGCACCTGAGGACGTTGTTTCACTTATGCGTGTAGCTGGCACAGATCGACCACGTCCTCTCCCTGCAACAGGAGCTCCACCAGCAGCACCACGACCGGAGCCACGTCGCTTCTTTGACGTTCTCCTCAAATTTCTCAAATTTAGGATCTTGCCCTAAATGGGTGTTTTTAGAATAGCAGATTAGAGCAACAGTATCTAAAGGGTGTATCTCACACCTACAGATATGCAGAAAATGCTATTCAAAAAAAATGTTTTTGCCCTAAAAATACATTTTTTGAATAGCACAATAGAAGAACACTATCTAAATTGTGTATCTCACACATACAGATATGTAGGAAACACTGTAAAATATTTTTTTGGGTCCTAAATGGGTGTTTTTAGAATAGCAGAATAGAGCAACATTATCTAAAGGGTGTATTTCACACCTACAGATATGCAGAAAATGCGATTCAAAACATTTTTTTTTGCCCTAAATGATTTTTTTCTGGAATAGCAGAATAGAAGAACACTATATAAATTGTGTATCTCACACGTACAGATAAGCAGAAAACACTGCAAAATATTTTTTTTTGCCCTAAATGGGTGTTTTTGGAATAGGAGAATACACCAACAGTATCTAAAGGGTGTATCTCGCAATAATTAGTAGGCATGGCTGTGATGTCTTCTAAGGGCACACGAGTTAAACAAATGTTGATTGGCTGCCCTGCAGCTTTTTAAAATGCACCATTACATTGCCGAACACCGAACTCGAACCCGAACATACAGTTAATTTGATTCGCGTTCGGGTCCGGGACCCAAAAGTCCGATCAAAAAAGTTTGGGTTCGTTCAACCCTATTCATAAATCAACAATAAGAAAAAGACTGGGCAAAAATGTCATCCATGGGAGAGTTCCAAGGCCAAAGCCACTGCTGACCAAAAAGAACACATCTCTCAAGTCTCACATTTGGCAAAAAACATTTTAATTATCCAAGACTTTTGGGCAAATATTCTGTAAACTGATGAGACAAAAGTTGAACTTTTTGGAAGATGTGTGTCTCGTTACATCTGGCGTAAAATGATCACATCATTTAGTAAAAGTAACATCATAACAACAGTCACACATGGTAGTGTGATGGTCCGGGGCTGCTTTGCAAGTTCAGGGTCTGGACGACTTGCCATCATTGATGGAACCATAAATTCTGCGCTCTACCAGAAAATCCTGAAGTAGAATGTCGAGCCATCAGTTCCAGACCTCAAGCTCCCTTTCAATAGATTTTTATTCAAAAGTTTACCAAAGTACAGACATACCAATGTGGTTAGACAAATCAAGGAAGGGTGCTCCCTCCGATACAATCAAGAGCCTGAGTGTTATGGACAGGACCCAAATAATCGAGCCTAAAAGGCTGGGCCCTCCTAATGAAGCATCCGTTTACTAAGAGCATAAACTTGGTGAGTTTAGACACCTTATGACAGACATAGAATGGAGGCATATCTATAAAAGAACGTCACATTAGCAATTAGTCAAATGGTAACACAACTATAATCAAGGAAACGTGGGAGCTATAAGGACAGAGATTACATTCAGTACCTCAAGGCACAATGCCTTGCTCCCTTAACCACTTCAGCCCCGGACCAATTGGCAGCCAAAGGACCAGGCCCCTTTTTGCGATTCGGCGCTGCGTCGATTTAACTGACGATTGCGTGGTCGTGCGACGTGGCTGCCAAACAAAATTGGCGTCCTTTTTTTCCCACAAATAGAGCTTTCTTTTGGTGGTATTTGATCGTTCCTGCGGTTTTTATTTTTTGCGCTATAAACAAAAATAGAGCGACAATTTTGAAAACAATGCAATATTTTTTGCTTTTTGCTATAATAAATATCCCCAAAAAATATATAAAAAAAACATTTTTTTTCCTCAGTTTAGGCCGATACGTATTCTTCTACATATATTTGGTAAAAAAAATCGCAATTAGCGATTATTGATTGGTTTGCGCAAAAGTTATAGCGTTTACAAAATAGGGGATAGTTTTATAGCATTTTTATGAATATTTTTTTTTTTACTAGTAATGTCGGCGATCAGCGATTTTTATTGTGACTGCGACATTATGGCGGACACATCGGACATTTTTGACACATTTTTGGGACCATTGTCATTTATACAGCAATCAATGCTATTTAAATGCATTGATTCCTGTATAAATGACACTGGCAGTGAAGGAGTTAACCACTAGGGGGAGGGGAGGGGTTATGGGCTGTGACATGTGTGTGTTTTTTTACATTAGGGGGCGGGGCTGACGTCTGACGTCATTGATCGGCTTTCCCGATGACCGGGAACAGCCGATCAATGACAGGTAGGGTAGGAAGCACGGGGAGAGGTTTGTTTACACAAACCTCTCCCCGTTCTTCAGCTCTGTGACCCGATCGCGGGACACCAGCGGCGATCGGGTCTGCTGGTCCCGCAGCCGGGATCACGGAGCTCCCAACCGGGTTGCGAGCGCGCCGCTGGCGGCGCGCGGGACCCACGGGCAGGCAATTAAAGGCCCACATACAGGTACGTGATCCGGGACCCCAACACCTAAGGGGCCTGTAGGTATTTAATCCAAGGTTACAATACCTTCTCAAATTTGGTTTGCTTGTCTCTAAGAATACTTGTTATTTTATAATTAATCATAATCCACGATATTTTGTGTTTAACCACCATGACGTTATTCACGGGTGATTTCCATGCTCACACTATTATGATTTTAGCTACATTAAATATGAAAAAGATAAGGTTTTGGAGGTGCCTTGGGATCTCACCAGACCTCAAGCACACTTGGGTTATGCAGCAGGACAATGATCCGAAACACACCAGCAAGCCCACTACTGACTGGCTCAGAAAAAGCTAAATTAAGGTTTTGGAGTGACCTAGTCAAAGTCTGGACTTAAATCAGATTAAGATGCTGTGGCATGACCTTAAACGGGCTGTTCATGCTGGAAAACCCTCCAATGTGGCTGAATAAAAACAATTCTGCAAAGAAGAGTGGGCCAAAACTCCTCCACAGTGATGTGAAAGACTCATTGACAGTTATCACAAACAGGAGAAAAATGTTTGCTTATCACCTCTAAATTATATTGGCACCACATCCCTTCAATTAATGAACAACAAGAAAGATAGAATATTGGTATTTTTAGGGTGCACAATTCAACACAGTAAATATATCAAAAATAATGTTTATTTATAAAACTTAAAACATGATAGAATAAAAAGTCCATCAAAATATACAAAAACAGTTTCTGAATGTGCAGCGGAAAAAATTCTCAACATGTTTCACCACGTTTAGTAGCTTCCTCAGGAGAATTACATTTATCAGGCACTATCAACTGTATGTAGGTGGACTAGTCACAGTTAAAGATTCTGTGAAGCCCAATAAAGAGGCCGAGTGGTCAGAAGGAACCATAGAGGGTGGTATATGGTTGAAAAACACATATTTGGGAGCTGGTAGGTAAAACAAAGATGAACTTCCACATATCCAAAACTGGAGGTGACTGGTATATCCGAAAATCCCCAAAAAGCAATAGAGATCTTAAACTATACAGTAGTTCAGCAGTATGATCCTTCCTCCTTTCGTAGAGGCCACAAGCTTTCTTCATTCTGGAAAGCTGTGCCGCCACTGGCTGTGAGTAAACGTGGAAGGGGGAGGAGAGGGGGGACACTCTGATGCAAGGAGGACTCTGATGGGGGACACTCATGGGAGACACTCTGATGCTAGGGGGGACACTGATGGTGGATACTCTGATGGGGGACACTCTGAATGCAGACATGTGCTATTTACAATGTGCAGAATGCAGACACGTACTATTTACAGGGTGCAGAATGCAGACAGTAATGACACATAATCACCTGATAAATGCCTATTTAGAGTCCTTTATTACTAACCTTGTAATTTTTCAGTTTATTTGCGCCAATCTGTAAGGCTGTGCTATATACCATGATCTGCGAGGCTGTGCTATATACCATGATCCGTGAGGCTGTGCTATATACCATGATCTGTGAGGCTGTGCTATATACCATGATCCGTGAGGCTGTGCTATATACCATGATCTGTGAGGCTGTGCTATATACCATGATCTGTGATGCTGAGCTATTTACTCTGTCCTGTGATGCTGAGCTATGTACTCTGTCCTGTGAAGCCGAGCTATGTACTCTGTCCTGTGATGCTGAGCTATGTACTCTGTCCTGTGATGCCGAGCTATGTACTCTGTCCTGTGATGCCGAGCTATGTACTCTGTCCTGTGAAGCCGAGCTATGTACTCTGTCCTGTGATGCCGAGCTATGTACTCTTTCCTGTGATGCTGAGCTATGTACTCTGTCCTGTGATGCTGAGCTATGTACTCTGTCCTGTGATGCTGAGCTATGTACTCTGTCCTGTGATGCTGAGCTATGTACTCTGTCCTGTGATGCTGAGCTATGTACTCTGTCCTGTGATGCTGAGCTATGTACTCTGTCCTGTGATGCTGAGCTATGTACTCTGTCCTGTGATGCTGAGCTATGTACTCTGTCCTGTGAAGCTGAGCTATGTACTCTGTCCTGTGATGCTGAGCTATGTGCTCTGTCCTGTGATGCTGAGCTATGTACTCTGTCCTGTGATGCTGAGCTATGTACTCTGTCCTGTGATGCTGAGCTATGTACTCTGTCCTGTGATGCTGAGCTATGTACTCTGTCCTGTGATGCTGAGCTATGTACTCTGTCCTGTGATGCTGAGCTATGTACTCTGTCCTGTGATGCTGAGCTATGTACTCTGTCCTGTGATGCTGAGCTATGTACTCTGTCCTGTGAAGCTGAGCTATGTACTCTGTCCTGTGATGATGAGCTGTATACTCCTGACACTATGGGTGGAAGCAAGTGGAATACAGGGGACGGATTGGGTGGTTTCCAAAAGGGTGGGGCTTATGAGAAGTGGGAGGGGTCAAAAAGGAAGGGCGGGGTCTGACGCCCCCCATCCTAAAACTTCACCAGCCGCCGCGGGTGGCACAACCATTAGGTTTAAGGGGTATTTACATTTTCACATAGGACCAGGCAGGTTTGGACAGATTTTTTTCTCTTGATAAATTAAATCATCATTTATAAACTGCATTTTGTATTTACTCGGTTTACTAGGTTATCTTTGTGTAATGTTAACATTTGTTTGCTGATCTGAAGCATGTAAGTGTGACAAATATGCAAAAAAAAATAAAAAATCAGGAAGCAGGCAAATATTTTTTCACAGCACTGTACATGTTTTTTTTTTTTACACCTGCTGATTTGTACCTTTCAGGATTGAGGGGTTGAGGATGTCCGGCAGCACAAAACGCACAGCTCCGTCTTCTTCCACCGGCAGCTCCTGCACATATCTCAGGGTGACATCGGCCTCCTGACCAGGAGGGAGCTCCCCAATGCTGCAGATGAAGAGATTTGTCAAACTCTCCTCTTCCATCTGGAGGAAGGCTTCCTGGTCCTGGCTGATGGACCCATCATAGGTTTTGTGAACCTAAAAGACAGGCAGAAAAATTCTTCTTTGTCATGACATGCTAAAGTAAATACACAACCAACACACCAGCAATAAGATGTTGATAAAGTAGATAAGCTGTTATCCTTATTAAAATTGATTCTATCTCTCTATTTTTTACCTTTTTATTTAATAAAATACTTCTTTTAACCTTTGTTTTAAACTTTCTTGTATCTTAGTACTGCCAGTCTCCTGCAGCGTCTTTGCCAACGCTTCCACCCTACATGCACTCCGGCCATGGCTGGTTGGCATTTTGCGGGGCGGGTTACCTGATGGTGACATTGGTGGAGCATACCTAGATTAAGTGTTGAAATAGCCATTTGAAGTCTCCACGGGAAGCTTGTGTGACATAAAAAGGATACCTTATAACAACCTTTGCCATGTATTTATAGTGATACCTTCATCAATTATGCATCTAAAAAAAATATGGAGCTTAAGGTCAAAGGGGCAGCAAGGGGGTAGTAAAAGTAGGCAGTTGATCCACATTTTTTCTGCTCCTCCATAAATACAGATGGAACAGTGAACGTTGTCACCCTATATGTACAGTTTATTTTTAATGCGTTGCACTCCAACGTACAAAATGGTTCACATCTGATTAAAGCTGCACACCAACTAAATGCATTAGGGGACCATTCAAAATGAATCACACTGCAATGGACTGTGTTTTACTGTGCATTACTGCAAGAAGATAGTGTGAATGGGCCCCAAAATGAAGAATCTGAGAGATTTTGTAAATGGGCCCCAAAACAAGAAAACTGAAGAATTTGGTAAATAAAGCTTCCTCATTACCTGCCTCTTCTCCTGGAGGTCGGCTATAATCTTCTTCTCCCCTACTGTGGCCTCAAAGCTGTAGATGGCGGAATCTTCATTCACAGGGAAGACAAAGACCGCACCCACCGCCATCTTGTTCTTATACTTGAGAGTCGCTGATACATCCGCCACGAAGCCTTTTACCTGGACGTCAACCCAGATTCCCTGCAAAGGGACTGGACACACACAAGAAGATGCCTAGACTATTGGGGTGTGAGTTGTACATCAGACCAACCTTTCTTAAGGTTCCTCATAAGAAATTAATTTATAGGTCTCTTATGGGTATGTGGGAGCATGTGACCTTCTCCATGGGATAGTGCTCAGGCCTGTGACCAATCACCAGAATGGACAAAGTGAAAGTGTTTAGGTGGGCCCATAGGTTCAAAGTCATATGCTCTGTTATGGTGCCCCCTGACTGGTGAAGTGGGCTCTCCCAAGGTGCAAAGTCTAAGTACCAATTGGCTTTCACCAGAGCTCCTGGTCCCCAAATTTCTTTGGTCCCCGGCTTGCCCCCAGAATCTCCCCACTAAGTGGTTGCATGGCAGAAAGGCTACAGAGCCGAGACTGTTCACGATGTGGTAGACAAGACATTAGTAAGGTCTAGGCCTGTGATCATGGCAGGAGTGTAGTCAAGTCCACGTAGAGGTCTTGGCAGGTGAAAAACAAGAGAGCAGTCCGATACAGGCAGAGGCCATGACAGATGGCAAACAAAAGACTATTTGGGTCCAGACCCATGATCGTGGCAGGTGGCGGGCAAGAGAGTAGTCAGGTCCAGGTATTGGTAGTAGTAGTAGTCATGTCAAAGCAGAGGTCTTGGCAGGTAGCAAACAAGAAGGTAGTCAGGTCCAGACAGAGGTTGTGGCAGATGGCAGGCTAGAGAGTAGTAAGGTCCAGGCAGGGGTCACAGCAGGCTAGATAGTAGTAAGGTCCAGGCAGGGGTCACAGCAGGCTAGAGAGTAGTAAGGTCCAGGTAGGGGATCGCAGCAGGCTAGAGAGTAGTAAGGTCCAGGTAGGGGTCGCCGTAGGCAAAAGAAAAGTCAGGTCCAGGCAGGGTCAAGTCAGAGAGTAGCCGATAGAATCGGGGTAAGCAACTAACAAGGAATTGCCAGTTAAGTATTATAGGTCTTTAGTGCTCATGGAGTTGGCAATAAGCACTTCACAGGCTGGAGGTTGAACACCATTCTGGTCAGAGAACATGTCCATAGTCATTATTGAGAACTCTGGAAGCCCTGGAGGTAGTGGAGGTGCAAGGAATCCTGCAAGACCCAGCAGGGATCCTGCAAGACCCAGCAGGGATCCTGCAAGACCCAGCATGGGTCTTGCATGGATCAAAATTCAGCTGGTTCAGCAGAGACTGTCTAAATTTTGGCTGCTGAATGGCTACTTTGGTTGAAAAGAAGTCATCTGTTCAACTACCCCATCAAATTTTAGCTGCTTGATCAGCACTGCAGGCTATAGCCTGCAGCACTGATGTGTGTATTCTGACGTTGGGATTCCTCCACCCACCTCAAAATTGTGGATGAAGGAAAAGAGTCTGGTTGAAAAAAAAAAATGGAGTTAGACTTATCGGTAACTCTTTTTCTAGGAGTTCCATGACAGCCTCTGAGACATAGGCTCCTCCCTCCAGGACAGGAAACATGTACACCCAAAATTGCTTAAAGGGCGGTCCTCCAGGCCTCCCCCTTCAGTTTCCTCAAGAACCGCCAGAAGGATCTGAAAGACATAACACACTAGCACAACGTCAGTATATACCTCCAACACCAGTCAAAAAAAATACTGGGTGGGAAACCAGGCTGTCCTGGAAGACTCCTAGAAAAAAAGAGTTACCGGTAAGTCTAACTCCGGATTTCTCCTTTCGTCTTCCAGGACAGCCTCTGAGATGATAAGCATGAAACTTACTCTGTGAAGGTGGACCACTGCCTGGAGGACCTTTCGTCTGAATGTCTGCTCCTTATCAGACAACAAATCCAGATGGTAATGCTTTGCAAACGTAGAGTAGCTGGACCACGTTGCCGCTCTGCAGATATCATCTGGAGTGGCACCGACTCTCTATGCCCATGAAGTTGAGACAGCCCTGGTTGAATGTGCCTTAACTAGGGGCGCTCACCTCCCTGCCAAGCCGCATGCCTCCGTAATCGCCATTCTAATCCATCTCGCAATGGAAGATTTTGACGCTTTACATCCCTTGCGTGCCCCCGCAAAGTTAACAATTAAAGAATCTGACTTCCTGAAGTTCTTACTGACCTCAAGACAAAAGGCTTCGCCTAACATCCAATAATCTAAAAGGTTCCTTCCTCATCTACTTCTGAGGTGGAATAAAATGTTGGTAAGATAATGTCCTGTGTTCTGTGAAATGCAGTCGATACTTTAGGGAGGAAACAAGGATCTGTTTTGAGCACAACCTATCCTCCAAAATTAACAAAAATGGCTCTCGCATCGAGAACGCCTGTAACTCACTCACCCTTCTGGCTGAAGTGATTGCTATCAAAAATACTGCCTTGAGCACCACTCACTTAACCTCCGATTTCTCCAGGGGTTCAAAGGGACTTTCTGTAAGCGCCACGAGGACCAATGACAGATCCCAGGAGGGGCAGGCCCGAACCTTCACTGGCCTGGACCTAGAGAGGGCCTTGAAGAAGTTCTTAACGAATCGATCCTGCTGTAGTGAGACTTGAAGAAAAACACTCAAAGCGGCGGCCTGCACTTTTAGCGTGCTGATAGAAAGGCCTAACTCTACTCCTGCCTGGAAAAAATCCTGGCCTGCAGGAATCCCAGGCTGTTCCAGCCATGTTCTGCTAACCAGGAATTTAACCTTCTCCATACTTTGGCATGAGACCTTGCAGTGGACGCTGGTGAAGTCTTGCCCAGGGGACTGCTGGAAAACAGGACGTCATCAAACCTATCACCCTCGTGACCTCTCTGATCTGGGCTTTCCTGATTGGTCTGAAGCCGTGCCACTGTCTGTCCAATCTTCTCGATCTTTTCCACAGGGAGAAAGACCTTTGTCTCTATTGAGGAGATTCTGTACCCCAAATACCGGACTTCCTGTGTTAGGATTAGTTGGGGCTTGTCCTGGTTGATCAACCAACCGAGGGACCGCAGGAAATCCTGTGCTTCCTAAAAGTCCTTCTCCAGTTGCTGAAAAGATTGGGCGATAAACAGCAGATCGTCCAAGTAGGGCATCACAGTAATGGCATTGATTCTTAAGCCTCATGACCTTTGTATGCTAGTCCGAATGGTAATGCCCGGAACTGAAAGTGAAGGACCTCTGAATTCACTTTGACTCCCAGCCTGAGAAACCTCTGAAAGTCTCAATGTATTGGAATATGCAGGTATGTTTTCCTAAGATCGATCGTTGCCATGTAACAATCTGGAAACAGGAGATTTGTTATTGTGAAAATGACTCCATCCTGAAGTGTTTGTACTTCACAAACCTGCTTAAAGGGTAGAGATTTAGAATTAACCTGAATTTGCCTGATGGTTTTCTGACCACGAACACATGGGAAAATACCCCCTGGCAGTGTTCCTTCTGAGGCACCTGCACGAGCACCTGCTGATCCACTAGCTCTCCTAACAGAAGACTCAGAGCCTCTGCTTTTTCACAAGCTCTGGGTAACCAGAAAGCTGGAAGGGGGAAATTAATTGAATTTCAAATTGTAGCCGTTCTTAATTATGTCTAATATGAACAGGCTTGAGGTTGCCCCAGTCCATTGTGGAAGGAAGCCCCCCAGTCTCCCTCCCACCGGGACGCAAGAGTCACTCGAGCTTCGTGGTGGCCTGAGGAGGATTGAATAAGATTCCTCCGCTTCCTCTGCCCTTGTGCCCTGCCCAGTGCTTTTTAGGGCGGCCATCTCTCTCCTGTTGGCCCTGCTGCCTGTGGCCTCGAAAAAAAACGTTTACACTCCACCTTTTTCTTCTTTTCTGGGAACGCTTTTTTCTTATCCTGAGTTCGCTACAGTGCCTCCTGGAGACCAGGTCCAAACAGGTGATCACCTGAAAAAGGTAATCCACAAAGTTTAAAGCTTCGACGCAAGCTTCAACCATACGGCCCTTCTTGCGGCATTCACCAGTGCTGCTGACCTTGCTGCCAACTTCATAGATTCTGCCGAGGCATCGGCCAAAAAACCAACAGCCTTAAATAACAATGGAAAGGATTTAAGTAGCTGCTGCCTGGACATGCCTGCCGAAATGTGAGACTGCAACTGCGTTAACCAACACTCCAAGTTTCTGGCAACGCATGTAGCTGCTAGGGCTGGCTTTAACCCAATAGACGATTCATCCCAAGCCCTTTTTAACAGCACGTCCCCCCTTTTGTCCATAGGGTCTTTAGGTGATCCCAGGTCGTTAAAAGCCAAATCGGTCTTTTTAGAGACCTTGGCCAGCGGTGCATCCAACTTGGGAATTTCATTCCAAGGATGGGCCGCATCCTTCTTGAAAGGAAACCTACGCTTAAGGCTGCCTGAGAAGAACGGTCTCTTTTCTGGCTGCTCCCATTTCAGCAAGATTGACTCCACAAGAGACTTCTGTAAAGGGAATACCCTGGCCTTCTGCGCATTAGACCCTTGGTACATTAGGTTGTGCTTTGAGAGTTGTACCGACTCCTCCCGGATATCCAAAGTGTCGTAGATCGACTTGAGCAAGTCCCCCACATCGTCCAGTGACAACCAGTTCCTGGACCCCCCTGGAGGAATCCTCCTCTCCCTCAGAGTCAGACGCTGAGTCTGCCTGAGAGGAGGCGATGGACCTAGGTTCTCTCTCCTCTTCCTGACTAGGCTCAGACAGGGAAGGCATGCTCACTGCCCTGGATAGGGACGGTGAAGGACCCTGCAACCTTTCCATCATCCCTTTAAATGATTGGAACGTGGATGCAATCTCATCCTTAAAGGACGCAAGGATCTTATGACATGCCGTCACAGAATCATCCTTGACAGACTACTGACACATTCAGCTCAAAGTGGTTTATCCCAACTGGAGCCTAACTTTGACCCACACACGGCACACTTTCTCCTAGGAGGCTGCATCTGGGTCCTGTCCTGGGCTTTAACCTGAAAGCCAAAAAAGAAAGGCAAACGCCCATTAGTGCGTGCCCCTGACCCTCACCACCACTGTGCTTGGGGTCACCCTAGGATGTGCCCAGCCCATCACCTGTGGTTCCCCATCCAGGGAGGGACTATTGGTCACAAGGACCCCGCCACCCAGAGTAAGCCATGGCCACCCCTCACCACGCTTACTTGGGAGGTGCCGGTGCCTGAAGAACCGGAGTCTACCGCCTGTGCTGCAGTGCCCTCCATGGTTCCCTGGTATGTGCACAGCCTCTGCTGAGTCTTCCACAGGCCCCGTATGCCTGTCCATATGAATGCTGCTCCCAGGAGACCGGAAACCTAGTCTCCAGCGCCCCCTTATAATGCGGATCCGCTGGAAGTACTCCGCGTCACTTCCTCTGGCTGGAACGCAGAAGCCCCGCCTCCGACGAACGCGCGCCTCCCCGGTTCCCCATACCCGGAACTACCGGGTGTACTGGCGCCCTCTCACAGCGTGGAAAGCCCAGAGATGAGCGTCGCCGGACCGAGGGCCACAGATGGGAGGGCCCTTCCTGGAAGCTGTGGTAACTAGATCTTGAGAAAAAGTTTTCTGCTGCAGAGCGCAGCAATGTGAGGCGGCGGGGGCCTGCTACATCCACAGGGGTCCTACTCTCCCCGAGTAAACGGCAGTGGTGGGACCAGCAACCCTACTCTTACCCTAACTGGACAGAGGGGTGCTTGGAGGCAGAGGAGAAGGTAACGCCAGAGGCTCGTTCAGGACAGTCCTGAGATATGGAGCTCCCCTAGGTTTCTAACGTGCTCCCTTCCCGTCCGGCAGGAAACACAAAAAGCTGAATGGGGGGGGGGGCCTGGAGGACCAATCCTTTAAGCAATTTTAGGTGTACGTGTTTCCTGTCCCAGAGGGAGGAGCCCTATGTCTCAGAGGCTGTCCTAGAAGACAAAAGGAGAAAAACAGACTAATGTATGGGCAGATCAACAAGCGCTAAACTAAAGCTGACCATACATTATAATTATACAATTTTAATTTCAATTCACCAAAAGCCATATAATATGAGGTCAAACCTAAACAATACTTTCAATTTGTATCCAATCAGACAGGCCCTTGCACTACATAGTTGAAGGTAAATATAATGGAGGCTGTACAGAAATTGTACAAGAAAATCCAAAAATGTATGGCCAGCTTAACGGTATCTTTTAAAAGCGATTCTGACCACCAAATGAGAAGGGCTAACACCTCCTTACAATCGAGGTCTGGTGCCGCCTCCCAGGTTGCTTATACTGTAATCTACCAGTGCATGGACACTCACCTGGCTGACGGGACGACGCGGTGACGAGGCCATAACATGGTGGCCTACAGAAAGAAAGACACAACAAGAAACAGCATGAAAGACCTCTTGCCTGAAAAGTATCAGCTAAATGTAAACCCTAATTGGATGACATTTTTAGTTTGGTATTGACATTTTTTGATTTCCACAAAATCCTTTTTTTACCCTTTTTTGTCCCTATATCAGTACTACTGATCTCCTGCAGCCTCTTTCAGCCACATCCTGTCTACAGGCATACTGTATGTCTCATCATCAACTGCACATCACTGTACATAGCTTCCTGGAAACATCACAGCAACCCTGCCTCAGAGCTCTTCAGTAGGGATGGGATCAGGCATGTATGGATACTAAATATTCAAAAAAAGAACATATCAGCGCATAGTTGTACTGCGGACATACAAAAATATACTGTGCCATATCCCTAAATTATAAGGATATTTAGGAAAAGGAAACAAACTTGGGACTTTACTGGCACCACACTAGAGGTAAACACTGTTCAAAAAATATATTTTAATTGGAAATGTTTAAAAATCTGATGTAAAAACATCTTGATACACAACACACTTAGCTTAATCTTTCTGTATTGCGAAGATCATCTAATATCACCAGTAAGGTAGGATGCCCCCAAATAGGTATAACACATATAAGATATTTTTTTAGATCCCTGGTGCAAAATCATACAACAAAAAAACACCTAATGCGGCGTACACACACTCTGACTTTCCGGCAGGATTGTCCGCCGGACCTAGTCCAGCGGACAAACCGCTGGACTTTCCAGCGGAGGTCCGTCGGACTTTCCGAGCTTGTGGACTTGCCCACACACGCCCGGACTTTTCCGGCAGACAATCCGCGGGAAAAAGTCTGCGGGACTTTTGAAATGAACGGACTTGCCCACACACACCCGGACTTTTCCGGCAGACAATCCGCGGGAAAAAGTCCGCGGGAATTTTGAAATGAACGGACTTGCCGACACACGACCGGAAAGTCCGTTCATTTAGAACGTAACTGCCCCTTGTCCTGGACCTGGAGTCACGTTCTAAATGAACGGACTTACCGATCTTGTGTCGGCAAGTCCGTTCATTTCAAAAGTCCCGCGGACTAGCACACAGACCGCGGGATTGTCCACCGGACTCGCGAGTCCAGCGGACAATTTTAAGTCTGAACTTAAAACGTAGTCCGCTGGACTTTTGGCAGGAAAAAGTCCGCCGGCGCCCACACAATCCCGCGGGAAAGTCCGCTCGTGTGTACGCGGCCTTAGTGTACAAAAAACGTGCATGTGAACACACAAAAAAGTGCACTTAAGGGTGTGCTTTTGGCCACTCCCAAAAGGTGTAGGACTCGTACCCTGACCCCCGGGGCGCAAGGCTCCTGACGGGGACATAGACTTAACATGGTCTGCCTAACCAGAAGGCCTGGCAGACCCTGTTCTTCTAGGACAGCCGAAACCATCTCAAAATACTAAGTCGGGGGAGCTCTCCCGAAAAGAGAACCCCCCAGAGGCAGGAGAGGAAGGAACAAGAAGGCCACACATCCACCCCCTAGATGTCAGGGTAAGCCTGAGGACTTAAACCTCGTACACACGATCAAATTTTTCGATGGGAATTATGTGATGACAGGCTGTTGGCGGAAAATCCGACCATTTGTACGCTCCATTGGACAATTGTTGTCGGATATTCTGCAGACAAATGTCTGTTGTCGGATTTTCTGAGCGTGTGTACAAAAGTCCAAAGTACAAACACGCATGCTCGGAAGCAAGGACGAGCCGGAAGCGGTCGGTCTTGTAAACTAGCGTTCGTAATGGAGAATTAACATTCGTGACGTGGCAAATTATGAAATCTCGAAATGCAGCGCACATTCCTTCTTTAACCGCTTCCTGACCGGCGCACACAGATGTACGTCGGCAGAATGGCACGGACAGGCATAAGGGCGTACAGGTACGTCCCTTTTAAAAATGCCGCTGTGCCATCGCATGCGTGCGCCGGTCGGGACCCCCGTGAGTCCGGTCGCGGGTCCCGCGGACTCGATCGCCACGGGGATACCCGCAATCGTCTCACGGGGAGGCTGAACGGAGAGATGCGGAAGTAAACAGCATCTCCCCGTTCTGCCTAGCAACAAGTGACACTGATCTCTGCTCCCTGTGATTAGATCAGAGATCAGTGATCACTAAAACACAGCCACGCCCCCCCACAGTTAGTAACACGCCCCTAGGACACACTTAACCCCTATACTGCCACCCCCTGATTAACCCCTTCACTGCCAGTGTTATTTACACAGGAATCAGTGCATTTGTATAGCACTGATTGCTGTATAAATGACAATGGTCCCAAAAATGTGTCAAAAATGTCCGATGTGTCCGCCATAATGTCGCAGTCACAATAAAATCGCTGATCGCCGCCATTACTAGTAAAAAAAAAATATTAAATAAAAATGCCATAAAACTATCCCCTATATGTAGAAGAATAGGTATTGGCCTAAACTGAGGTAAAAAAAAAAAAAATTTTATATATTTTTGGGGGATATTTATTATAGCAAAAAGTAAAAAATAATGTGTTTTTTTCAAAATTGTCGCTCTTTTTTTGTTTATAGTGCAAAAAATAAAAACCGCAGAGGTGATCAAATACCACCAAAAGAAAGCTATTTGTGGGAAAAAAAGGACGTCAATTTTGTTTGGAAGCCACGTCGCACGACCGCGCAATTGTCAGTTAAAGCGACGCAGTGCCGAATCGCAAAAAGTTCTCTGGTCTTAGGCCAGCAAAATGGTCCGGTCTGAAAGTGGTTAATGGGATAATAATGGAGCTGCTTTGCTGGTGATACTGATGGAGTTATTGCAAACAAATTTTCAAAGGCATTTTTTTTCTAGTGATATCAAGAGACTATTATTATGCTTGTTATTTATTTTTATTTTTTTGGGAAAGTTACCACAACACCATTATCCTGTCGTTTTTAAGATCAAAGATACAACTATGTTGATGTCCCTTGTCAATTTTACATTGTATTTTTTTAAAATGTAACTGCCGACTCCCAAACTGTCATTTGAAGTAAAACACATAGCCGGTGTCGTCATAGCAAGCTAAAATTATGGGTTCAGGTGGAACAGGCCCAGACACAGGTATTGCTACCGGGGATTCTATGGTGTTATGATCACCTCCAAACAGCACTAAAAAAACACCCTATAATAGGGACGACACTATATATAGGATCCCATGTTAGTAAGCAGGGCCGGTGCTACCACTAGGCAAACTAGGCAGCCGCCTAGGGCGCCCTGCTGCCGGGGGGCGCCTGGCCACTGGTGTTCCTACTCTCTTCTCTCTGCAGCAAGCAACTAAGTCTCAGCATCAGCAGGCAGCCGCCGCTCCATTCGCAGATTGTGCCAGAGGCGCAGCGGCGGTGGAGGACTGTGTCTGTCTCCCGTTTCCCGAATGAATTGAAGCAAGCAAACATTCATTGATGGGCACTGTAGGCTGCATTGATGGGTGCTGATGAGGCTGCATTAATTGGCGCTGGTAGGTTGCATTTTTGGGCGCTGGTGAGGCTGCATTTGGGCGCTGGTGAGGCTGCATTAATTGGCGCTGGTAGGTTGCATTTGATGGGCGCTGGTGAGGCTGCATTAATGGGCGCTGGTGAGGCTGCATTGATGGGCGCTGGGGAGGCTGTATTGATGGGCACTGGTAGGCTGCATTAATGGGTGCTGGTGAGGCTGCATTAATAGGTGCTGGTGAGGCTGCATTAATGGGTGCTGGTGAGGCTGCATTAATGGAAGCTGGTATGCTGCATTTGATGGGCACTTCATTAAAAAGGTGTGGTATACAAGGGCATGGCAAAGGGGGTGGGGTCAGGGGTGGAGCCGGGGGGGCGGCAAAATTAGGTTTTGCCTAGGGTGTCAGAAATCCTTGCACCAGCCCTATTAGTAAGCAGTTTGCTCTTACTTCCTCAGACTCTCCATTGTTTCCGGTTTTGGGAAACCCTAGTTTCCACCCAGGTTTAGATTTCGCTACCTTTAGGGTCCTACGACAGGGTGAGAAAACTAGGGTCACCCACTTTATAAGGGAGGATAGGTGGCTATCTATAGAGGAACTGAGAGAGGAGTCAGGGCCGTATAAATTGTCATTTTGGTCGGCATTTCAGCTGAAACACTTTCTAGATACGTTATTAGAACCCAGGTGCTATACCCGACCCCTGACAAAGTTAGAGGAATATTGTTCCGAGGAGGGGGCCATAACACGGACACTCTCTAGGATGTACTCATTACTGAACTGTCCAGTGGCGATGCCACACTTGCCATTTATAGACAAGTGGGAACAAGACTTTGAACGGAAATTTACATTAGACGAAATACAACACATATTAAGATTTTCTTTAAAATCATCAGTCTCTACAAAGATGCAGGAATCTAATTATAAAATTCTGACAAGATGGTACCTTACACCACAGCTTTTACATAAATATTACCCTGACTCCACTGACTGCTGTTGGAGATGCCTGGATGAGAGAGGAACTTTACTGCACATATTTTGGTCATGCCCTAAATTATCTCTGTTTTGGACTACGATCCAAAGAGTAACGCAAAAATTCACAGATTATAAGATAAATAGAGACCCTGCTTTCTTCCTATTACATTTATCCAACATTCCACTTAAAAATTACCAAAACTCGATAGTGAGACATTTGGTGAATGCCGCGAAGGCCTGTGTGCCACTTTATTGGAAAAAACAGACTCCTCCAACGGCAGCAGATGTGCGGTTTTGTCTGTTTATTTGTTTGCTGGTTTTGTGTTTGTTATTGGAGCTGTTTTGAAAAAGAGAAAAGAGCGGCGGGTATTGTTCAACGTAATATTTGAGTAGGCTTTTTTAAGATTAATAAAAGGAGATAGGAAAATATACAAGAAGTGATGCTTGATGGGAAACTCCCCGGAAATTTTCTGTAGAAATCCGAACAAATAGAGATATAATGTTTATACGGATGCCTTTGATATTAAGACATGATCTAGAATGTTATGTTTGATTTGAATTGCTTCTGTATTTTTTTCTGTATAAGTACGCCCGCTGTAGGCGTTAATAAAATATAAATTTGAGAAAACACATAGCCAAGTATTATTCTCCACAATTGTTTTATTGTGCATTAAAAAAAAAGAAAACAAATACAATTAGACATGCTATCTGCCAATAGAACTTAAAGTGCATTCTATGCATCCAAAAATATAGAAAATATACCAAATCCAATCATTATTTAACCAAAAAAATAAATAAAAGCCTTATGCATGTGTCCTGCTTCTTAATATAGGGGGTCAACAATGCCATGAGTTAGTGAAAGCAGGGGTCCGTCATCCGGAGATAATTCCAAAAATCATCCAGATTATTCTCCTGGAGCTACCGCAGCAAAGGCATATGACATAATTGGTCACGATTAATAAAGCAACCAATTTTTGGTCCAAGAAATCCTCCTCTTCCTGTTCCTGGACTGGACTTGGGCAAAGCAATAACTCCAAGGCCAATAATAAATAATACATTATCTCCTCCGATTCCGCAACATGGCTGGTTGACGAACAGGCGTTCAGAAACGAACTGAAAAGCGCAAAAATGAAAAGCACAAATCTACAATCACCAAGCTTCTACTAATACGAAATTAGCAGAAGGAGCCCCAAGGGTGGCGCTAAAGAGCTGAAAAACCACATAGTACGTCACTACGTTTGTTGGCCGACAATTCCTTGCCGTTTGTATGCAAGACAAGTTCCTGGCCAACGCCCTTCGGACAAAAGTCTGAGGTTTTGTCTGCGGAAAATCCGATCGTGTGTACAAGGCTTTACACTATTCATCCAGTGAAAAACACACACAAAAGTGAAAGTGACACACAGTGAGGGAAAATAAATAAAAATTAAAAAGTGGCCGTGCCGAATTGTGCATTAGCATTTTGCATTGGCCCAGGCCCTGAGGCCTGGTAGACAAAAATTTACCCCAAAAGGCCAGTCCCTAAAAGGCGCAGTGCATAAAAAGCTTTGGTGATTGTGACCGTGAGTTATTTTCACACAGTTGGGTCCCACACCCAAGTGCTACCAAGAGCTCCCCTAGGGCGACCACTCTCAGGGGGCACAGACACTGCAGATCATCTGCCTTCCCAGCGCATGGCCAGACAAGGTAGACCACTCAAACCAGGAGGTAATGGACTCTTCCAGCTTTCTTGGGGAGAACTTACTCTTGACCCCCAATTATGTTCAGACGCTCCGGTTTCAGTTCCTGACGATACTAACCTTCCAGGTCCCCATCACTCCAGATGATTTACATAGCCACCACCCCAACCTAGGTCAGGTCAACAAGTTTTGCGTAGTATACGCTTCTTCAGGAGCTTAAGAGTTTAAATATATTGTTAGTCTATAATAAAGTGAGAAACAAAATAATCATGTAACGGGGTCCCGGGCCCCCTGAGGCCTAATGGTGACCTCCAGAGTTAGGGACAGTTGACATTCTTCTGTGTAGAATGGGTTACAAGGCATAGTAGGTGTAATGCAAGATGGATTGATGGGCGTCAAACACTTCTTGAATGCAAAGAGATTTTTTTGTCTCTTAAACAGAACTGTGGGAGAGAGGGTTGGGGCCAGGACACCCTTAAGTGGATGCAATGTTAATTGGCAGACTCTGAGACTTCTATAGGCAGACAACCATGCAGGGAAAGGCATCCAGTTAGACACCACATCTGCATGAGTAGGATCACTGTCTCCTATGGCAAAAATCTTATAACAGTTTCTAACAAAGGTTGCAACGAACTCCTTTACTTCCTCTACAATCTCCTATTGTAGATCTTCACTCAACTGAGCCCCCAGTCTTTCACTAGTCTTGCTGATCCACTGCCACTGGATCCCCTGAGCTCTTCCAATCTTCCCACTCGGTATCTTCCTCAAGCGTCTCCCCCGCTTCCCTGCTGGGTCCCTAGCTTGCCACTCACAGATACTCTTCAAGCGTCACCCCGCAACCTGCTTGGCGATGCAATGTTACGGAGGTTGAGGCGGCAAGCTTTGGAGAGTGATTGGATCTGGGGCCAAAAGGAGAGTTCAGAATCCAGGATAACACCTAGCACCCTGACATATGGAGATGGGTGGATAGTTGTGCCATTGCACTTGACAGAGAAGTCAGGGGGGAAATATTATGAGCTTGGTTTTGGACAAGTTGAGTTTGAGGAAGCGGTGTGAAATCCAGACAGATATGTCTGTTAGTGAGTTAGTGATGCGTGAGGAGACTGATGGAGTGAGTTGAGTTGTGGAGAGATAGATTTGTGTGTTGTCAGCGTAGAAATGATATTGAAAGCCGTGGGAGGCAATCAACTGACCCAGGGAAGAGGTGTAGATTTAAAATAGGAGAGGTACAAGAACAGAACCTTGGGGGACCCCGACAGAGAAGGGAAGAGGAGAGGAGGAAGTAGAACTGTAAGTGAGACACTAAAGGTGTGTTGGCATAGGTAGGATGAGAGCCACCGAAGAGCACAATCATGGAGACCAAGGAATATAAAGGTAGGAATATCCGCGCTTTAGGAGTTTGGAACTGCTGCCCCCCTAAAAAACTACACCTAAATGTAGTAAGGGTAAATGAAAATAAAGGGAAGGGGTGTTGGCGCTGTTCAGAGTTTGAAGGTATATAAGGGGTAAATTCTTTAAAATGGGAGAAAGGTAGGTATTGAAAAAAATATATTGTAAAATCGTGGAGAGAAGCTGGATGATTAAATCAGCAATAATATTATAATAAAAATGGAATAAAAACACACTGATTGGAAAGTGTCCAAAAACCAAAGTGTTCAGTGACCATAAATAGCGATGAATAAATAAGAGCAATATAAATAGAGAAAGTGCACGTGCGCAAATGTATACATCTATTATATGACGTGACTCCGTATAGTTAAAAGATACGAAATTTTATTTGGCAAGTTTAAAACAGTCAACCACCAAGTGGTATGACCAGAGATACAAGGGCTAACAAGCCCTATACAAGTGACAAAAGCCGGCGTGTAATACACAGCCTTTCCCCATCTGAGCACACCGGACAGCAGAGAAACAAGAACCCAGCTGGCACGGACCCCCCCAGAGAAGGAGGACACCCCTGGCCCGGACGAGAGAGACCCACGAGGATCATCACTTTTATGCCCATCACCCCTGCAGGGGTTGGGCACTCCGGTGAGTGCATTCACATTAGGGGCACAGTCGGAAGGAGGGGAGTAGAGGACCCCCACAGCTGCCCGTTTTCGTTTCTCACTATACTGCCAATAATAATTATCGTGTGATCTCACTGAGAGTATGCAGATCGCATCCACCTATTGACTTTTAGCCTGCACTTCTCTGCACCCAGTATATGGTGGACTTGTTACTGTGTGGTGATTGCAGATTGGGGACATATATAATCAACCACCATTCATTGATACTCATCGGCTTAAAACACCACTGGAAATTACTGGATTTTTTATGTCACATATTTATATAATTTTATACTCACATATTTATATACTACTGGATATCACTGGACTTTCCACATATATTTTTATATCATAGAATACCTGCATATAATTTATAATTTATAATTTATGATCTAATACTCTAAGTTTTATTGCAACATTTATTATACAATATCTTCCGTCTTGGGGGGTCTTCTCGCCGGACTCCTCCGCTATCTTCTGCTCTTTTACTAGCTCTTTCACTAGCGGAGGAGCACGGATTTCTCCTTTGTCGCCGCCACCGTCAGGGGGTCTTGTTCCAACTTCGGGGGTCTTGTCCCGCTCTTCTGTTCTTGCCGGGCCTCCACTTTCTTCTTCCAGCTCTTTTACAAGCGGTGGCCCGGGCTTCTGTTGCCTTCGCCGTCGCCGCCGCCTTCTGCTTCTTCTTTCTTCTTTCTTCATCCGATTCGCTCTCTCTGGCCGTAATGGCAGAGACACCCTGTGCTGTGACTTATATAGGGACAAGGGGCGGGGCCACCAGCTCATGTCACATGGTGACCCTGCCTCCCTATGATGTCACAGGAACGTGAGCACCCCCTAGTCATACCTGGATGTGTCACACATCATATTATATGAGGAGGCGGGACCCACCTCCGGCACATGATGGCGGCACCACCAGCCGCATATCTACTGCCCCCCCCCAAAACAGGGGAAGGGGGGATTATATTGGAACCATCCACTAAATCCATACCTCTTGATCCATACAGACGATCTATACATAAAAGGAGATATTAAATAACATAATTGTATGATGAGAAATTGGTGTAGCACTGACCCCCGAAGGAGCTGCTGATATTATTTTGGGTCTTTGCCGTCACCCCTACCCACAGTTCACCATGATAGAAACTTAGAGTCAATACCGGGCCTTGTGCCCATTGATGTATGCACCAGTCACTTGATTCCTTTTCAAGTTCAGATATCTTGTGCAGATCACTGAGGAACTTGATATCTCAAAGACATGTACACCTTCAGTCAACGGATCTTGCTCCCCTGGATAGGCCTCTCTCACTGACTTAGCAGCCGCAATGATGCACGGACCAAAGTCTCTGCCACAGACTCGATAAGAACGAAAATTGTTGAACAATCCTCTGCCACAGGATTTAGTGATAGTAGAAAACACAGCAACACAGTACCCAAGTTCCTTTAACCATCCGGCAGTACTGTGAGGAACAAGGCCCCGAGGCAGAAGATGAGTTGTCGCATACCTTCCGCCAGGTGGGCCATGAGGTGAGAGAGAGAAAAAAAATGGCGTCTGCCCCTTTAGTACCCTTTTCCAGAATGCCCAACGGTGAGCCACTCCCACGGGGCTATTTCTGGGGAAAGAAGGACACTTAATACACCTTAGCTTGTTGCTCTTCCATCACTGGCCTGTGATGACAACGACACCTTCAGACGACAGTGTGGAACTACACGCAACACAGCCAATGCAGGAACAGTGGCTAATTTAGCCATAATTTTAAATCTGAACTATGACAACCCACTAAATTTACATGCAAGCGCCTGATTAACAGGAGCAGGGCGCTACATATACATTTGGGCAATATACAACAACATATCAAAAAATCAGAACATTGTGGGGTACATCGGAGGATGGAGGCATTAGGAGGTATAAAGATATTTCAACATCAAATTGTATGTTTATATATTAATAGGGATGAGCCGAACACCCCCGGGTTCAGTTCGCACCAGAACCTGCGAACGGACCTAAAGTTTGCGCGAACGTTAGAACTCTATTAGTTACAATGGACGTGAACGTTCAAAATCTAAAGTGCTAATTATAACGGCCAATATGCATGTTATTGTCATGTTATTGGGGACCCGGGTGCCGGGTATCAATGCAAAAAGAAGTTTTAAAAACAGAAGTTTTTTCGGGAGCAGTCATTTTAATGATGCATAAAGTGAAAAAAAAAGTGAAATATTCCTTTAAATATGGTACCTGGGGGTGTCTAAAGTAATGCCTGTGAAGTGGCATGTGTTTCCCGTGTTTAGAACTGTCCCTGCACAAAATGACATTTGTAAAGGAAAACAAGAAGCCATTTAAAACTGCTTGTGGCTTTAATGTCATGTCGCAGGTGGCTGGATTAGATGACAACAGGGCAGAAGGGCAGATACAGGGTAAGGTGGTTTAGTGTACTACTGCTGTGCTATACTCACACAGTACACACACACACACTAACTTCTGCAGATGGCTGCCTTAGATGACAACAGGGCAGAAGGGCAGATACAAGGTGAGGTGGTTTAGTGTGCTGTGCTATACTCACACAGCACACACACACACACACACACACTAAAGCCCCATACACACGGTCGGATTTTCGCATGGATTCTGTCCGATCGGACAATGTTGTT
The DNA here is from genome assembly GCA_028564925.1 of Lithobates sylvaticus. Lineage (NCBI taxonomy): Eukaryota > Metazoa > Chordata > Amphibia > Anura > Ranidae > Lithobates > Lithobates sylvaticus. Next base: position 32,170,069 of record CM053026.1, on the reverse strand, counting down.
GAAAAATCAGACCGTGTGTATGCACCATCGGACAGTGTACGTCGTATTGTCCGACGGACAAAGTCCTATCACCTGCTGGATAGATTTTCCGACAACACGGTCCGATCACACCAAATCCGATCGTGTGTATGGTAGTCCGACCGGACAAAGTGCTACGCATGCTCAGATCACATTACAAGACCAAAGCTATTGGCTACTAGCCTCTACGTAGTCCCGTCGTAGGCAACAAACGTCACCACGTTCAGAATGATCGGATTTTCCGACAACTTTGTCCGACCGTGTGTACGCAAAACCAACATCAGACAAAGTATGATGGACATGGTCTGACGGACCTGGTCCTCGGATAATCCGCGCGTGTGTATGGGGCTTAACTCCTGCAGATGGCTGGATTGGTAGAGATTAGAGAACAGCACTGAGAAGAATAAACTATCCCTGCCTATTTTTCCTCTTTCCCTACACTATTCCCCACACAGAAATGAATCACAAGCTCATATAGCGTGTACACTGTACAGTACAGTCTGTCACTGTTCCTAACGCCTGAACACACTACACGAGGCCGCCGGCGCGGCGGCCTTATATAGTGTGGGGCGTGTACTAAACCCCTGAGCTATAATTGGCCACAGGCATCCTGCCTGTGGCCAATTATTGCTCTCCTCACCGCTGGCTCTATGATTATCACAGTGCATGCTTGGCCAATCATCAGCCAGCAATGCACTGCGACTGGCGCAGTGCATTATGGACTGTTCGCATCACACAAATTTGATGCGAACGGCCCTCAGAGTTCTGGTTTCGACGAGCAGACGAACGGCCGATGTTCGATTCGAACATGGGTTTGAATCGAACACCGGGCCCATCCCTATATATTAATATGACTCCATACCAAATATCAATAGCATATACATTTTGGATGAAATATAATTCTATAATAACCAATGGTGCGGAGGCAATCCCCCCTTCCTCTAATTTCTTTCTATATGACCCTCTGCCCTGACCCCTTTACCAATGTGTCTTTTTGAACTAGCCCTAATGGGCTCCTATCCCATAAAATAACCTTTAGTAGTATAACAGAGTGGGATTCTGACATAAAGGCGGTTGGCCTGTCATTGATTTATAGGAAGGGCTTATATGAACAAATCTCATTCAGTCCTTGTGGATATGTAGTAACTAGTCTCTTATTCCAGAGGGTTTCCCTCTGGAGAATCATTTTGTCCCAGTTCCCTCCCCTGGTGTCCTTAAGGACCTTTTCCAATACAATAAAAGATACATAGGATGTGTCTAAGCAGTGGTATAAGTCAAGGTGCCGACTGACTGAATGTTTGGATACTAGTCTGCCCCAGGACGACGTCAATCTGTGACGAAACTTGTAGGGAGGACGACGTGCTAACGTCATCGCGACATACGAAGCGTGGGTGTTTATGTAGTAGAGAGATGCTCTCTCTTTTTTAACCTATTGCGTAATAAAATCACTGGATCTTATACTATGTGGAGCTTCCTTTCTTTTGAGTTGGACATCCATGGATAGCTGAAGTGAGAGGACAGAAGGGAGCACTCACAGGACCACCGTGTGTCAAATTTACTGCAGTCCAAAGGCCCTGGCAGGGTAATCAGCCACAGGCGCTGCCGACCTTCTTTACAGGTCTGATAATCTGGTAAGCAGGCATTTTGCTTTGGTGACGGCGACACGTGGTGTTAACAACACATGGGGTTTGGAATGCGTGGAGTGCACCCATGAACCCTGACTGGGATTTAGGAGTGTTAGGTCTCTATCCTTTCACTACCCTGGTCCTGCATCTGTCTTTTTCCCACTGCATAATGCCACGTACACACGGTCGGACTTTCCGACGGGAAATGTTTGATGTGAGCTTGTTGTCGGAAAGTCCGACCTTGTGTATGCTCCATCAAACATTTGCTGTCAGAATTTCCAGCCACAAATGTTTGAGAGCAGGTTCTCAAATTTTCCGCCAACTTCACTTGTTGTCGGAAAGTCCGATTTTGTGTACACAAGTCTGTCGCACAAAAGCTCACGCATGCTCGAAATCAAGCAGAAGGAGCCGCACTGGCTATTGAACTTCCTTTTTCTTGGCTCGTCGTACGTCTTGTACGTCACCGCGTTCTCACGTTCGGAATTTCCGAAAAACATTTGTGTGACCGTGTGTATGCAAGACAAGTTTGAGCAACCATCCTTTGGAAAAAAATCCACGGTTTTGTTGTCGGAATGTCCGATCGTGTGTACGCGGCATAAGACTGTATCATATTGGATATCCATGTCGTTTTTCAGCTGTTCTAGCAAGGACTGTAATGTTGCAAATATATATATGCTGATATGTCTATGACTATTACGCTGTCTTAAATGTTATGCGCGACTGTTTTTTTGAATTTATGCTTTTATTGTGACACATGAGAGTTGCTTCTTATTATTCTCATATAATCTTTTCTCTCATTTATTTAATTTATAAACGTGGTTTTTCCTCCTACAACTAGTCTGAACCCGCCTGAGCTATCCTACCAGGAATCCCACCACCACTGTGGACTGCCAATTATAAGCAGTCAAGGCATTCCCCAACTGCAGCCATATGTGTGGCTACTGGCCGTGGCCCGTGGGAATGCCTCAGCTGCTTATTATTGGCAGTCCACAGTTATGCCCCGTACACACGGTCGGAATTTCCGATGGAAAATGTCCTATCAGACCATGTTGTCGGAAAACCCGCTCATGTGTGGGCTCCATCTGACTTTTTCCATTGGAAATTTGAGATCCTGCTCTCAAATTTTCCGACAGCAAAGTCCAATCGGACTTTTTCCGATCGTGTGTAGAGAATTCAGACGGACAAAGTGCCACGCATGCTCAGATCAAATTACGAGACCAAAGCTACTGGCTACTAGCCTCTACGTAGTTCCGTCGTACGCAACGAACGTCACCATGTTCAGAATGATCGGATTTTCCGACAACTTTTTCCGACCGTGTGTATGCAACACCAGTGTCGGACAAAATCCGTTGGAAAAAATCCGACGGATTTTGTGGTTGGAATTTCCGACCGTGTGTACGGGGCATAACAGCTTCCTAGCGGAATAGCTCAGGCGGGTTCGGACTAGTATCCAAACATGCCTGATCTCATCCCTACCTAAGAGCTCTGATATAAGGAGTGGGCCAGCTCTTGGAGGCATTATACAAATATCTAAATGTCTTGATGAGTGGATGTCAGTCTGAATGCATGTCAGGCTGAAGGAGTGGGAGTTCCAAGGCAGGCTGTGTTTCCACGCAAACTGTCCACATGTGACGCTGAGCCTCCATAATGGACAGAACTGAAATCCAATGAATGAAAGGGCCAGGGACAGTTAGGCTGGGAAGGAAAGGGCTAGATCAGGGGTTTCCAAACTTTCTAAACAAAGGGCCAGTTTACTGTCTTTCAGACTTTAGGGGGGGGGGCGGACTCTGGCCAGGGGGAGTACAAAATGTCCCAGCATCAAGGGGAGTAAACAATACCCCATGATTAGTATCAGTGGGAGGAATTGTGCCCCATGATTGGTGTCATTGGGAGGAATAGTGCCCCATCGTTGATGTCCTTCGTAGGAATTGGGCCCTATCGTTGATGTCATTGGTAGGAATTGTGCCCCATCGCTGATGTCATTGGTATGAATTTTGACCCATCATTAGTGTCATTAGGCACCATCGATGGTGTCATTGGTAGGAATTGTGGCCCATCGTTGGCGTCTTTGGGAGGAACTGTACCCTTCATTGGTGTGAGTGAATAAAATAGTGCCCCAAGGGCTGGATAAAAGCAAGCAAAGGGCCACATCTGGCCCCCGGGCCGAAGTTTGGATGCCACTGGGCTAGATGATGCTGTATGTCCTCCAGCCAGGAAATGAGGCAGACTCTGCCTGACTTGCTACACCTTCTAATGTACATTGTGAGAGGCTCACAGAGTGCAATAAATTCAGATAAAGCTATTTCAGTAGAGGAGAGGAACCTGTACTACTGTGCAAGGCTGAAAGAAAGATTTAAGAAAATTACACTGATGACAAGTTCTTTTTCTCAACCATTGGTGGGTTTAGTTCTGAGGATGAGGATGATGATGATGATGATGGTCGTCTTGGTCTTCTCACACAACAGAATATCTTGCTTGTCTTTCCACTCATGGTACTTCTTCACAAGTCTTGGAAACCTGAAAGCCCAAAAATGTGGATAAGTATCACTTTGTGATGTAGCACCCTCCTAGTTAGGCTGCTCAGTAAGTTTAGTCTTGGCTTCTGCTGTAAATACTAGAAAAAGTTTAGAGCTTAAAGCGGTTTGGTACTCAAAATTACAACTTTATATTATTTAAAGCAGTTTATCTATTAGATGCTCAAACGATCATTAAAAAAAAAAATTATTCAGTACTTACTGTTTAGTAGTCATTCTTAGAATGACTTCCGGGCTCTCCTCCCGTGGGAGTAGGCGTGGTTTTCGGCTTTCCCCGGCTCCGCAATGACCCCTGGGAGCTCTGTAATAGTGTACCCAAGAAGCAGTGCGGGACGCCGTCATCCAGGAATCGCGTGAGACGGCACTGCTAGCTCAGATAACTGAGCATGCGCGGCATCGAGCGGTGAATGCTGGGAGCACAGCATTCACCGCATCCCGGAACTAATTGCTTGTGGGTTTTCAAATGCCCACAAGCAAAATGGAATCGCCCGGGACAAGTTTTTATAAGTTGTATTAAAGGACTAAATCAGCGATCCGGGGATGAAGAAGCAGCAACAGGTGAGTGCTACAGTTGCAGTGTTAGAAGAAACCGATGACAACAACAAAAAAAAAAAAGATAGGTCCGCGGAATCCCGCTTTAAAGTGGAGTTCCACCCACTTTTACAACTCTTCAGCATCCCTCACTAAACTGTGCACTGTAAACAAATTGGATATTTTTTTTTTTTCAGCACAGACTGTATATCTGCTGTATTCATTTTTCACTTCCTCCTCCCTGGCCGCGGCCCATCGCATCATTTCCTGTTTGCAATGCCTCCTGGGAAGGGGCAGCAACTCCCTCTGACACTTCCGTTGCTATGGAAACCTGACCTGAAACCTATTACACTGCTTATGCTGCACTGAGCATGTACGAGATCTGCAAGGATGAGATCCAGGAAGAAATACAGTCTGGCTTCAGATGCCCACAATTAAGATGGCCACGGCCTGCTGCAAGTTTATAAAGTAACAAACTACTGCTAAAAACTAACAAAACAGACCTTAGTTTACAGACTAACTTTACTAGAATACATTAAGCTTGTGTATTATAGGGGTATTTTTATTTAAAAAGTATAATTTCGGCCGGAACACCGCTTTAAGGCGGGAGGATTTAAATGTCGAGTCTGAATATTTAGCAGGGACTAGCCAATCACTGGGGAGGTGTGCCCAGATGGTGGTTGGGTTGATGATAATAGTCTGGGGCCCTAAAGGAGATTGTTTTTTTTCCCCTGTGGGGATGGATCTGTGAGCTGAGAGGAGAGGGGCTGCCAGCCCCTGGAGCCTTATGGACTGAATGATGGACCACTTTGCAAGTGGTCCTATGGACTGTCGGTGTACCAGGATCCAGTGAGCAAAACCCTTATTTCTAGTTCCAGTCTGCCATTACTTGTGCTCATTCTACTTCATGGTCCCGAGCCATGAACTGTGGACTCTTCTAGTCTGCGTACCAGGATCCAGTGAGTAAAACCCTTATTTCCAGTTCCAGTCTGCCATTACTTGTGCTCATTCTACTTCATGGTCCCGAGCCATGAACTGTGGACTCTTCTAGTCTGCCATTACTTGTGTTCATAATACTTGATGGCCCCAGCCGTGAACCGTGGACTGTTCCTGTTTGCCATTACTTGTGCTCATACTACCTCATGGTCCCCAGCTGTGAACCATGTGGACAGTTCTAGTCTGCCATTTTTTTAAACCCCCACTCTCACCATTTTAATTTGCTCTTAATTGAATAATTGTTGACCTTCCCTACTCCATCCCAGTATAAATTCAGTTCAACTCTCAGGGCGGCTTGTGAGGTTAGGCTTGTCACTTCTTGCGCAAAGTGCCAATTCGGGGGTTAAGTGCCTGGTACTTTTTAACATGGCACTTTAACTAAGGCACTTCTGCAAAAGCAAGTACAAACATTAGTGCGCCACACCAAGTTGTCTGGCAGTTCCCTTTCATGGTTTCTCTTCCCCTCAGCCTTCTTTTTCCCCCTTTCTCCACTCAACAACCTGCACATATCTCCCTCACTTTTGCCCTCTCAAAATTACTTCACTCCTGCTCATTCTGAGCCCACACGTCTTCCACTTCACTGCAGCACCTGCCCTTGTATAAATCCCACTCCCACCTTACTGCCCTCACACTCCTACTACCCCTAATGTCTGGGGATATCGCCCTAAACCCTGGTCCTCCTCTAGTCAACTCTCACCCCCAGAACTGGCAGTCTACCTCCACTGACAGTAGCCTTAACTCTCACTCTCTTATCTCAATTCTCTGGATTACCCGAGGCAGCCCCCTCCCTTATGTGTGCCCTATGGAATGGCTGCTCAGACTCTAACAAACTTGCCTCTGTCAATTACATTCTCCTCTCCACCTCCCTCAATGTACTTTGCTATTACCAAAACTCCAGGAATCCAACATTGCCTCTCCAGCTGCCCTCTCCCATGGTGGCCTCCTCTAGATTCACTCACCCAGACCCAGTGGGTGAAAAGGAGGCGGAGTTGGACTTCTCTTCTTCCCACAAAGCACCTTTCAGGTTCTTCCTACACCTCCCTCCCTTTTGTTCTTTTGAAGTGCACTGCATTCAGGGCCGTCTTTAACGCAGGGCAAATGGGTCATCTGCCCAGGGCCCTTTCATTGTTGGAGGGCCCCAAACACTCAGTCAAGTGCATTCGTTTTCTCCTCGTTTTTATCCAGCTCGGCATGGGTTAAGTGTAGTCACATCCCGCAGTGTCTCTTCTACTGGCCCACCCCTTCCCCTTATCTCAGACTGAGTGGACTGAGTCTGACTGGTTTGATGTTGAATTTTAAAAGCAGATTAGCAAACCTATGAGATGAGCAGGCTTGCCGCTGCTTTTAAAATTCAACATCTAACCAGTCAGACTGAGTTCTATGTACTGTATTTCGCTATATAAACTCACTTTACTGTTAAAAATAAGTGTAAAATGCAAAACTCCAGTTGGTGTAACAGGATGTCCGCTTTCCCCCGTAGCAAGATGGCGGCGATGGAACGTCACTTCAGTTACACATTCTGATGGGTCGCCAAATCTGATGAAACACAGAACTACATCGCTCTGCACAAGTGAGTAGACTGTCTCCCTCAGAGACACTGTGTGCTGTCCTGAGCCGGGCTCCCCCTCCCACCACCTCTGATAACTTTTCAGGGAGTTTCAGCTGCTGCAGAACTTCTTGGGGGAGTGCAGGGCTGCTGTGTGTTGTAGTGCAGGGCAGTGATTGGCTGCTACTGCAGAACTTCTTGGAGGGGGGCAGGGCTGCTGGGTGTTGTAGTGCAGGGCAGTGATTGGCTGCTGCTGCAGAACTTCTTGGAGGGGGGGAAGGGCAGGGCTGCTGGGTGTTGTAGTGCAGGGCAGTGATTGGCTTATGCTGCAGAACCTCTTGGGGGGGGCTGCTAGGTGTTGTAGTGCAGGGCAGTGATTGACAGCTGTGGGCTCAACAATAACCCCCTTTCCTGCTTCTCCACCCTCAATAATAACCCCCCTCTCCGCTTCTCTGCCCTCAATAATAACCCCCCTCTCCGCTTCTCCACCCTCAATAATAACCCCCCTCTCCGCTTCTCCACCCTCAATAATAACCCCCCTCTCCGCTTCTCCACCTTCAACAATAACTCCCTCCCCGCCTCTCCACCCCCAACAATAACCCCCTCCCCGCCTCCCCACCCTCAACAATAACCCCCTTGCCGCCTCTCCACCTTCAACAATACCCCCCTCTCCACTTCACCTTCAGCAATAACCCCCTCCCTGCTTCTCCATCCTTAATAAGCCCCCCTCTTTAATTCTCCACCCTCAATAATAACCATCCTCCCTGGTTCTCCACCCTAAACAATAACCCCAATCCCTGCCTCTCCACCCACAATAACCCCCTTCCTGCTTCTCCACCCTCAATAATAACCCCTTCCTGCTTCTCCACCCTCAATAATAATCCCCTTTCCTGCTTCTCCACCCTCAATAATAACCCCTTCCTGCTTCTCCACCCTCAATAATAATCCCCTTTCCTGCTTCTCCACCGTCAATAATAACCCCCTTCCTGCTTCTCCACCCTCAATAATACCCCCCCTCTCCACCCTCAATAATAACCCCCCTCCCCGCTTCTACGCTCTAAACAATAACCCTAATCTCCCTGCCTCTCCACCCCCAATAACCCCCCTCCCTGCTTCTCCACCCTCAGCAGGGGGGGTATTATGGTTGAGTGGGTCCTGTGTAACGATGTGGGTCCTGTAATTATGGGGGTAGTATGGGGAATGGGGGTCGTTATTTGGGTAGTATGGGGGCGGGAGTCCTGTGTAATGATGGGGGGGGGGGTTGAGGGGGGCCCTAGGAAAATGTTTGCCCAGGGTCTTTTTTCTCCAATTTGTCTGAGGATTGCAGTAATTTACAGGCCTCACAGCCCAGGGTCATACTTTCGACAATTTCTCCACATGGCTACCCTACTTTCTCTCCTCTGAAGGACCTACCATCATCCTTGGTGACTTTAATATTCCAAACAACGTTAAAACCTCAGCCACTTCTCAACTACTCAACCTAACCTCCTCTTTTAACCTAACGCAAAGGACACAAACCACCACTCACTCCAATGGCAACACTCTCAACCTTGTATGCTCCCACCTCTGCACTCTGCAACCTCTCTAACACCCCCTTTCCTCTTTCCGACCATAATTTTATCTGTTTCACACTATTCCTGTCTCCTACCTCCTATGCCGCCAACCTGCAAACAGTTACCTGCAGGAACCTTCGCCACCTTAATCCTTCCTTTCTTCATTCTGCTACTGACTGCCTTGACCAGACCACTTTTGTCTACAACAACATACTGTCATCCTCTCTGGACACACTCACCCCTCTTTCAACATGCAGAACCAGGTCTTGTCTGCTACAACCCTGCCAAACAGACACCAGAAGTCTCAAGAGATGCAGCCGTGCTCTTGAGCGAGCGTGGTGTAAAACTAAATCCCTGCAAGACTTCACCCTCTACAAATCTGCCCTTCTCAAATACAACTCCTGCCTCCAAACTTCTAAACGAACCTACTACACCACTCTCATCAAAACCCTCTCACCCAAACCTTGCCAACTCTTTTCTACCCTTAATTCCTTACTTCACTCCCCACTGCCTCCACCCACCAACTTGCTTTCCGCCCAGAAGATTGTCAATCATTTCAGAAACAAAAAGCGACACAATTCGTGATGAGATATCCTGCGCCCAGCTTCCTCCCCAAACCAACAAACCAGGTCCAACACATACTCAATACTTTCCTCCTTCAACCCTGTTGCCACTGAGGAAGTTGTCCAACTACTTTCCACAGCCCACCTCACCACCAGTCCCCTGGACCCTCACAATTACTGTGACCACCTTCCTGCTCTATCCTAAACTCTCTAACCCACATCTTCAACCTCTCCATCTCCTCCAGTACTCTTCCCCCCCCCCCCCCACTCAAATATGTACTGGTTACCCGTATACTTAAAAAACCCTCACTGGACCCCACCTGTTTTAAAAAAAACGTAACATCCATCTCCCTGCTCCCAACCGTATGAGCTCCTACCTCACTGACAACCACCTTCTCGAACCCCTACAGTCCGGTTTCTGCCCACAACATTCCACTGAAACTGCCCTACTAAAACTCACCCATGACCTACTAATGGCTAAAATCAATGGCTAGTACTCCATACTCATATTCTTAGACCTTTCTGCTGCCTTCGACACAGTTGCCCACCCTCTCCTCTCAACAAACTCTACTCCCTTGGCCTCCGTGATTCTGCTCTTTCATTGTTCTCCTCCTACCTATCTCAGCGCACTTTCACAGACACATACAACACCATCTCCTCCGCTCCCCTTACTCTTTCTGCTGGGGTACCCCAAGGCTCCTTCCTTTGGCCCCTCCTATTCTCTCTCTACACCTGTTCCCTGGGCCAGTTTATAACCTCCCATGGTTTCCAATACCACCTCTATGCTGACAACACCCAGATCTATCTATCTATCCACTCCTCAACTTACCCCCTCAATCTCCTCACGTATCCCAACTTACTAACCGACATATCAGTATGGATGTCACACCACTTCCTCAAAATCAATCTTTCTAAAACTGAGCTTGTAATATTTCCTCTTCCCCAATCCCCTCCCCATTACTTTACCATTGGGATCAACGGCACAGCCATTGGTCCCTCCACATATGCCAAGGTGCTGGGTGTATTCCTAGACTCTGACCTCTCCTTCAGCCCCCACATGAAATCATACAACATTTCCAGAATTCGCCCCTTCCTGACTAACGACAAAAAAAAACGTATTCACTCCTTGGTAATTTCCCTCCTCAACTCCTGCAACTCTCTCCTCACTGGCGTACCTTTACACAGGCTACCCCCCCCCCCCCTTCAGTCTGTTATGAATGGTACTGCTAGACTAATACACCTCACTAACCAATCTGTGACTGCTGCCCCTCTCTGCCAATCCCTTCACTGGCTTCCACCAAGCACAAATGTATAAAATTCAAAATACCACAACATACAAGGCTATCTACAACATCGCCTCCAGCTACATCACCAACCTCATCTGCAGATATCACCCAAATCGTCCTCTCCGCTCCTCCCAGGACCTTCTGCTCTCTAACTCCCTTGTTACCTCCTCCCATTCTCGCCTCCAGGACTTCTCCAGAGCCTCTTCCATCTTCTTGAAACCCCTGCCTCTATGTCCGGTCTGCCCCTACTCTGTCCGCCTTTAGGCGATCCCTGAAAACACACTTATTCAGGGAAAACTACCCCACCTCTACCTAAGAACTGTACCCGAGTCACCTCCATCAGATCATCCCCGCAGCTATTACCGTTTGTACCACCTCCATCTCCCTTTAGATTGTAAGCTCCATGAGCAGGGTCCTCCTGTCCCTTCTGTATTGTAATTGTACTGTCCCCTCCCTACATTGTAACGCTACGCAAACTATTGGTGCTATATAAATCCTGTATAATAATAAGAATTCTACTTCATAGTCCCCAGCCATGAACCGTGGACTGTTCCTGTCTGCCATTACTTGTACTCATACTACTTCATGGTCCCCACCTGTGAGCTGTGGACTGTTCCTGTCTGCCATTACTTGTACTCATACTACTTCATGGTCCCATCTGTGAGCTGTGGACTGTTCCTGTCTGCCATTACTTGTACTCGTAGTGCTTCATGGTCCCCAGCTGTGAACTGTGGACTGTTCCAATCTACCTACAGTATATTAGTATTACAGTCAGGGCTGTCTTAATGAGTGGGCACAGCCCAGGGGCCCCAGCCTAATGGGGGGCCCCAGCACTTTCCCCAAAGCAGCTGGTCCTTGAGACAAAATTGGGGGCCCCATGATGGCATTGAGAGTGATGGATACACAGGGGAGGCAGGCTGGCAGCGGTGTCGGCAGCACTGAAAGCCCACCTGTGGAAGTAGCATTGTGGATGGTGTCATGGTGAGCCTGGCTGTCCAGCACTGTTTGCACTGAAGGGCTTGGAATTCCCTCTTCTGCCCCTCCTTCTGCCTGCTTGATTAGTTTAGGTGAGTCCAGTGCTGGAGGTGGGCACAGAGCCAAAAGTTTACATGCACTGTATCTCCACTGGAAAAGGGGGTACTACATGGATGGAATAACGGTGCTGGGGGATATCAAGGGTGTATGGGGGAAAACAATGCTGAGGGGGGATCTGGGGTGTATAGGGGGTAGCAATGTTTGGGGTAGCTTGGGTGGCTATAGTGCTAGAGGTATCAGGGATACAGAGAAGCCACAGTAGTAGGAGGTATTAGGGATGTTAGGGATGAACCGAACACCCCCGGGTTCGGTTCGCACCAGAACTTGCAAATGGACCGAACGTTAGAACCCTATTAGTTACAATGGACGCAAACGTTCGAAATCTAAAGTGCTAATTATAACGGCCAATATGCATGTTAGTCATAAAAAAGGTTTGGGGACCTGGGCCCTGCCCCAGGGGACATGTATCAATGCAAAAAGAAGTTTTAAAAACGGACTTTTTTCTGGACACCTGCAGATGGCTGGATTAATGGAGAACTGCACAAAATGGTAGATACAGGTGCAGGTTTATACTGTGCTGTGCTGGACTCACACAGCACACACTAACTCCTGCAGATGGCTGTATTGGTAGAGAACAGCACTTTCCCCACACGTAAATGCCTGAGAAGAACACACTATCCCTGCCTATTATTCCTCTTTCCCTACACTTTCCCCACACGGAAATGAATCAAAAATAGTTCACACTGTCCCTGCCTATCAATCCTCTTTCCCTCAACGCCGGAACACACTGCCTGTGGCCAATTATTGCTCTCCTCACTGCTGGCTCTATGATTGGCCAAGCATGTGGGGTCACAGTGCATGCTTGACCAATCATCAACCAGCAATACACTGCGACTGGCGCAGTGCATTGTGGACCGTTCGCATCACACGAATTTGATGCGAACGGCCCACAAAGTTCTGAACTCGACGAGCGGACGAACGGCGGATGTTCGATTCGAACATGGGTTTGAATCGAACACCGGGCCCCTCCCTAAGCGCTGTAGTGGGGTCACAATACAAGGGGTATCTTATGGTATATGGCAGTGATGGCGAACCTTGGCACCCCAGATGTTTTGGAACTACATTTCCCATGATGCTCAACTACAGAGTGCATGAGCATCATGTGAAATGTAGTCCCAAAACATCTGGGGTTCTAAGGTTCGCCATCACTGGTATATGGTAACAGTGCTGGGGGGGATATCTGGGGTGTAGAGGGGCCAGAGTGCTGGGGGATATCTGTAATGTAGAGGGGTCAGAGTTCTGGGGGGATATCTGGGGTGTAGAGGGGTCAGAGTGCTGGGGGGATATTTGGAGTGTAGAGGGGTCAGAGTGCTCCGGGGATATCTGGGGTGTAGAGGGGTCAGAGTGCTGGGGGGGATATCTGTAATGTAGAGGGGTCAGAGTTCTGGGGGATATCTGGGATGTAGAGTGGTCAGAGTGCTGGGGGATATCTGGGATGTAGGGGGGTCAGAGTGCTGGGGGGATATCTGGGATGTAGAGGGGTCAGAGTGCTGGGGGGATATCTGTAATGTAGAGGGGTCAGAGTTCTGGGGGGATATCTGTAATGTAGAGGGGTCAGAGTTCTGGGGGGATATCTGTAATGTAGAGGGGTCAGAGTTCTGGGGGGATATCTGTAATGTAGAGTGGTCAGAGTTCTGGGGGGATATCTGTAATGTAGAGTGGTCAGAGTGCTGGGGGGATATCTGGGATGTAGAGGGGTCAGAGTGCTGGGGGGATATCTGGGGTGTAGAGGGGTCAGAGTGCTGGGGGGATATCTGTAATGTATAGGTGTCAGAGTTCTGGGGGGATATCTGGGGTGTAGAGGGGTCAGAGTGCTGGGGGGGATATCTGTAATGTAGAGGGGTCAGAGTTCTGGGGGATATCTGGGGTGTAGAGGGGTCAGAGTGCTCCGGGGATATCTGGGATGTAGAGGGGTCAGAGTGCTGGGGGGATATCTGGGGTGTAGAGGGGTCAGATTTCTGGGGGGATATCTGGGGTGTAGAGGGGTCAGAGTGCTGGGGGGATATCTGTAATGTAGAGGGGTCAGAGTTCTGGGGGGGTATCTGGGATGTAGAGTGGTCAGAGTGCTGGGGGGATATCTGGGATGTAGAGGGTCAGAGTGCTGGGGGGATATCTGGGATGTAGAGGGGTCAGAGTGCTGGGGGGATATCTGTAATGTAGAGGGGTCAGAGTTCTGGGGGGATATATGTAATGTAGAGGGGTCAGAGTTCTGGGGGGATATCTGTAATGTAGAATGGTCAGAGTTCTGGGGGGATATCTGGGATGTAGAGGGGTCAGAGTGCTGGGGGGATATCTGGGGTGTAGAGGGGTCAGAGTTCTGGGGGGATATCTGGGGTGTAGAGGGGTCATAGTGCTGGGGGGATATCTGTAATGTAGAGGGGTCAGAGTTCTGGGGGGATATCTGGGGTGTAGAGGGGTCAGAGTTCTGGGGGGATATCTGTAATGTAGAGGGGTCAGAGTTCTGGGGGGATATCTGTAATGTAGAGTGGTCAGAGTGCTGGGGGGATATCTGTAATGTAGAGGGGTCAGAGTGCTGGGGGGATATCTGGGGTGTAGAGGGGTCAGAGTTCTGGGGGGGATATCTGGGGTGTAGAGGGGTCAGAGTGCTGGGGGGATATCTGTAATGTAGAGGGGTCAGAGTTATGGGGGATATCTGGGGTGTAGAGGGGTCAGAGTGCTGGGGGGATATCTGTAATGTAGAGGGGTCCGAGCTCTGGGGGGGATATCTGGGGTGTAGAGGGGTCAGAGTGCCGGGGGGGATATCTGGGATGTAGAGGGGTCAGAGTGCTGGGGGGATATCTGTAATGTAGAGGGGTCAGAGTTCTGGGGGGATATCTGGGATGTAGAGTGGTCAGAGTGCTGGGGGGATATCTGGGGTGTAGAGGGGTCAGAGTGCTGGGGGGATATCTGGGGTGTAGAGGGGTCAGAGTGCTGGGGGATATCTGTAATGTAGAGGGTTCAGAGTTCTGGGGGGATATCTGGGGTGTAGAGGGGTCAGAGTGCTGGCGGGATATCTGTAATGTAGAGGGGTCAGAGTTCTGGGGGGGGATATCTGGGGTGTAGAGGGGTCAGAGTGCTGGGGGAATATCTGTAATGTAGAGGGGTCAGAGTTCTGGGGGATATCTGGGGTGTAGAGGGGTCAGAGTGCTCCGGGGATATCTGGGATGAAGAGGGGTCAGAGTGCTCCGGGGATATCTGGGATGTAGAGGGGTCAGAGTGCTGGGGGGATATCTGGGGTGTAGAGGGGTCAGAGTGCTGGGGGGATATCTGTAATGTAGAGGGGTCAGAGTTCTGGGGGGATATCTGGGGTGTAGAGGGGTCAGAGTGCTGGGGGGATATCTGTAATGTAGAGGGGTCAGAGTTCTGGGGGATATCTGGGGTGTAGAGGGGTCAGAGTGCTCTGGGGATATCTGGGATGTAGAGGGGTCAGAGTGCTCTGGGGATATCTGTAATGTAGAGGGGTCAGAGTGCTGGGGGGATATCTGGGGTGTAGAGGGGTCAGAGTGCTGGGGGGATATCTGGGGTGTAGAGGGGTCAGAGTGCTCCGGGGATATCTGGGGTGTAGAGGGGTCAGAGTGCTCCGGGGATATCTGGGGTGTAGAGGGGTCAGAGTGCTCCAGGGATATCTGTAATGTAGAGGGGTCAGAGTGCTGGGGGGATATCTGGGGTGTAGAGGGGTCAGAGTGCTGGGGGGATATCTGGGGTGCAGAGAGGGATCAGAGTGCTCCGGGGATATCTGTAATGTAGAGGGGTCAGAGTTCTGGGGGGATATCTGTAATGTAGAGGGGTCAGAGTTCTGGGGGATATCTGGGGTGTAGAGGGGTCAGAGTGCTGGGGGGATATCTGGGGTGTAGAGGGGTCAGAGTGCTCCGGGGATATCTGGGATGTAGAGGGGTCAGAGTGCTGGGGGGATATCTGGGGTGTAGAGGGGTCAGAGTGCTGGGGGGGGGATATCTGGGGTGTAGAGGGGGTCAGAGTTCTGGGGGGGATATCTGGGGTGTAGAGGGGTCAGAGTGCTGGGGGGATATCTGTAATGTAGAGGGGTCAGAGTTCTGGGGGATATCTGGGGTGTAGAGGGGTCAGAGTGCTCTGGGGATATCTGGGATGTAGAGGGGTCAGAGTGCTGGGGGGATATCTGGGGTGTAGAGGGGTCAGAGTGCCGGGGGGATATCTGGGTGTAGAGGGGTCAGAGTGCTGGGGGATATCTGTAATGTAGAGGGGTCAGAGTTCTGGGGGGATATCTGGGATGTAGAGGGTCAGAGTGCTGGGGGGATATCTGGGGTGTAGAGGGGTCAGAGTGCTCCGGAGATATCTGGGATGTAGAGGGGTCAGAGTGCTCCGGGGATATCTGGGGTGTAGAGGGGTCAGAGTGCTCCGGGGATATCTGGGATGTAGAGGGGTCAGAGTGCTGGGGGGATATCTGGGGTGTAGAGGGGTCAGAGTGCTCCGGGGATATCTGGGATGTAGAGGGGTCAGAGTGCTCCGGGGATATCTGGGATGTAGAGGGGTCAGAGTGCTCCGGGGATATCTGGGGTGTAGAGGGGTCAGAGTGCTCCGGGGATATCTGGGATGTAGAGGGGTCAGAGTGCTCCGGGGATATCTGGGATGTAGAGGGGAAAGAGTGCTCCGGGGATATCTGGGATGTAGAGGGGTCAGAGTGCTGGGGGATATCTGGGTGTAGAGGGTCAGAGTGCTGGGGGGATATCTGTAATGTAGAGGGGTCAGAGTTCTGGGGGGATATCTGGGGTGTAGAGGGGTCAGAGTGCTGGGGGGATATCTGTAATGTAGAGAGGTCAGAGTTCTGGGGGATATCTGGGGTGTAGAGGGGTCAGAGTGCTGGGGGGATATCTGTAATGTAGAGGGGTCAGAGTTCTGGGGGATATCTGGGGTGTAGAGGGGTCAGAGTGCTCTGGGGATATCTGGGATGTAGAGGGGTCAGAGTGCTGGGGGATATCTGGGGTGTAGAGGGGTCAGAGTGCTCCAGGGATATCAGGGATGTAGAGGGGTCAGAGTGCTCCGGGGATATCTGTAATGTAGAGGGGTCAGAGTTTTGGGGGATATCTGGGGTGTAGAGGGGTCAGAGTGCTGGGGGGATATCTGTAATGTAGAGGGGTCAGAGTTCTGGGGGGATATCTGGGGTGTAGAGGGGTCAGAGTGCTGGGGGGATATCTGGGGTGTAGAGGGGTCAGAGTGCTCCGGGGATATCTGGGATGTAGAGGGGTCAGAGTGCTGGGGGATATCTGGGGTGTAGAGGGGTCAGAGTGCTGGGGGGGATATCTGGGGTGTAGAGGGTCAGAGTGCTGGGGGGATATCTGGGGTGTAGAGGGGTCAGAGTTCTGGGGGATATCTGGGGTGTAGAGGGGTCAGAGTGCTGGGGGGATATCTGTAATGTAGAGGGGTCAGAGTTCTGGGGGATATCTGGGGTGTAGAGGGGTCAGAGTGCTCTGGGGATATCTGGGATGTAGAGGGGTCAGAGTGCTGGGGGATATCTGGGGTGTAGAGGGGTCAGAGTGCCGGGGGGATATCTGGGGTGTAGAGGGGTCAGAGTGCTGGGGGGATATCTGTAATGTAGAGGGGTCAGAGTTCTGGGGGATATCTGGGATGTAGAGGGGTCAGAGTGCTGGGGGGGATATCTGGGGTGTAGAGGGGTCAGAGTGCTCCGGAGATATCTGGGATGTAGAGGGGTCAGAGTGCTCCGGGGATATCTGGGATGTAGAGGGGTCAGAGTGCTCCGGGGATATCTGGGATGTAGAGGGGTCAGAGTGCTGGGGGGGATATCTGGGGTGTAGAGGGGTCAGAGTGCTCCGGGGATATCTGGGATGTAGAGGGGTCAGAGTGCTCCGGGGATATCTGGGATGTAGAGGGGTCAGAGTGCCCCGGGGATATCTGGGGTGTAGAGGGGTCAGAGTGCTCCGGGGATATCTGGGATGTAGAGGGGTCAGAGTGCTCCGGGGATATCTGGGATGTAGAGGGGTCAGAGTGCTCCGGGGATATCTGGGATGTAGAGGGGTCAGAGTGCTGGGGGATATCTGGGGTGTAGAGGGGTCAGAGTGCTGGGGGGATATCTGTAATGTAGAGGGGTCAGAGTTCTGGGGGATATCTGGGGTGTAGAGGGGTCAGATTGCTGGGGGGATATCTGTAATGTAGAGAGGTCAGAGTTCTGGGGGATATCTGGGGTGTAGAGGGGTCAGAGTGCTGGGGGGATATCTGTAATGTAGAGGGGTCAGAGTTCTGGGGGATATCTGGGGTGTAGAGGGGTCAGAGTGCTCTGGGGATATCTGGGATGTAGAGGGGTCAGAGTGCTGGGGGGATATCTGGGGTGTAGAGGGGTCAGAGTGCTGGGGGGATATCTGGGGTGTAGAGGGGTCAGAGTGCTCCAGGGATATCAGGGATGTAGAGGGGTCAGAGTGCTGGGGGGATATCTGGGGTGTAGAGGGGTCAGAGTGCTGGGGGGATATCTGTAATGTAGAGGGGTCAGAGTTCTGGGGGGATATCTGGGTGTAGAGGGGTCAGAGTGCTCCGGGGATATCTGTAATGTAGAGGGGTCAGAGTTCTGGGGGATATCTGGGGTGTAGAGGGGTCAGAGTGCTGGGGGATATCTGTAATGTAGAGGGGTCAGAGTTCTGGGGGATATCTGGGGTGTAGAGGGGTCAGAGTGCTGGGGGGATATCTGTAATGTAGAGGGGTCAGAGTTCTGGGGGGATATCTGGGGTGTAGAGGGGTCAGAGTGCTGGGGGGATATCTGGGGTGTAGAGGGGTCAGAGTGCTGGGGGGATATCTGGGGTGTAGAGGGGTCAGAGTGCTCCGGGGATATCTGGGATGTAGAGGGGTCAGAGTGCTCCGGGGATATCTGGGATGTAGAGGGGTCAGAGTGCTCTGGGGATATCTGGGGTGTAGAGGGGTCAGAGTGCTCCGGGGATATCTGGGATGTAGAGGGGTCAGAGTGCTCCGGGGATATCTGGGATGTAGAGGGGTCAGAGTGCTCCGGGGATATCTGGGATGTAGAGGGGTCAGAGTGCTGGGGGGATATCTGGGGTGTAGAGGGGTCAGAGTGCTGGGGGATATCTGTAATGTAGAGGGGTCAGAGTTCTGGGGGGGATATCTGGGGTGTAGAGGGGTCAGAGTGCTGGGGGGATATCTGTAATGTAGAGAGGTCAGAGTTCTGGGGGATATCTGGGGTGTAGAGGGGTCAGAGTGCTGGGGGGATATCTGTAATGTAGAGGGGTCAGAGTTCTGGGGGATATCTGGGGTGTAGAGGGGTCAGAGTGCTCTGGGGATATCTGGGATGTAGAGGGGTCAGAGTGCTGGGGGGATATCTGGGGTGTAGAGGGGTCAGAGTGCTGGGGGGATATCTGGGGTGTAGAGGGGTCAGAGTGCTCCAGGGATATCAGGGATGTAGAGGGGTCAGAGTGCTGGGGGGATATCTGGGGTGTAGAGGGGTCAGAGTGCTGGGGGGATATCTGTAATGTAGAGGGGTCAGAGTTCTGGGGGGATATCTGGGTGTAGAGGGGTCAGAGTGCTCCGGGGATATCTGTAATGTAGAGGGGTCAGAGTTCTGGGGGATATCTGGGGTGTAGAGGGGTCAGAGTGCTGGGGGGGATATCTGTAATGTAGAGGGGTCAGAGTTCTGGGGGATATCTGGGGTGTAGAGGGGTCAGAGTGCTGGGGGGGATATCTGGGGTGTAGAGGGGTCAGAGTGCTGGGGGGGATATCTGGGATGTAGAGGGGTCAGAGTGCTCCGGGGATATCTGGGGTGTAGAGGGGCCATAGTGCTATTTGCCCAGGAGCCCATGATGCTATTAAGACGGCCCTGATAATGGAGGGACGGTTCTGCTCTCTGCTTGGTCACCTATCATTGCCACCTATCAGTGCCCACCCAGTGCTGCCTATCAGTGCCCATAAGTGCAGCATATTAGTGCCACCTAATCAGGGCCCATCAGTGCAGCCTCACCAGCGCACATCAGTGAAGGAGAAAAATTACTTATTTACAAAATGTACTGACAGAAACTAAAAAATTTTTTTTTTTTTGTAAAAAATAATAATAATTTGAGTCTTTTATAGCTTTAAAATATAGTTTATATTCTGCGTTTCCATAAACTCCACACAGTTATCCCAATTCGTTTCCTATCTTTCTTTAAGTGACGAATGGGTGATTGATATTACCGCCCCCGTCGGTTGAGATCTCTACTTGTTACCCTCCATTGACAGCTGCCCCCCCCCCCCCCCCCCCCCCTTAAAATGACATCCTTCCCCATCTGCACCCAGATTGCCGTTTCTAATATATCCTTTCAGAAAAGCTCACATGTGAACTGGAGGATTAAAGCCAACAAATCTAGACAATTTAAATCATTAATGCATCTCTGTTCTTCCTCTCCAAGTCCTCAGACACCTGATGGATCTTCAATCCCCTCCTCCATCTGCATCAGATCCATATATTATATCTACAGAATCACATGGACGACACATATCGGTATATCATTATAGATACGGTACCTGTGTACACTCAGTGCTGAGTCCTCGCTTCTTCTGCGGATATCTGTGTTGCTCTTTCTGAGGAGCTGAGGAAGGTAAATGACTACTGGGTGCGTCCGCCTGTGTTTATAAACAGTCTACTAGAGGAGAGGAGGGAGCAGGGAGCACTCAATAAATTTTATTCATGTCCTCTCTGTGTTTTAAAGCAGATTCCACAATTTAAAGTGGTATAAAACCCTAAAAGAAACTCTTTTTATTATATTGCAGCTTACCAGATCTATAATACAATGATATTCCCAAATGTGTGCGTTTTTTATTAATATGCTGCAACACTGAAGGAAATATCAGAACCCAGAAAATATATAAAGCGAAGGTAGTGCTGCGCTTTGAACCTAAATACTGTGCGTAATAAAGTGTTCAATGAAAGATATGGTTGAAAGAGGAAAATGTTCAAAGGTCAATATATATCCAGTCCTAGGTGGTATAAAAACGTGTCGCATGCCCTGCGATTTCTTCGGATAAAACAATAAAAGTGTATCAAACACTCAAAAGATTCTTCGTAGAACGGTGATAGGAAATATATCCATCAGAAATTGCATGCCCTGCGATTTCTTCGGATAAAACAATAAAAGTGTATTAATAAGACAATAAAAGTATATCAAACACTCAAATGATTCATCGTAGAACAGTGATAGGAAATATATCCATAGGAAATTGCATGCCCTGCGATTTCTTCGGATAAAACAATAAAAGTGTATCAATAAGACAATAAAAGTATATCAAACACTCAAATGATTCTTCGTAGAACAGTGATAGGAAATATATCCATCGGAAATTGCATGCCCTGCGATTTCTTCAGATTAAAACAATAAAAGTGTATCAATGAGACAATAAAAGTATATCAAACACTCAAAAGATTCTTCGTAGAACGGTGATAGGAAATATATCCATAGGAAATCGCATGCCCTGCGATTTCTTCGGATAAAACAATAAAAGTGTATCAATAAGACAATAAAAGTATATCAAACATTCAAATGATTCTTCGTAGAACAGTGATAGGAAATATATCCATAGGAAATCGCATGCCCTGCGATTTCTTCAGATAAAACAATAAAAGTATATCAAACACTCAAAAGATTATTCGTAGAACAGTGATAGGAAATATATCCATCGGAAATCGCATGCCCTGCGATTTCTTCGGATAAAACAATAAAAGTGTATCGATAAGACAATAAAAGTATATCAAACACTCAAAAGATTCTTCGTAGAACGGTGATAGGAAAAATATAAAACAATAAAAGTGTATCAATAAGACAATAAAAGTATATCAAACACTCAAAAGATTCTTCGTAGAACGGTGATAGGAAAAATATCCATAGGAAATCGCATTCTCTGCGATTTCTTCGGATAAAACAATAAAAGTATATCAATAAGACAATAAAAGTATATCAAACACTCAAAAGATTCTTCGTAGAACAGTGATAGGAAATATATCCATAGGAAATCGCATAGCCCTGCGATTTCTTCAGATAAAACAATAAAAAAGTGTATCAATAAGACAATAAAAGTATATCAAACACTCAAATGATTCTTCGTAGAACAGTGATAGGAAATAAATCCATATAGTGTGCACATGAAAAGAAAAAATGGTGCTCAAAAAGAAGGTGCACTACTATTACAATAAATCCTGGAGGAAAAGGTAAAATCCTAAACGGCATATAAAAGCATACAAAAAAAAGTTTCCTCCGTATACTGTAGGTATATGCTGCAAAATCACAGAGGAGAAGTATAGTTTTTAGAGCTAGTCTGTTGGAAAGACTCAATTTAGGCGCCACATCCCTTATTGCAAGAATAACATAGAAGGTGTCACGTACCTGGTGGTTGAGCCCACTTATGCAGGGAGCGGTTTCTCGTATTCCTCTGGCTCAAGAACCCCTGATAGAGCAGACAGGGGCTCAGGAGTGCCAAGGGGCACAAGTGCCTGACAGGTCACAGATGGAAGGGCTGGTCCGGACTTCAGGGAGCTGAAGGAGACACGGATGCAGACTGGATCTGGGACCAGCAGCAAGCAGGAACAGCAGGAACAACCGAACTGGAAGCTGGAGACAGAGACAGTCGGGAGGTGTCTTGTAGATCAGGACACAAGCGGATCTTAGGCAGGCCGGGTCGAACACTGGCGGGCAGTAACAGTACCAAGGCAGCAGGCCAGGCGTAGTCGTGAAGCAGGCCGGGTCATACACAGGCGGACAGGATCAGTACCAAAGCAGCAGGCAGAAGAATCGTCAAGACAGGCCGGGATCGGAGGCAGGCAGCAAGCAGAGAATGGTCAGAGACAGTCCGGGTTATATGTATAAGAATCAACAGGTAAAGGAACAGCAGGGGAACTCAGGAATGCTGTAGACTGGACAGCAAGGAGGTAAGATTACAGGTGCCTTTAAATAGCCCCTTTTGGCGCCAAGTTCAGTCACACTGCGCGCACCCGCGCATGTGCGCACTTCTCGGTGCTAGTGCGCACCCGCGTGCGCCCTTTAGAGTTAGCGCGCACCCGCGTGCGCCCGTTAGCGTCACCTGAGTGCGCCGGTTGGCTCCTCTGCGAGGGATTCTGAAGGTAGGTCTTCCAGAGACAGCTGGGTGGCCAGAACGTCCTTCTTGACAGAAGGAGAAAGATTGGGACTTTTAAAGCGCACACATATACAAATTTTAGAAAAATAGGAAATATTTATTGAATTAAAAATACATATGTGAAAAGAGGATAAAACCACAGTACATCAGTAACAAATATCAACAGAAGTAAATTGTCTCTCTACATGTTTCGACGTTCACGGCTTCTTCAGGAGATTCTGTTACCATAAACTGATCACAAAATTTCAATAATACAGTTATCAGTAGTTGAGGAAGGGCAAGCAGGGCCATTTGGAGGCATCATAGAGAGGGGTAATAAACTGGGCAGAACAGAAAATCCATCTCAATGAGTTTTTGAGCCAGTCAAGGTCTTGATGGCAACAGCAGGTTATATTTGCTCCATTTACAAGCAAGGGAAGGAAAATAGACTTTTTGAGTCAAATAGATTTTCCAAAATTCCCTGGTAATTTCTGAAGCCCTAGGCAACATACCTCCTTCCATGGACCGAGCCCCCGATATGTATATATAGTTTAGAATAAGAAATAAGATTAGTGTGTATGAAATATGGCTGTTGGTAAGGGGTTACCCTATCTAGATGTAGATATATAATTCATTTAACAGTTCCTTTTGACTTGCAGGAATGTTAGGTGTGTGTGTGTGTGTTATAGACATGTGCACAACAGAAAAATTTGTTTATTTTCGCTTCGTTTCTGTTCATTTCCGTTGATTCGTAACGATTCGTAATTTCGTAAGTCGCCGGTGTTCGTATTCGTAACGATTCGTATTTTCGTAAGAGTTATTTTTTCGTTGATTCGTTTTCCCGTTAGTTTAATTTTCGTTTATTCGAAATTCGGACGCATTCGTAGATTTAGTTACATTCGTACTTTCGTAAGATTGATTTATTCGTACTTTCGTAACATTGTTTTCGTAGATTCGTAATCGGAGCATCATTCATAATGTTATGTAATGTGTATGCTATTATTACATTGTAAGAGACACGGAAAATTACGAATCTAAAAAAAAAAGTTACGAATGTACGAATTTTTTAGTTCAATCCATTCGAAGCACGTTAAGCAGCGCCATTGTAAGAGACATGGAAAATTACGAATCGAAAAAAAAAAAAAAAAAAAAAAAGTTACGAATGTACGATTTTCGTTGTTCCTGTTTTCGTTTTTCGGATTTTCTTCTTTCGTAGTTTCGTTGTTTCTAATTTGGTTATTTCGGATTTTCGTTGTTTTTCATATTCGTTCGATTCGATAATTCGTTAAAATTTTTAGCGAATCATTCGTTCATTCGTACGATAACGAATGAACGAATATAACGAATTTTACGGAAAACGAAAAAAAAAAATAAACGAATTGCACATGTCTAGTGTGTTATGGGAGATGCTCTGCTATTTACCTGTCGTAAATTCAAATGCAAGGAAGAGATACCATCTGAGTTGAATACTGTAGTGGAGACTTGACGGGGCAAAATTCATTAGCTAGATAAAGGCCTTGTAGTCCCCTGTGTTAAAGCGGTTCTGCACTCTTTTTTTTTTTTGGGCTATATGCCAAGGGCATATAGCTCAATTGGGGGACTTACCTGTTCCATCTTCCATCTTGATCGCCGCCGGTTTTCATCTTCATCTTCTTCTTGTCTTCTTCTTGTCTGCTGGGGTCCATCTTGCCTGTGGGCATGTGAAACCCCACAGGCACTTTAGATGGCCCAGCATGCACCGCCGTTACTCGCGCGTGCGCAGTAACGGCACATCTGCCGACATCTCACGAGATTTCGGAAGATGTGGCCGAAATCTCGCGAGATTTCGGAAGATGTGGCCGAAATATCGCGAGATTTCGGAAGATGCCCGCACTGACTCCTGGGATCAATGACACCAGATCCCAGGAGACAGTGTGGCGTGACGACGATCGACGCAGAGACCCCGCCCGCCGCCGAAGAGAGAGAAGACCGGAAGTCATCAATTACAAGGTAAGTAAAAAAAAAAAACAAAAAAAAAACATTTCATTTAGTACTCTTTGCCTGATTTGGAAGGCAAAGAGATTTACTAAATGAAATGGGTGCAGAACCGCTTTAACCAACCCTTTATTTACTTCAAAGGGTGTTTGATACGCTGAGAATATTTCTTTGATCTGTTCAGGAATGGACAATTTGCCCCGGGTATGACCATGCTTACTTAATTCCCCAATTCAGAAGAAGGTGATGATCTCTTTAATTAATTTCTCTTCAAACGAAATTATCTCCCTAAGGCCCCTTTCACACTTGTGCGACTTCAAAGTCGTGCGATTTCACTGTGATTTTGCCGCGATTTTGCCGTGATTTCTAGGAATGCCTGTGTAAGTGGCATCAAAATCAGACCAAAGTATTGCAGGGACTACTTTGAAGTTGGAACGACCTTGAAGTCGTACTAATATGAATGGCTGTCATTGGAAATCATGGGGGAACGACTTGTCATGCTACTTTGCAGTCCCAAATCTTGGGACAAGTCGTATAAGTGTGAAAGGGGCCTAAGAGGGGAGGTGCTAGTGAGGGGCTGAGCTATACTACGGTAAATTAAGGGGAAGGGGAAATTGTCCAATCTTGGAGGAGATACGCCCGGAGGGAGGAGAGGGGTAACAGAATCACCAATCAGGGGGGCCCTGTTCAAGTCAATGAGAGATGGGCCTATATTAGTGCAAGATCAGAATAGAGGAGAGGAGTCATGAATCTGACGTGGGCCTAAACGCATCACTACCGGTAAATATAAGGTCAGCTCGCAGCACTTAAAGGTATACCTGCTTGTCATATGTTTGTTTGTTGTTTGTATTTTGATGAATATATTCTCTATTCTTTTATTTATTTATTTTTTTAACAGAAGGAGCTATTCTTTTATTTTAACCTAATATTTTCTTCCTTGGTGTGTAGACTATAGATAGATGGTGTATTAGATAGACTTTCAACTATTCACCAAATAAATGTTGTTATTGTGTTAAAGCTTTCACTCTTGGTCAAAGAACTCTCATTTAACCCACATCATATCTTTGAGATATTAAATCTTAAATATAATAAACGGGTAACAGTCCCTACCACCGGGAGGCACCCTCCTCGCCCACTCCTGCCTGGGATGCTGCACTACAGAGATAGGGATATCATCCTGCGTCTTTCCCGTGAGGGAGAAAACATTCCGTTTTATGGGGTATGCATCTCCTTTTATCCTGATGTAGCACGGCCCCCTAGGGGACCGCATAGAATTACCTGCTCATCTGCACGGCCATGACCTGGTGCACATCCCACCTGACACTCTGGGTTCAGACATCCTTGCCTCACTGTGGAACAATAATCAGACAACTCAGCGTATTTAGGTTCTATGAATATTTTACTTGAACCAATTAGAGGGATTTTGCTACAAAGAGGAGGGAGTAGATCTGCTGAGTTTGAAGAAACAGTGCCAACTCAGCAGAAGAACCCTTTTAAGATACAAGACACATACAAGAATATATATATATATATATTTAGGGCTGTTACTGATTAAAATTTTTTTGATTTTTTTAAATCGATTAATCAACTAATTTCGATTAATTATAACGCACATACAGATCCAACTACTTTTAGCTGATCTCCTTGCATTACAACTCTGCATTAGTGGTAAATGTGGTATACACTATATACAATCACCCGACGCTAGTTAGTTTCCACAATCCATGACTTAACTTCACAGTTCACACAAATACGTTTTAAATTCAAACTGTAGCACTGATGTAAGTAATTTTTTTTTCCACAGTAGCGTGACAATCCCTCCCCTCCGGTCTAACTAATCACTCTCACCCTATGGCATGGACCCCTGTGCCAACAGGTGGTCATGCAAGCGGGTATCAAAAGGGTTAACACGGACCATAAACTTCTCTCACGTCTCCTTAGTTCTCAGCAAGGACGCCAGGTCATGGGTAGAAAGAAAAGATCTAAGTGCTCACCGCTTAAGTATAAGATTTAATTTTTGTGTTCAAACACAAACTACTCACATAAAGATGATAAAAAAACACAGCATGTAAAGCCGACAATCGCGTTAGTTCCGTAGGGCAGCAGCGGGTGACGTCATACTTAGCTCCTCCACCCCCAACGCGTTACGTTCAATACAGAACTTTAACGTCACCGGACTCCTCCCCCCCTTCCCTTCATTAGCAGACAGAGGCACTTGGGGAAGGGGGAGGAGTCCGGTGACATCGATGTCTGTGACATCACCGGATCTCCGACGGAACTCCCTGAAGACCCCGAAGCCGGCGGAGAGGTGAGTACCAATCAAATAAATTTTGATCGATCAAAAAAATTTATGATTAATCAAGGAATTAATCTTTAATTTTCACAGCCCTAATATATATATATATATATATATATATATATATATAATTAAAGTCCATGTTGCAAATCTGATGTTCTTCACCGGCTAGTTGGAGCTCATTAACTGTAATCCGATTAGGTATGGTGGGAGCAATAAAAAACTTGTAATGAAGAAGGCTAAAGATGTCTAAGCACAGTGTTCACATAAATGCAGTAAAGTATTCCTGAACTAAAGATGTCTGTGCAAAGTGTCTCGAAGTAGCAATGACAAGAATGGGTAAAGGTCGATCAGATCGTCCCGATGTCTTCCAGACAGGAACTTGTGTAGCGACACTCGTACAATGGATTGCTACACTGACTTTTCCTCTGAAGTTCAGAAATGCAAGTTAAAAAACACCTCCAGAAATGAAAGGCTTCATAAGCTATGCTTTACCCTGCGAGACTTCAGATCAATGCCAGGGGCCAGGCCCATTTCTTTGAAAATGCGCCGGATGCTTCTGTCTGGCTGGATGCCAATGAGAATGCTTTTCGTCAGGCCAGGAGGCCTGCAGCAGAAGAGGACTGAGCTATATTTACCCCTTGTAGGGTGATTGCTTCTACGTGACCTGAAGTCACATTAGATTTCTTTCCACTTGTGCCTGCGTGTTGTGCTGGGGGCGTGATTTGATTTAAGAGTGTGTACAAAGAGTTCTCTACCCAGTGCTAAGCGCTTTCAACTTTGATTGGAGTTGGGTTCCTGCTGGCAGTGGCCAGTGGGTGAAAGGAACGGTTGTCCCATAAACAGTTCAGTTCTTCAAGTTTGTATTGTAAGTTTTATTATACAGTATGTGCCATCTAGGCCACTGGGGAGGCCAGGGAATTACAACACCTGAACCCTGCCCTGATCATTGAAAACATCCTATGGGTTATGAATAGACATGTGCAATTTGTTTCGTTTTTTTTTTTCGTTGTTCGTTAAAATTCGTTCTATTCGTTCATTCGTTATCGTACGAATGAACGAACGATTCGCTAAAAATTTTAACGAATGTTCCAATCAAACAAATCCGAAAAACAACGACAATCCGAATTGACCAAATTAGAAACAATGAAACTACGAAAGAAGAAAATCCGAAAAAACGAAAACAGGAACAACGAAAATCAAAATGAACGAAAAAATTCGTACATTCGTAACTTTTTTTTGTTGTTGAATTGGTAATTTTCTGTGTCCCTTACAATGGCGCTGCTTAACGTGCTTCGAATGGATTGAACGAAAAAATTTGAACATTCGTAACTTTTTTATTTTTTTTCGATTCGTAATTTTCCGTGTCTCTTACAATGGCGCTGCTTAACGTGCTTCGAATAGATTGAACGAAAAAAATCGTACATTCGTAACTTTTTTTTTTTTTCGATTCATAATTTTCCGTGTCTCTTAAAATGGCGCTGCTTAACGTGCTTCGAATAGATTGAACGAAAAAAATTCATACATTCGTAACTTTTTTTTTTTTCGATTCGTAATTTTCCGTGTCTCTTACAATGGCGCTGCTTAACGTGCTTCGAATGGATTGAACAAAAAAAATCGTACATTCGTAACTTTTTTTTTTTTTTTTTCGATTCGTAATTTTCCTTGTCTCTTAAAATGTAATAATAGCATAAAAATTACATAAATTTTTTTTTTCGATTCGTAATTTTCCTTGTCCTCTGAATTATGCTCCGATTACGAATCTACGAAAACAATGTTACGAATAAATCAATCTCACGAAAGTACAATGTAACTAAATCTACGAATATACGAATGCGTCCGAATGTCGAATAAACGAAAATTAAACTAACGGAAAAAATAATCAACGAAAAAATAACTCTTACGAATTTACGAATCGTTCGAATCAACGGAAACGAAACGAAAATAAACAAATGTTTCTATTGTGCACATGTCTAGTTATGAAGTAGAATTTAGAGCCATAGCCTGTACATTGTGGCACCACATCCATATAAAACATGCAAAAACAAAAATAACAAACAACAGAAAGTAGGACTTTAATGGTTGCCACTTGTAATCCCAAATATGAAAGAAAAGGTACTCATATATATATATATATATAAAAAAAAGTTTATTTGAACAACGTGTTTAAAATCTCATAAAAGTGTAAAAAAGCATACAAATGTTGATCATCTCCCATGTCTCTCCAAAAAATAGGGGGGGGGGGTACAATATAAAAGGGGGAAAAGGAACAGAGGGCGCACCAGCCTTTCGCATTACCTTTGCAACATTTTAATATATTAAAAGTAAAAAATGCATGCCCACAAACTAGTAATAAAATCAAGCAATTTGTATAAAGTCCATCATTTGCATCATCCATCAAGATCTGCTGGCCAGTAACAATGGTGGGATGTAGAGTCCAAAGAAAGCTGATGCGTTTCGAGGGGTGTCCCCTCTTTCTTCAGAGAAAGAAAATGGAGGATGAAAAAGAAGCAATACAGCTGCATGTATCGAACATCCACGACATACAGTCAATGCAAATTCCATACAACACAACACATTGCAGGCAAAGGTAATGGCCCACAAAAAAAAGGGGGGGGGGGTGGGGAGGAATGGTATCATTCCCACCACTGGGCAGATACACCACACTGCCCTATCAAACCCTCCTGTCAGGGACCAAACCACTCCCATGCTTGAAGTATATTCGCATATACAGTATATATATATGTATCTCTCCATATTGATATTACTACTGTGTAGTCACATATCTAAATTAGGACATGGTAAAAAGAAGGGAACAACGTGAACAAAAAAGCATGGGCAAACGTATGTACAGTCAACACCAGTTTAGTGCAAGAGGGCCTCCTTGTCTGATGTATAAAGGGAGGCAAACCACATAGTGGGGCGCAGACAAGGACAACAAATTCATAAATTGTCATTCCACCTCTTTGACCCCCAGTGATATGTCAACTATACATCATTGGATCATAAAAATGGCTTATAGCTAACATATCCGTTTAGCCCTGGGAGTTCCGTGGCATGTAAAGTCACTATCCATTTAGTCTCCAACCGGAGTAGCTGAGAGTCCATGTCCCCTCTTTCTGAGTCTGGGACATGTTCCAATGCAAACAATTGCGACACGGATAGATCAAAGCTGTGGTAGAGCCCTACATGCCTGCTAATAGCTGACTCCATTTTGCCATTTCTGATCAGACTGCCATGGTCCCTTATTCACTTGATTCTTATGCCCCGTACACGCGGTCGGAAAATCCGACCACAAAATCCATCAGATTTTTTCCGACGGATTTTGTCCGACACTGGTGTTGCATACACACGGTCGGACAAAGTTGTCGGAAAATCCGATCATTCTGAACGTGGTGACGTTTGTTGCCTACGACGGGACTACGTAGAGGCTAGTTGCCAATAGCTTGGGTCTTGTAATGTGATCTGAGCATGCGTGGCACTTTGTCCGTCGGAATTCGCTACACGCGATCGGAAAAAGTCCGATAGGACTTTATTGTCGGAAAATTTGAGAGCAGGAGATAAAACTTTGTCCGATGGAAAATCCGATGGAAAATGTCCGATGGAGCCTACACACGGTCGGAATTTCCGACAACATTGTCCGATAGGACATTTTCCATCGGAAAATCCGACCGCGTGTATGGGGCTTTACTCTAAATGGTCTAAGGTTATCAGTGGTGTACCCCAAGGTTCAGTGCTGGGACCCTTACTTTTTAATATCTTTATAAATTATATTGGGTCTGGGATCCAAAGTAACATTTTTGTCTTGGCAGATGACACCAAGCTATGCAGTGGAATAACGGCCTTACAGGAGGTCTCCAATTTACAAGCCGACCTCAATGCTCTGTCTAATTGGGCGACTATGTGGCAGATGAGGTTTAATGTTGATAAATGTAAAGTTATGCACTTGGGGGCTAAGAATATGCATCATACATACTAGGGGGAGTACAACTGGGGGGATCCGTAGTGGAGAAGGATCTGGGGGGATCCGTAGTGGAGAAGGATCTGGGGGGATCCATAGTGGAGAAGGATCTGGGGGTTTTGGTATCATAAGCTCAATAATATCATGCAATACCAAGCTGCGGTTTCCAAAGCAAGCAAAGTCCTTTCTTGTATTAAGAGAGGTATGGACTCCAGAGAGAGAGATATCATTTTGCCCCCCTGTACAAATCATTAGTAAGACCTCATCTGGAATATGCAGTTCAGTTTTGGGCACCGGTTCTCAAAAAGGATATCGGGGAACTGGAGAAAGTGCAGAGAAGGGCAACCAAACTGATAAGAGGCATGGAGGAGCTCAGCTATGAGGAGAGATTAGAGGAACTGAATCTATTCACTCTTGAGAAGAGGAGAATAAGGGGGGATATGATCAACATGTACAAATATATAAGGGGTCCATATAGTGAACTTGGTGTTGAGTTATTCACTTTACGGTCAACACAGAGGACAAGGGGGCAGGCTTTACGTCTAGAGGAAAAGAGATATCATCTCCAAATACGGAAAGGTTTCTTCACAGTAAGAGCTGTGAAAATGTGGAATAGACTCCCTCCAGAGGTGGTTCTGGCTAACTCAGTAGATTGCTTTAAGAAAGGCCTGGATACTTTCCTAAATGTACATAATATAACTGGGTACTGACATTTATAGGTAAAGTTGATCCAGGGAAAATCCAATTGCCTCTCGGGGGATCAGGAAGGGATTTTTTTTCCCCTGCTGTAGCAGATTGGAGCATGCTCTGCTGGGGTTTTTTTGTGCCTTCCTCTGGATCAACTGTGGGTATAGAATGGGGTATATTGGATTGTACGATATTTTTTATTTTTATTTATTATTTCTTTTTTTTTTATGGTTGAACTGGATGGACTTGTGTCTTTTTTTGGCCTAGCTAACTATGTAACTAACTATGCAACTTCCAAAAGGGCCTATGAGTTTTTCCAGTGTAGAAAGCGTTACATTTGCATGTCATTATATATACCCCCCCCCCCCCCCACGGTTTGACAATCTATACAGTGTTAAGAGGTCCTAGTTGAGCCACTGGGCAGAGTAATATATTTGCCACAATGCATCCCCATCGCTGTCAGGTCTACCAGGAGATTCCAACCGTCACTCCGGTTTCCTGACCGGTAGTCTTGTTATCCCAGTATCAGGTGGGACAGTTGAGATCCTGCAGCCATTTGTCACGTACCTGGTGGAGACTGAGCTGTAGAGAGGGCTTCTCTTGCACCTCCTGTCTAGCACCCCTGGTAGAGATGACAGGGAGTGAAAGACACAGAGTGGCACGAGGGCCGATGTAGCAGGTGGCTCAGGACGGGTCTTGGCAGGAACCCGATAGCTGCAGATCACCGGATGGCACCAAGGACTGGAACTCCGTGTTGCTGGATCAGCAGGCAGAGTCGTGGTCGGAACATAAGCCAGGAGGTCATCAACAGCCGAGCAGAGCAGGTACCAGAAAGTGAGACAGAATCAAAGACAGGATACAGGCCGGGTTCGGTACACAGTTGGGCAGCGCAATACAGGAGCATGAAGCAGGAACGAGGTCCAACACAAGCCGAGGTCACAGGAAGGCAGGCAGAAGTCAACGGGAAGGTTCAGGTATAAGCCGGGTCAAACACAGGAACACTGGAACAGATCAGATACAGGTAACAGGTACTAGCTGAAAGACCACTCAGCAAGGCTCATGTGTCAGTGTTTCGTTTAAATAAACTTACTTGGCGCCCAGACATTGGTGGGCACCTGTGTGCGCGCATTGGCGAACATGTGTGTGCGCGCATTGGCGCGCGTTGGCGTGCACATGCACCAATACACACTGGTGTGCCCGTGCTTGTGTGCGGGTGCACGTCTGTTAGCCAAACTTCCCTTACACCAGTATTAGGGGACCACAATAGATGGTGCAAACAGCCTAACAAGGAACCACCAGAAAATAACTCACGGTTCGTAGAGGCCAAAGACAGGAACCAGGTGGGAGAAAGGACAATCCTAAACAATCCAAGTCAGTGGACCAAGGCAGAAGTACACGGGGGTCAACCAGAAGGCGGTGTCGGGAACAGGTAGGGTCGGCAACAAGATCAGCGTAAATCCAAGGGGTAATCCAAGAAGCGGAGTCAGGAACAAGCAAAGCCAGCAGCCAGCAAAACAGCAACACATTAACAAAGCCAGCAACCAGCAAGGAACATATACTACAGGAAGACAGGAAGGGGAAGTGATGATTTATCGGTCACTAAATCATGTGACTGCCTACACCTGGGCACTTCCCCAGTGGCTCAGGCAGTAGGAAACCATCCACAGAACACCAGGTCCCAGGATTAAATCCTGGACACAGCGTGACAATCACCACCCCCTGCACCTGAAGGAAGTGGGAGCCTCGAAACACAAAAATATTATGAAAGAAGATATATTCCAAAAGCCTTAGAACAAAGGAGTTATAGGGCCATAGAGATTCTTGTTCTTTCTCTAGAAAGTCCCCAATTATTTCAAGGCCCTTTTTGTGTAGTATTGAGCTGTATAGAGCCTCAATATCAATTGTAACCAGCCACGTATCCCAGGGGACCATTAGGTCCTCGAGGATGCATAGCAATTCCTGTGTGTCCTGTGTGGATGATGGAAGAGAGGAAACAAAGGGTCTTAAATTATCGTCCACGAGTTGGCTCGCGTGTTCAGTTAAACAACCTAAACCAGATACAATTGGTCTGCCTGGTGGGTCCACAATGCTTTTGTGGACCTTGGTCAGGGGGGTAGAATGTAGCGTTGACAGAATGTTTAACATTTAGATAGTTCCATGCGTCCTTGTCAACGAGGCCCAAAGAGTAGGCCTCACCGATAATGACCCTGAATTTTATGTGGTAATTAGGGAAGACGATCTCGGAAATGAATGTATGCCATTCATGATTTGTGAGTATCCTTTGGCACATGGTAATATACTGATTGTGTTCATTAACACTATGTTGCTCCCCTTATCTGAAGGTTTGGCACTTTTTTTTTAAAGCCCTCTGTAGGGATGGACTCAAATTGCAGGGTCCAGACAAATATCACAGGTGGTGGCGATCGTATGATTGGTGGTGGATTTCCCTCCTCTTCTTCCTTTTTTCGAGTTACAGATGAGCACAAATGAAACGATGGGAAGACAGGCAAAAGTGGAAAAACTCCAGCGAGATACAGTCCCCAAAATTCCAGGGGCTTTAGGGGAAGCCAAGAAACAGGGCAACCTGGAAACTTTTGTGACAAAAATGAACTAAAAACGAATGAGATGCAAATTTTTCATCTCGCTTCATATTCAACGTCTGCTGATCAGAAACACGTCTTATGCCGCGTACACACGGTCGGAATTCTCGTCGGAAAAAGCTCTGATGGTTTTCCCGTCGGAATTCCGATGGAATTTCGCTCAAACTGTCTTACCTACACACAGTCACACCGAATTCCGACGGTCAATAACACCACGACATACAACACGTTCGACTGCACTATAAAAGGGAAGTTTAATGCTTCCGAGCATGCGTCGAATTGTTTCCGAGAATGCGTCGGAATTTTGCGTGTCGGAATTGCATACACACGATCGAAAAATCCGATAGAAAGGTTTTCCGTCGGAAAAATTGAGAACAGCTTCTCAATCCAAAGTCCGTCGGAAATTCCGACAGAAAAAGACCGTGGGGCATACACACGGTCGGAAAATCCGATGAAAAGCTCCCATCGGACTGTTTCCCTGGGAAATTCCGACCGTGTGTACGCCGCATAACAGTTTTTGCCCTTATCAAAACATCAATAAATTTGAATCCATTAAGGATGTTAACCTTTTTGCTGAAAGCCTCTGTTACTTGTAATGCATGATAAAGATTATGGGACACCTTTGGCTTCTCAAGCAGACACAGACAGCGAATTATGGAAAGATTTTACTACAAAAGCAGGGCCAGACTGGGAATAAAAACCAGCCCTGGAAATGATTTCATACCAGCCTCATAGCATTATCATACCAGCCCAACAGCATAACGTCATTATTTTCTTGTTCAGAAAAGGGAAAACCGTGCATTTTAAAGCACATTTGAAGAGTGTATTATATATAGATAGGGCAGATAAGAAAGCACATATATATATATATACAGGGGGTCCCCGAGTTACGAACTCGTTAGGGACTGTCCTCCTGTTCTTAAATCGGAAATGTACGTAAGTCGGTCGCACATGCGCAGACCGACAATTACGGACATTTCCGATGTTTCGTCGAATGCCGTTCTGCGCATGCGCAGCAAATTACGGACATTTCCGATGTTTGCCGTCATTTTCCGAGGCTCCGTCTGGCCACGCATGCGCAGAACGGCCGAAGGTCCGCGGAAAATGGCAGAGGGTCCCCGCAGCGCCCGGTTCGTAAGTAGGAGATGCTCGTAGGTCAGGCGTTCGTAAGTCGGGGACCCCCTGTGTATATATATATATATATATATATATATAGAGCAAAGAGCAAATTCAGGTTAAAAGTGGTAAAAGTAGAACAATCATCAAGTGGGGCCCCAGGAACTCTGGGAATGTGGTGGTGGGGGGGGGGGGGGGGGTGTTGGACTCTGAGACCACCTTCCGCAGAAAGAATACACTGAGGTAAGGGAGGGTTACTGATATATGGGTTTCCCCCCTTATATCATTCCCCCCTTGCTTTATTATATTCACTTCCTTCTTACATCACTGACCCCCCCCCCCCAGACTGGCGGTGCTGTCACTGACCTCCTCTCAGGTGCAAGAGATCAATGCAGCCTCATCAGTGCCCATCAAATGCAGCCTTATCAGTGCCAATCAAATGCAGCCTACCAGTGCCCACCAAATGCAGCCTTATCAGTGCCCGCCAAATGCAGACTTCCAGTGCCCATCAAATGCAGGCTACCAGTGCAGTGCCCAATCAAATTCAGCTTACCAGTACAGTGCCCACCAAATGCAGCTTATCAGTGTCCATCAAATGCAGCCTACCAATGCCCATCAAATGCAGCCTCATCAGTGCCCACTAAATGCAGCCTTATCAGTGCAGTGCCTACCAAATGCAGCTTATCAGTGCCCACCAAATGCAGCCTTATTAGTGACCACCAAATGAAGCCTACCAGTGCCCATGAAATGCAGCCTACCAGTGCCCACTAAATGCAGCCTACCAGTGCAGTTCCCACCAAATGCAGCCTACCAGTGCCCATCAAATGCAGCCTATCAGTGCAGTGCCCACCAAAAGCAGCCTACAAGTGCCCACCAATCGCAGTCTACCAGTGCCCATCAAATGCAGCCTACCAGTGCCTGGATCAAGATCTCCCGTCACAGAGCTTGAATTTGAATTGCCCGCCTGTCGGTCGCTGTAACAAAGTCCCGCCTCCTATGATACACATCACACTGATTCAATTGGATCAGTGTTCTGTCTATCACAGGAACATCTGTCTAGGAGGTGGGACTTTGTTACAGCGGCTGCCGAACAATTCAGACCAGAGCTCCGTGACACAGTGGGAGATTGCCGCTGTGTCACACACAAGGAGAGGAGGAGGGAGGAGAGGAGGATGATGGAGGGCAGAATTTCACTTGAGCTTCGGTTCCCCGGGTGCGGTGCAATCGCCCAGGATCGGCCCTGGCCGCTGCAGCCACAATTCAAAGCAGCTCCAGGGTAGACGGAAACTTCCCTGTATCCTGGTAGGCCAGTTCGGCCCTGTATAAAAGACTATCGAGCCCTCAGAGATCTCATGTTACCTTATAAAGAGGGACAGGTATATGATTATGAAGAAGATAGCAATTAGGGATGGGCGAGCGGTTCGGGCCAAACATTTGCCTGTTCAGATGTTCGCCGGGTGATCGCACCAATGAACACCCTGCAATGCACTGAGCGCTGCACAGTGCTTTCTATGCCCTGACTGGGCTAAGCTTTGCCCAATCAGGGTGCAGTGTAAGCTAGTTGCTAAGGAACGGGGCTGGGTGTGATGGACAGACCTCTAATGTAATGGGGGAACTCTGATGTGAAGGATGGACCTCTGATGGGATATAGTTACATAGTAAGTGAGGTTGAAAAAAAGACACCAGTCCAACCTGAGTATCATCGGTCCCTATCCTCAAGGAGCCCACAACCCAAGGTCCCCAACTCACATTCATATACTAGGGCCAATTTTTTTTGGGCAGAAGCCAATTAACCTACCAGCATGTATTTGGAGTGTGGGAGGAAACTGGAGTACCCGGAGGAAACCCACGCAGGCACAGGGAGAACATGCAAACTCCAGGCAGGTAGTGTTGTGGTTGGGATTTGAACCAGTGACGCTTTTTACTGCTAGGCGAGAGTGCTACCCACTACACCACTGTGTTGTGCCAACACTTTGGTCAGGAGTGTGTAACATATGGCACAGCATAAGTAGTGCAGGATGTAGAGAAGCGAAGACTGCATATAAACAGGTACAACATATGTATGAGGATTTTTTTTAATCTCTGTGTATGAGGGGACCTCTAATGTGATGAGGGGGACCTCTGATGTGATGAGGGGACCTCTGATGTGATGAGGGGGCCTCTGATGTGATTGGGGGACCTTGGATGTGATGAGGGGACCACTGACATGAAATTAATTTCATCAAGGTGGTTGTGTGCTCCGGTTCCCATTGATAAGTAACATTAAAGCGGTTCGGCACTCATTTCATTTAGTAAATCTCTTTGCCTTCCAAATCAGGCAAAGAGTACTAAATGAAATGTTTTTTTTTTTTTTTTTTTTACTTACCTTGTAATTGAAGACTTCCGGTCTTCTCCCTCTGCGGCGGCGGGCGGGGTCTCTGCGTCGATCGTCGTCACGCCGCACTGTCTCCTGGGATCTGGTGTCATTGATCCCAGGAGTCAGTGCGGGCATCTTCCGAAATCTCGCGAGATTTCGGCCGCATCTGCCGAAATCTCCCGAGATTTCGGCCGCATCTGCCGAAATCTCGTGAGATCTCGGCAGATGTGCCGTTACTGCGCACGCGCGAGTAACGGCAGTGCATGCTGGGCCATCTAAAGTTCCTGTGGGTGTTTCACATGCCCACAGGCAAGATGGCCCCCAGCACTAAAGAAGAAGACGAGGAACTTCATCGGACGAAAACCGGCGGCGATCGAGATGGAAGATGGAACAGGTGAGTCCCCTAATAAAGGTAAGCACACTTTATATTACGTCCTAAAAAAAAAAATATTTTTTTTCAGAGTGCAGAACCGCTTTAATGTTTTTTTACATGTTTGACTGGGGTGCCTTGATATTGTGTGTACTTTTGTGTGCCACCTATGTTGGTGGGGTACTGTGACAACTTCCTGTGGGGATTGGAAAAGCGGGTTCAGAGTGTGATCCAAACACACCTGAGCTCATCCCTACTACTGGGCTACTTAGAAACCAGTTACAGCAACACTTTGGTCAGGAGTATGTAACATACAGCACAGCATAAGTAGTGCAGGATGTAGAGAAGCCAGAAAGTCAGGGAGCCAGGGATCAGCGTAGTAGAACAGCAAGCAGGATCTGGAGCCAGAAGGAATGTCAGCCAAGCAAGTCTATAACAGGAACGCAGGAGATAGTCTCTGTGATGTTGACCAAGGCGAAGGCAGAGATCATCTGGGCTGGACGACGAGCAGAATATGATCAAAAGGTGAGTCACTGTGGAGAGATCGGAGCTGGCAATTAGCCAACAGCTGAGTGGCCAGCTCAGAGAAGGAAGGGCTGAGCCGAGCCCTGACACTCCCACAGTTAGGGCAACACTTTAACTCAAGGTCTATGTGGTCTAAACTTTTCCCTTGTAGCATAAGGCACTACCACTTTCTGTGATTGAGATATCCAGGAATTAGTTCTTTGGAGGGTTTCCTGCTGGGATTACAAAACCCTAATTAGAGCACGCCAACATAGGATATGGGCCCCAACATCAGCCACTGACAGATATTTACCACTGGCCAGTGGGAGGGTGATAAGGGGGGACTGTGTTTTATAGCCCCTGTAGGTAGCCCCCATAATTAGGGTAACCCTTTAATACAAGGTCTATGTGGTCTAAACTTTGCCCTTGTAGCACAAGACACTCTGCCATAGCCCACATTTAGACCTCAAACCAGTGTGGCACCCCAGAGCAAGGGTAGACTATCCTAGAACGAGTAAGGGGTGATAGGTCCAGTCAGACGTGCTTGTTTCAGCACCCAGAAGATGGGGTTGGGTAAAATCATGGCACAATACTATGGAAATCTTGATGGTTGGGAGGTATGTGAGAGGTGGGCGACCCCATATTATCTTGTGCCAGGCAAGGTCACCATACTGGTTTGAGGTCTGCGAGTGGGCTATGGCAGAGTGACTTATGCTACAAGGGCAAATTTTAGACATTCTAGGCTGACTTAAAGGGTTACCCTAACTATGGGAGCTACACACAGGGACTATAAAACACAGTCCCTCCTTATCATCTTACCATTGACCAGTGGTTAATATCTGGTAAATACAGCTTTAGCTGTAATATTCACCTTTAGTCCGGGGATTTCCCTTGCAGTACTCTTTTTCTCAATCCAGGAACAGCAGGGGAAGGGGATCACTGCTCCAGGTGGATATGTGGATATGAGACTTTCCTCGGAACTGAAGCACCAGGTGCAGGCTACCATCATGGGACAAACGATCTGACGCGTTTCACGCTTATAGTGCTTAATCAAGCTATGATTAAGCACTGATAAGTGTGAAACGCGTCAACTCGTTTGTCCCATTTTTTGCTGTGGCTTGTATCTGTTGGATTTTTACAATAAAGGCTATATTCCGGAGTGCGGCTGTCCAGAACTTTCTTTATTGCTTCACAGTACTCCTTTTCTCCCACTAGATGTCCTCAGCTAGTAGCCAATAGCTTTGGTCTTGTAATATGATCTGAGCATGCATGGCACTTTGTCCGTCGGAATTTGTTACACACGATCGGAAAAAGTCCGATAGGACTTTGTTGTCGGAAAATTTGAGAGCAGGATCTCAAACTTTTTCTGTCGGAAATTCCGACGGAAAAAGTCCGATGGAGCCCACACACGGTCGGAATTTCCGACAACATAATCCGATAGGACATTTTTCGTCGGAAAATCCGACCGTGTGTACGGGGCATAAGGGTGGAGAACTGAGCTGAAGCCAGTTCTCATCATCTTTTACCATCTTAACCTTATAGTCTGTTGATCCTCTTTGTGGCTGGGCGCCATTTTCCTGTAGTCTAAACTTAGCCCAATGGGTGCAACGCAGTGGCGGTGCGTCCATAAGGTATAGTTTTTAAGTAATCAGCGCAACCTTCACTGTAATGGTAAATAAAATCTAAAATCCTAAGTGAATAAATGATATGTGCAAAACATATAAGAGGACACACAATGGTTGCAAATGGAGCAAATAAATACAAGTGCAAAAATAATGTGCATCAAAAGTGCAACAAAGTGCAAAAAAAGTACCGTATGTATCGGCGTATAACACGCACTTTTTTCCCCTTAAAATCAGGGGGAAATCGTGGGTGCGTGTTATACGCCGATCCCCGCCGATTGTTATGAAACGAGTGAGCGGAGCCGAGATACAGAAAGCCGAGAGTACTTTGGCTATTCTTGGCTCCTCTCGTGGTCCCGCCCACCTCCACTGATTGTCGGCGGCGCTCGCTCCTCTTGCGTACAGAAAGCCAAAAGTACTTCCGCTATTCTCGGCTCCTCTCGCAGTCCCACCCACCTCCACTGATTGTCAGCGGCGCTCGCTCCTCTCGCGTACAGAAAGCCGAGAGTACTTCGGCTATTCCCAGCTCCTCTCGCGGTCCCGCCCACCTCCACTGATTGTCAGCGGCGCTCGCTCCTCTCGCGTACAGAAAGCCAAGAGTACTTTGGCTATTCCCGGCTCCTCTCGCAGTCCCGCGAGAGGAGCTGAGACTAGCCGAAGTACTCTCGGCTTTCTGTATGTCTGCGGCGATCGCTCCTCTCGCAATCAGTGGAGGTGTGCGGGACTGCGAGAGGAGCCGAGAATAGCTGAAGTACTCTCGGCTTTCTGTATGTGAGAGGAGCGAGCGCCGCTGACAATCAGTGGAGGTGGGCGGGAATGCGAGAGGAGCCGAGAATAGCCGAAGTACTCTCGGCTTTCTGTATGTGAGAGGAGCAGGCGCCGCTGACAATCAGTGGAGGTGGGCGGGACTATGAGAGGAGCCGAGAATAGCCAAAGTCCTCTCGGCTTTCTGTATGTCAGCGGCGATCGCTCCTCTCGCAATCAGTGGAGGTGGGCGGGACTGCGAGAGGAGCCGAGAATAGCCGAAGTACTCTCGGCTTTCTGTATGCGAGAGGAGCGAGAGCCTCTGACAATCAGTGGAGGTGTGCGGGACTGCGAGAGGAGCCGAGAATAGCCAAAGTACTCTCGGCTTTCTGTATGTCAGCGGCGATCGCTCCTCTCGCAATTAGTGGAGGTGTGCGGGACTGCGAGAGGAGCCAAGAATAGCCGAAAGTACTCTCGGCTTTCTGTATGTGAGAGGAGCAAGCGCCGCTGACAATCAGTGGAGGTGGGCGGGACTGCGAGAGGAGCCGAGAATAGCCAAAGTACTCTTGGCTTTCTGTATCTCGGCTCCACTCGCTCCTCTCCGTTTACAGTCAGCGGAAATCGGCGCCAAATTTAAATCAGAGAAATGCTGAAGAGACTGGCAAGGCTGCAAAGGCACTGGGCAAGGCTGCAAAGAACTGGGCAAGGCTGAAGATGGACACTGGGCTAGGCTGCAATGATGGACAAGGCTGCAGATGGACACTGGGCAAGGCTACAATGATGGACAAGGCTGCAGATGGACACTGGGCAAGGCTGCAATGATGGACAAGGCTGCAGATGGACACTGGGCTAGGCTGAAATGATGGACAAGGCTGCAGATGGACACTGGGCAAGGCTACAATGATGGACAAGGCTGCAAATGGACACTGGGCAAGGCTACAATGATGGACAAGGCTGCAGATGGACACTGGGCAAGGCTGCAATGATGGACAAGGCTGCAGATGGACACTGATAAAGCTGCATTGATGGGCATTTAAATTTAATTTTTTTTCCTTAAACATCCCTCCTAAAAGTTTTTTTCCTTAAAATTCCCTCCTAAACGTGTGGTGCGTGTTATACGCCGGCACGTGTTATACGCCGATAAATACGGTATATATGATTATATATATATATATATATATATATATATATATATATATATATATATATCTCCTAAAAATATAAACTATATAAACTTTGTGGAACTGCACCACAAAGATGGTGGTGCAATCTCAAATTGCTAAACAATCCGCTATATTAATAATAAATAAAGTCTATAAATAAATGTGTGATGACAAAACGGAATATAATCTTCAAAATGTAATCTTCATAAATCCTGCTGAATAATCGCTTAATGCTCTCTGGACTCTTACCTCAATGAGGAGAAAATATAGCCTCAGTAATGCATGGAAAACATCTAATGATCGCCCAATCCTTACATCTAGTAGTGGCTGCTGATGGCAGATAGTATCTTTCAGATGCTGATGGTCCCAGTGTGAATGATAACCTCCGGAGTTCCCCTGTGTTCACTCATACAAAACCGCCATATGAAAGGGATAAAAAAAAAAAAAGGGCTCCCATAGTGAAAAACCATATAACCAGGTAGATATATTCATTAAAAGGCCAAATAGGCACTTACAAAGAACAGAAAAAAACACAAGCAAAGTTGTAAACAAACGAGCAGCATTTCAGACTCCTCTTACGTCACTTCTGGTTCCTATGAAATCCGGCCACTCCCTATGCATCACGTCACGACACGTGATTTCATCGGGGGAACCGGGTCCGTCCATAATGGCACACGGGTGCCGCCCCCTCTCTCCTGCCACCCCCCCCTCTAGCACCAATAGATAGATTCATGCATTGCATGAATCTATCTATGGCCGCCGCTGCCACCCCTATTCAGGTGCCCGGCCCCTTTTCGGGCACAGGGCGCCTGAATTACAGTGGCGGGGGGTGGTTTTGAAGCATGTGTTTAGAGCAATAGGCTCTAACAGGCGTCAAAAAAGGTGACCTGCGAGCGCCACTCAGCTGTGAGTTAGAAAAGCGAATGAATATTCGCTATCCTAATACTAAACCGCCTCTCCGGCAATCGGGTGCTCACATCTGTTACCCGTCACCTGATTGGCTGAAACGACAGGAGCTGTGTTTGGACGTCAGGCATCCAATCATAGCAGAGGACGGGAGAAAAGACATCGAGGAGCTGTCCCACGAGACAGGTAAGTGCAGACGGCGGGCCGGCGGGGGGAACACTGGCAGCATTTGATATGGCACAGTGGCTGCGTTTGATGGGGCACAGTGGCGGCAATTGATGGGCACAGTGGCGGCAATTGATGGGCACAGTGCCTGCGTTTGATGGGGCACAGTGGCTGCGTTTGATGGGGCACAGTGGGAGCGTTTGATGAGCACAGTGGGAGCATTTGATGGGCACAGTGGCTGCGTTTGATGGCACAGTGGCTGTGTTTGATGGCACAGTGGCTACATTTGATGGGCACAGTGGCTGCATTTTATTGTGCACAGTGGCTGCATTTTATGGGCACAGTGGCTGCGTTTGATGGCACAGTGGCGGTAATTGATGGGCACAGTGGCGGCAATTGGTGGGCACAGTGGCTGCGTTTGATGGGCACAGTGGCTGCGTTTGATGGGCACAGTGGCGGCGATTGATGGGCACAGTGGCGGCGATTGATGGGCACAGTGGCGGCAATTGATGGGCACAGGGGCGGCAATTGATGGGCACAGTGGCTGCGTTTGATGGGCCCAGTGGCTGCGTTTGATGGGCACAGTGGTGGCAATTGATGGGCACAGTGGTGACAATTGATGGGCACAGTGGCGGCAATTAATGGGCACAGTGGCTGCGATTGATGGTACAGTGAGGCTGCAATTGATAGTTTTTTTTCAGTTCGTTTGCGCCACCCCAAAAACTTTGAGCACCAGCCGCCACTGGCACAATGGTCACACACGGCACAGGCATCTACTAGGTCACAGGTACCGTAAGTCATGCACAGATGTGCCACAAGTACCAGCCAGGGGCTCGAAAGCATGGGGCATGTAAAGATGGAGGTGTAGAAGAGAAGCCATGGGACCAGAACATAGTGGGAGTGAGTACTCCAGCGCCATCCCTATCTTGAGCTGAGGCATGTCGGACCACTGGAGGCACACCGCTGCTCTCACACGGTGCAGTCCTGATCTCCA
The DNA here is from genome assembly GCA_028564925.1 of Lithobates sylvaticus. Taxonomy (NCBI): domain Eukaryota; kingdom Metazoa; phylum Chordata; class Amphibia; order Anura; family Ranidae; genus Lithobates; species Lithobates sylvaticus. The sequence goes on along the minus strand of CM053026.1, from coordinate 32,125,791 downwards.
GCATGCTGATATAGAGAAGGTTGAAATGATGCTGGGGCGCTATTAAAAAGACATAATCAGGGCTCTCCGATTGCTCCTGTATTGAACTGTATACTGTCTGCCCTCATGTTGTAAAGTGCTGCGCAAACTGTTGGCACTATATAAATCATGTATTATAATAATAATAATTTAAAAAAAAATAATAACTTTTTAGCACCTTCACTTATCTAACAAATAAAAAAAGTACAATTTGGCTTTCACACATTCTCTGGAAGCTTTAAGTTGAAAATGTTGGAACTTACCCTGTTCAAAACATTGATTTCATGTTGTTTCCAGAATTAGTGGGCCTCTCTCTCCAAAATGTAGTTTTCCTTTCCTGTAGTCTTTCTCATCCCAATCTTGTAAGGTGACTGTAATGGTTTATGTACACTAGGTGGCAGCACATGCCAACAAATAATGATTTTTGTTTAAACTCTCACATCTTGTTATTTCATGTCCAAATAATGAGGAATTCCAAAAAATTCAAAACTACCCTTGTAGTGGGGCTCACCCAGCCCTGTAAGGGTTAAATTCTTGTTTTTGTCCCCCCCAAAAAAAGCCTTAAAGAGTAACTCCACTTTTGTTGAGAAAATAACATCCCCCTTTGGGTGATCTATGTACATGACAAGAATTTTAACCACTTCAGCCTCGCAAGATTTTACCCCCTTCCTGACCGGAGCACTTTTTTTGCGATTCAGCACTGCGTCGCTTTAACTGACAATTGCGCGGTCGTGCAACGTTGTACCCAAACAAAATTGGCGTCCTTTTTTTTGCACAAATAGAGCTTTCTTTCGGTGGCAAACCCCGCTCTGTGAACAAGCCGGCTCCCTTCCTGCACAATGGGCGCGTGGACTGCAAAATGTAATGTAAGCTGATTCAGCGGGCAAACCCCGCTCTGTGAACAAGCCGGCTCTCCTCTTCCTCCACGCTATAATGATCCGGCCACCCTCTCTGCCCGGGGTAAGGCTGCATGATGGACACAGGTGAGGCTGCACGATGGACACAGGTGAGGCTGCACGATGGACACAGGTGAGGCTGCAATGATGGACACAGGTGAGGCTGCAATGATGGACACAGGTGAGGCTGCACGATGGACACAGGTGAGGCTGCACGATGGACACAGGTGAGGCTGCACGATGGACACAGGTGAGGCTGCAATGATGGACACAGGTGAGGCTGCAATGATGGACACAGGTGAGGCTGCACGATGGACACAGGTGAGGCTGCACGATGGACACAGGTGAGGCTGCACGATGGACACAGGTGAGGCTGCAATGATGGACACAGGTGAGGCTGCACGGGTGAGGTTGCGTGGATGAGGCTGCATGGGTTGAAGCTGCAATGATGGACACAGGTGAGGCTGAAATGATGGATACAGGTGAGGCTGCAATGATGGATACAGGTGAGGCTGCAATGATGGATACAGGTGAGGCTCAAATGATGGATACAGGTGAGGTTGCAATGATGGACACGGGTGAGGCTGCATGGGTGAGGCTGCAATGATGGACACAGGTGAGGCTGCACGGGTGAAGCTGCATGATGGATACAGGTGAGGCTGCATGGGTGAAGCTGCATGATGGACACAGGTGAGGCTGTACGGGTGAGGCTGCATGATGGACACAGGTGAGGCTGTACGGGTGAGGCTGCATGATGGACACAGGTGAGGCTGTACGGGTGAGGCTGCATGATGGACACAGGTGAGGCTGCAGGGGTGAGGCTCCATGATGGACACAGGTGAGGCTGTATGGGTGAGGCTGCATGATGGACACAGGTAAAGGCTGCACGGGTGAGGCTGCATGATGGACACAGGTGAGGCTGCATGGGTGAGGCTGCATGATGGACACAGGTGAGGCTGCATGGGTGAGGCTGCATGATGGACACAGGTGAGGCTGCACGGGTGAGGCTGCATGATGGACACAGGTGAGGCTGCGCGGGTGAGGCTGCACGGAGGTTGTGTATAGGGGTGGGTTTTATGGGCGGGGAATGGTAGGGGTTGGGCGGGGCCCTTGGTGGCGAGTAACCCTTAAGGCATGGCTAGTAGCTCAGGACTTGAAATTTTGAGCCCTGGTATACACTATAGGGTAACAGACCTGGGACACCTTTGGGGGCTCCAAAGAGAATAGTAATGCGGCGCACGTAGTGCCCCCTCACCCTCCTGTCAGACCATATTCCTCTCTGAATAATGTGTCTGGGTTTCAGGGGGACCGAAACCCTGACACATGATTCAAAACCCAGACTGTCCGGGGGAATCCCGGACAGGTGGCAACCCTATAGCCGAGGCCTATCTGGGTGTTCAAGATTTTGCTGAGAAAAGCCTGCCAAAAGATCCGGAAACAATTCTCAGAGGGATGGAGTTCTAGAGAAGCACCGGAGGTGCCTCATCACGGACCGGGAAACCATAAGGTGGCTGAGAGAGCTTCAAGCCAGAACTCATCCAAAAGAATTCCATATGCTGCAGTGAGTAAAGCTCAGTTACTATAGGAGACAGCCTATCCTACATAGTACAGATGTGCGGGTTCAGCCTGATCTCACCTATTTTTATCTAAGGAGTCTGCCAATCTGCCTGTTTGCTGATCGTTAGTAAGGGTGTCCTGTGCCCTATCCCCTCATTTTTCCTGTTTGAGAAATAAACTTCTCTCTTGTTTAAGCATAAAAGTGACTGGCGCCCAACTTTTTTTCTTGTTCATCACCCACTATGCCTAGCAACCCGCACCCTGAGTAAGTATGTCCGCCCTCCTTACCTCTGGTAGTCACCATTAGGCTCCAGGAAAATTGGGGTAAGCGCTACACTATGGTGGAGTTTGAACCCGGACTGAGGTTGTAACTAGAGGGCCCTATGGTGGAAGAGTGGAGTAGAGGGACTATGGAAAAGTATCCTACATGAAGACTGGGGGTCACCTATGGCAGTTGGTGTCCGAAGAAAAGTCCCAGGGAAATATACCTCTCTGTGTGTCTCCAGAAGCTGGGGCTCAGGAAAGGAAGGCGCCCCCCCCAAATCCAGCAGAAGAGAGCGCAGTGGAGATAGACCTGGGAAAGCATTGGCTCCAAGTGTTGTGTGGAGCTGCTGGTGTCCTGTCCATTGGGAAAAGATTCCAACTCCTTAGTAGTAATAGAAAAGAAGACGTGACGTGTTCAGAGGGGGTGGGTGATGCCCCACTTACAGGCTGGTGAAGGTCTGGGACCTCCTACTCTGCTCTAGCTGGAGCTGCTTTATAGCTGGCTGGGTTGTACCAAGCTGTCATCTTCTTAGTCAAAGTCATGATGTTTAATTCTGACCATTTGTTGGTTGGACGGTGGACGGTGGACGGTGGACGGTGGACGGTGGACGGTGGACGGTGGACGGTGGACCTGCATATTCTGGAGAAGAGAGGAGGGGACGGTGTTCATTACCACCTCCCCATTCTCCACACTCAGTCTGGAGTCCATCACACTCCATCATTATCACACACCATGCAGGACCTAAACCTGGCCCCAATTATCAGCGACATTTCCAGCTGGAACACCATTGTGTGTCATTGTGTTGTGGATACAAGGATTGGTTTTCATGTATTAGTCATTGTGTACACTCACCGCTCTGCGTGGATTGGTGACACAGCTGCTGCTCCGGAGGAATATTACTGAGCTCAGAGCCGGGACACCCATTCCCTGACGCTCATCAGCAACTGCAGCATGTCCTGCATTGTCAACTGTCACACACCTTGCACCGTCAACTGTCACACACCTTGCACCGTCAACTGTCACACACCTTGCACCGTCAACTGTCACACACCCTGCACCGTCAACTGTCACACACCTTGCACCAGCAACTGCCACACACCCTGCACCAGCAACTGCCACACACCCTGCACCAGCAACTGCCACACACCCTGCACCAGCAACTGTCACACACCCTGCACCAGCAACTGTCACACACCCTGCACCAGCAACTGTCACACACCCTGCACCAGCAACTGTCACACACCCTGCACCAGCAACTGTCACACACCTTGCACCAGTAACTGCCACACACCCTGCACCAGCAACTGTCACACACCCTGCACCAGCAACTGTCACACACCTTGCACCGTCAACTGTCACACACCTTGCACCGTCAACTGTCACACACCTTGCACCAGCAACTGCCACACACCCTGCACCAGCAACTGCCACACACCCTGCACCAGCAACTGTCACACACCCTGCACCAGCAACTGCCACACACCCTGCACCAGCAACTGTCACACACCCTGCACCAGCAACTGTCACACACCCTGCACCAGCAACTGCCACACACCTTGCACTAGCAACTGCCACATACCCTGCACCAGCAACTGCCACACACCTTGCACTAGCAACTGCCACACACCTTGCACCATCAACTGTCACACACCTTGCACCAGCAACTGCCACATACCCTGCACCAGCAACTGTCACACACCATGCACCAGCAACTGTCACACACCCTGCACCATCAACTGTCACACACCCTGCACCAGCAACTGTCACACACCTTGCACCATCAACTGTCACACACCTTGCACCGTCAACTGTCACACACCTTGCACCAGCAACTGTCACACACCTTGCACCATCAACTGTCACACACCTTGCACCGTCAACTGTCACACACCTTGCACCGTCAACTGTCACACACCTTGCACTGCCAACTGTCACACACCTTGCACCGCCAACTGTCACACACCCTGCATCATCAACTGTCACACACCCTGCAGCATTGTGGTAGTTCATTGAGAACTACAAGCCGACAGCTAAAAAGAATTGTGGGACCATTGTCATTTATACAGCGATCAGTGCTATACAAATGCACTGATTCCTGTGTAAATGACACTGGCAGTGAAGGGGTTAACCAAGGGGTGGCAGTGTAGGGGTTAAGTGTGTCCTAGGGGCTTGTTACTAACTGTGGGGGGGGGGGGGCGTAGCTGTGTGTTAGTGATCACTGATCTCTGCTCCAATCACAGGGAGCAGAGATCAGTGTCACTTGTTGCTAGGCAGAACCCCCCCTGTGAGACGATCACGGGTATCCCCGCGGCGCTCGAGTCCGCGGGACCCGTGACCGGACTCACAGAGGTCCCAACCAGTGGCACGCAATGGAACGGCGGCATTTTCAAAGGGACGTACCTGTACGCCCTTATGCCTGTCCGTGCCATTCTGTCGACGTACATCTGTGTGCGCCGGTCAGAAAGCGGTTAAAGCATATCTAGACCCAAGATCAAAATTTTTATAAATTGCAGCTTGGAGTCCTTAGCTGTAATGGTTGCATTAGTTTTCATTTTTAATTCAGGCTGAGAACATTTTTGGCAAGTACAGAAAATACCTGTTGATCCTGGCAGAAATCCAGTGTTCTTGTCACTTCCTGTGAGCCCGAAAGACAACATGCATGTCCTTATCCTTCGAGTGTAAACTACTGATCTCTCCCACTCTGATGTCATGGAGATTCACGTATTTGTAGTTCAGCCTCATACCTCCCAACATTTTGAGATGGGAATGAGGGACGCCTACTAGAAAACGTATATAGGTATAGGACACGCCCCCTGCCACACCCTCTTAAAGGAGAATTAACAAAAAAAAAAGGTTAATTAAATCCACAAGTGCTTTTTTTTTTAACCACTACTATTCCTTTATATCGGCTTTTAACATTTCCAAATGCAGCCATTTAGAATTTGGAGGAAGGGTTTAGTGCTGGGAAACACTTTTTGAAAGATAAAAAGTACATTTTATACACAACTATATGGATCAGACCAAAATGAGGAGGAAAGAGGGACTCCAAATCGGGGACAGTCCCTCGAAATCAGGGACAGTTGGGAGCTATGCAGCCTGGGTGACAACAAAGGCTCCTCCATAGATACAGTGAAGAAGTGAACGTAACCACCCAGGGACAGGCGGGTTGTTCACAGGATCAGCATGTAAAAATAAAAGGAGAAGGATCAACCATTATTTCTGTACTTACTGAAAATGTTCTTAGCCTGAAAAAAGAAAAAAAAATGAAAACAAATGCAGCCACCATATCTAGGGTCTGGTCAGCTGTTATATATTACATTTTTGTTCTTGGGTTTGGATAAATGTATAAGTAGGTGGACCTCTCACCCTTTTACCTTGGAGGCAGACATTTTTTTTCCTTGCTGCATTGACAGACTACATTCCTTATATTGTATTAGGCCATCGCTGGTGTCACCTCCACTGTGTTTTGGTGACAGGGTCACTGCAAACTGGAAAGACCAGTCCTGGGTTGGAGTTCAGTAATGTCATTGTCTATCCTGGAGGTTTGATGACATCCTCCTAGAATACTCTTCCTCCCCCAGCCATGTATGCAGGGAGCCATCTATAAAGCTGCCCATACACTGACATACATCCAGGGGCATAACTAGAAATCACAGGGCCCCATAGCAAAATGTTGTATGGGCCCCCCGCCCCCTGCAAACAGCCCCCCCCCCCCCCCCCCCCCCACGTAAAAAATGAACTAATGCCATTGAACAACAGATTTCCACACTCATGTGGCACAGTACCCAGGCAACAGCTTAGATTAATTTTGAACAACAAAGTATGCAGTATACTGTATGCAGCCTCTGAAGGACACACATTGCTGATCTGCATGCCTTCTAACCAATTTCTGTTCTGTTATATAAAATGAAATAGTTCAACTCACCATAATGCAGAATCAGTGGGAGCCCGGAGCGTGTGACTTGCCACCCTCGCCTGCCACCAGATGCAGATTGTCACTTGCTATGTCCCGGATTGTCACTTGCCACACATTACGGATTGTCACTTGCCACATCACCTGCCACACATTACGGATCGTCCACTTGCCACGTCACCTGCCACCAGATGCAGATTGTCACATGTTGCAGAATGTCACCTGCCACTTTACCTGCCACACATTATGGATTGTCACTTGCCCGTCCCGGGTTGTCACTTGCCACATCACCTGCCACACATTACGGATTGTCATTTGCCACATCATGGATTTTCACTTGCCACGTCACCTGCCACACATTACGGATTGTCACTTGCCATGTCCCGGGTTGTCACTTGCCACACATTATGGATTGTCACTTGCCACACATTACAGATTGTCACATCACCTGCCACACGTTGTGGATTGTCCACTTGCCACGTCGCCTGCCACCAGTCACACACTTGTCACATGTTGCGGAATGTCACCTGCCACATGTTGCGGATTGTCCACTTGTCACATCCCGGATTGTCACTTGCCACGTCACCTGCCACACATTATGGCTTGTCACTTGCCACGTCCCAGGTTGTCACTTGCCACGTCACCTGCCACACATTATGGATTGTCACTTGCCACGTCCTGGGTTGTCACTTGCCACATTTCAGATTGTCACGTCACGTCACGGATTGTCACTTGCCACGTCGCCTGCCACACATTACTGATTGGCACTTGCCACATCACAGGTTGTCACTTGCCACATCACTTGCTGTGTCACTGATTCAGGACTCAGGCAACAGATTATCAGTCAGGCAGCAGAGTGATAATGTTATCTCTCTGCTTCCCGGCTGCCTGCACAGTGAGGGGGGAACTGCACTGCAGGGATGCAGGGCGGGGCCGGGCAGTGAGAGATGATGTCATCTCTCTGCTCCCCTGCCCGCCAGCTCCCTGATTGGACAGCCCGCTCACGCCCGCGGACCCGCCTGCTCTCACCCGTGGAGCCGCCCGAAGCCGCCCACTCTCACCCGCAGAGTCACCCGCGGAGCCGCCTTCTCTCACCCGTGGAGCCGCCTGCGGACCCGCGAAGCCCCCCGCTGAACGGCCGCTCTCACCCGCGGACACGCGGCGCCTGTCCTCAACGGGCCCCACTTGGCTGCGGGCCCCATAGTGGCTGCATGTGCCGCTATGGCGGTAGTTCCGCCACTGCATACATCCCAACTGTCCCCGATTTCAAGGGACTGTCCCTGATTTGGAGCAATGTCCCTCTGTCCCTCATTCCTCCTCATTTGTCCCTCATTTTGGTCTAATCTATAAAGATGTATAGAAAATGCACTTTTTATCTATCAATCAAAAAAGTGTTTCCCGGCGCTAAACATTTCATCCAATGTCTAAATTGCTGCATTTGTAATTTCCAAAAGCCAATTAAAAAGAATAGTAGTGATAAAAAAAAAAACACTTAGTGGGTTTAACCAATAATTTTTTTTGTACATTTCTCCTTTAAGGGGGCGTAGCAAGGGGGTGTGTCCTATGCCTGCATACTTTTGCTAATAGGTGTCCTTCATTCCCATCTCAGAAAGTTGGGAGGTGTGCACTGATCAGAATCGGGTTGGTTCAGGAGGGACCAGCTGAATGGCGATCAGCGTTTTGGATGTCCCCTTTCAACAAAAGCCGAAAGTGTCAATTCACATCTATGAGGCTTCAAAAGTCATGCGACTTTGGCAGGCGTCATCCTGCTTGACTTCTTTGCGGCTTGCTTTGCGACTTCATTAACAGAAGTCAATGCAAGTCACCCCGAAAGTAGTGTGGGAACTTTTTTCTAAGTCGCTTGCGACTTGAGTCGCACCAATTAAGATGTTCCATTGCCATTAATGGGGTGCGACCTGTCACGCGACTTTGAACTCTCAAGTCACATGACAAGCAGTGTTTTTTTTTAAAAAGTCAGCAGCTACAAGTACTAATACGAAAATAATGACACTCACCTGTCTCAGGGTCCAGCGACGTCGGCACCCGAGGCCGAACCGTCCCTCGGATGCTGCCGCCGCCATCTTGGGTATGGGAATCAGGAAATGAAGCCTTGCGGCTTCACTTCCCGGTTCCCTACTGCGCATGCGCGTGTCGCGCAATGCAATAGGAATGCTCCGCGCTGTCTCTGGGACCCGTGTTTGTCCCAGCAGACAGCGCGGCGGGACAGGAAGATGCCAACTGGGACACCGGAGGGGGGAGGGTTCCGATGAGAGGAAGTTCCACTTTAGGGTGGAATACCGCTTTAACTACTTCAATACCGGGCACTTACACCCCCTTCCTGCCCAGGCCAATTTTCAGCTTTCAGCGCTGTCGCTGTTTAAATGACAATTGCGCGGTCATGCTACACTGTACCCAAACAGAATTTTTATCATTTTGTTTTCTTTCTTTTGGTGGTATTTGATCACCTCTGCAGTTTTTATTTTTTGCTAAACAAATGAAAGATAAATAAAAAAAAATAAAACTTTTTTTTTTGTTTCTGTTATAAAATGTTGTAAATAAGTAAGTTTTCTCCTTCGCTGATGGGCACTGATAAGGCAGCACTGACGGGCACTGGTAGGTGGCACTGATATGCAGCATTGATAGGCAGCACTCATGGGCACTGAAAGGCTGCACTGATGGGTACTTATAGACGGCACTGATGGGCACTGATACGTGGCACTGATGGGCACTGATATGCGGCACTGATAGATGCCATTGATAGGCATCACTGATGGCACTGTCAGGCATTGGGGATGGGCACTGATTGGTATTTCCCTGGTGGTCTAGGGTGACATACCTGGTGGTGCAGTGTGGTGGCATCCCTGGGTACAGGGTGGGCATCCTGGTGGTCCTGGGTGGGCATCCGAAGGGGGACTGTGCTGATAAACAATCAGCACAGACCCCCACTATCAGGAGAGCAACCGATCGGCTCTCCTCTACTCGCGTATGTCAGACACGAGTGAGGAAAAGCCGATCAACGGATCTTCCTGTTTACATCGTGATCAGCCGTGATTGGACACAGCCAGAGGCTCTTTACCGAGATCAGTGTAGCGGTGTGTCAGACTGGCACACCACACCACCGATCGCCGCGATGCACAGGCGCTCGAGAGCGGTCGTTCTGGAGGGCCGTCATATGATGTTCACCCAGAACGAGAGCCCCGCCACCCAGCCGTCATATGACGGTGGGCGGGCGGCAAGCGGTTAATGACTGAGCCTCTTTCTGAGATTTGTTGTTTACAAGTTAAAAACTGTTTTTTTGCTATAAAATTACTTAGAACCCCCAAACATTATAACTTTTTTTTCGAACACCCTAGAGAATAAAATGGCGGTCGCTGCAATACTTTCTGTCACACCGTATTTGTGCAGTGGTCTTACAAGCGTACTTTTTTTGAAAAAAATACACTTCTTTGAATTAATAAATAAGACAACAGTAAAGTTAGCCCATTTTTTTTTTTTTATTTATATTGTCAAAGATAATGTTATGCTGAGTAAATTGATACCCAACATGTCACGCTTCAAAATTGCGCCCGCTCGTGGAATGGCGACAAACTTTTACCCTTATGCCGCATACACACAACTGGCCTTTTCAACGGACTTGGTCCGGCGGACAATCTGATGGACTTTGCAGCTGAGGTCCGCCGTACTTTCAAACTAACTGACTTGGCCACACGCGATCACTCCAAAAGTCAGACGGATTCGAACGTGATGATGTAGAATAAGGAAGTTCATAGCCAGTAGCCAATAGCTGCCCTAGGATCAGTTTTAGTCCATCGGACTAGCACACAGACGACCGGATTTTTCGACCGGACTCGAGTCCGTCGGAAAGATTTGAAAAAAGTTTTATTTCTAGGTCCGCTGGACTTTTGGGAAGAAAAAGTCCGCTGGAGCCCACATGCGATCGAATTGACTGACGGACTGAGTGCGATCGTGTGTACGCGGCACTAAAAATCTCCATAGGCGACATTGAAAAAAGAGGAGGTCTAGAGCTAGAATTATTGCTCTCTCTCTACCGATCGCGGCGATACCTCACATGTGTGGTTTGAACACCATTTTCATAAGCGGGCGCTATTCATGTATGTGTTCGTTTCTGAAAAAAAGCATGACAGGACCTCTTAAATATGAGATCTGGGGGTCAAAAAGACCTCAAATCTCATATTTACACTAAAATGCAATAATAAGAAAAAAAAAATTGTCATTTAAAAAAAAAAAAATGTCCCTTTAAGAGCTGTGGGCGGAAGTGACGTTTTGACGTCGCTTCCGCCCTGCAATGATATGGAGACGGGTGGGGGCCATCTTCCCCTCACTCGTCTCCATACCCAGCAAGGAGAAGCATCTGATCGCCTCCACCGCTACTGACAGCTCCGGTAAGCGGCGGAAGGGGGGGTGCCCTCTCCCGCTGTCGATAAAAGTGATCTTGCTGCGAATCCACCGCGGAGACCACTCTTATCGGAAACTGGACCCCCCGCTGAAGAAGAGGATACTGGGGTTATGGCAGCTAGCTGCTGCCATAACGACGATATTCCTCTTCAAAGTGAACGTGTATATCGGCGTGCGGCGGTCCGGAAGTGGTTAAATTGTAACGCATTATTTAAGCATTTCTCTACAATTTCCAAACTCATTATATACTGCTGCTGGAGTGAAAAATCGAATATGTTATTATTTATGGAATTTAGGTTTGAACATGCACTACAGACCAGTTGTTCATTTTGACATCAAATTTCAATTTAGTTTTAGTTATACTCTGTTGACTAAAATGCCATTTTAGTTTTAGTCAATTGTTTTAGTCGTATTTTAGTCGACCGGGCCATTTTTTGCGATGCTGCACTGTGTCGCTTTAACTGACAATTGCGCGGTCGTGTGTTCCCAAACAAAATTGATGTCCTTTTTTCCCCACAAATAGAACTTTCTTTTGGTGGTATTTGATCATCTTTACGTTTTTTATTTTTTGCGCTATAAACAAAAAAAGAGCGACAATTTTGAAAAAAATAAATCAGGTTTTACTTTTTGCTATAATAAATATCCCCAAAAAAATGAATAAATTAATTTCTTCATCAGTTTAGGGCGATACGTATTCTTCGACATATTTTTGGTAAAAAAAAAAAAATCGCAATAAGCGTATATTGATTGGTTTGTGCTAAAGTTATCGCATCTACAAAATAAAGGATAGATTTATGGCATTTTTATTATTATTATTTTATTTTTTACTAGTAATAGTGGCAATCTGCGATTTTAAGCAGGACTGTGACATTGCGGCGGACACATCGGACACTTTTGACACATTTTTGGGACCAGTGACATTTATACATCGATCAAAGCTATAAAAATGCTTTCTGTGTAAATGACACTGGCAGGGAAAGGGTTAACACTAGGGGGCGATCAAGGGGTTAAATGTGTTCCCTGGGAGGTGTTTCTAACTGTAGGGGGAGGGGACTGACTGGAGGAGGAAACCGATCGTTGTTCCTGATCACTAGGAACAGCAGATCTGTCTCTCCTCCCCTGTCAGAACGGGGATCTGTCTGTTTACATTGACAGATCCCCGCTCTGGCTCTCTGTGCAGCGATCGCGGGTGGCCGGCGGACATCGCGGCCGCCGGCCACGTGCATCGGCTCCGGCATTGCGCTGTGGGTGCGCGCCCCCTATCGCTCTTATATCGATCAACGTACACCTACAGTGATTCGCCCAGGAGAGACAACCTGCCGCAGTAGAATAACGGCAGCTGATCCTTAAGTGGTACGTCATATGGCGTCCTGGACTTTGAGTGGGGATATCTGAATGATGGGTGCAGCTACAGTCATCATTCAGATATAATCTTTCTCGGCTGGCGATTCTCCACACCGTAAGAACAATCATAGCGACAGCGCAGCTGCTGGATCGTCCTTACAGGCGGCAGGGGGGACGTCCTCCGTGACTTGATCGCCGCGGGGATACCCGCAATCGTCTCACGGGAAGGCTAAACAGGGAGATGCGGAAATAAACAGCATCTCCCCATTCTGCCTAGCAACTAGTGACGCCGATCTCTGCTCCCTGTGATTGGAGCAGAAATCAGCATTCACTAGCTCACAGTCACGCCCCCCCACAGTTAGAAAGACGCCTCTAGGAACATGTAACCCGTACACTGCCACCTAGTGTTCAACTCCTTCACTGCCAGTGTCATTTACACAGGAATCAGTGTATTTAAATAGCACTGATTGCTGTATAAATGACAATGGTCCCAAAAAGGTGTCAAAAATGTCCGATGTGTCCGCCATAATGTCGCAGTAACAATAAAAATCGCTGATCGTACTAGTTACTAGTAAACTAGTAAAAAAAAAAAATATTAATAAAAATGCTATAAAACTATCCCCTATTTTGTAAACGCTATAACTTCTGCGCAAACCAATCAATAATCGCTTATTGCGATTTTTTTTACCAAAAATATGTAGAAGAATACGTATCGGCCTAAACTGAGGAAAAAAAAAAATGTTATATATTTTTGGGGGATATTTATTATAGCAAAAAGTAAAAAATAGTGTGTTTTTTTCAAAATTGGCGCTCTTTTTTTGTTTATAGCGCAAAAAATAAAAACCGCAGGGGCGATCAAATACCACCAAAAGAAAGCTCTATTTGTGGGAAAAAAAGGACGTCAATCTTGTTTGGGAGCCACGTCGCACGTCCGCGCAATTGTCAGTTAAAGCGACGCAGTGCCGAATCGCAAAAAGCGCTCTGGTCTTAAGCCAGCAAAATGGTCCGGTCTGAAAGTGGTTAAAGGGACACTACACTTATATGTCACGAGTCCCAGGAGAGGTCTGTTATCTTTACAGGATGGACTGGCCGGGAGCCACTGCAAACAAAGCAGCCCTGACCTGCCATGTGGATGTCTTTTATTGGGGCCAATAACACCAATAAATACACTTTATATGGAGCAGGTGATAATCGCATGATGTGTTGTCAGCGCTGTCCGTAAAACATGCTTAAAATAGAACTATGGCCATTATATAAAAAAAAAAAAAAAAAACAAATAGAATCAATTTGAATTTGAATAGAATAGAAAATAATAGATTAGAATAGAATAGAAAATGACAGAATAGTATAGAAAAAAACAACAGAATAGAACGAATAGAACCATCTTCCGATATTCAAATTTTGAATATAATAAATTCTAATTTGAATGGAAAAGAATAGAATAGAATAGAAAATAATAGAATAAACAAATAGAAAAAGAATAGAATAAAAAAAAAAATTTGAAAAGAATATAACCATTTCCAAATATTAAAATAGAATCAATTAAAATTTGAATAAAATAGAAAAGAATAGATTAAAATACGAAGATGGTTATATTCTTTCTATTATATTCAGTTGTTTTTTTCTTTATTATTCTGTTATTTTGTATTCTATTCTAATCGATTCTTTTCCATTCTATTCAAATTCTATTTGATTCTATTCGAATTTTGGGAAATGGTTATATCCAATTCTATTCTATTGTTTTTTTGAATTCTATTCTTTTGTATTCTATTCTTTTCGAATTTCAGAAGATGGTTACAGTCTATTTGATTCTATTTTTTTAATTCTGTTCTATTAGTTTCTATTCTATTCTTTTATTTTCTATTCCATTTTGTTCTGTTTTACTCTATTATATTATATTCTTTTATTTTCTGTTATATTCTTTTCTATTAAATTTTTTTCTATTCTATTCCTTTATCTTATTTTCTCTTTTATTCTCTTTGGAAATTGGATAACAAAATCGAAAACGTTTCGAATTCGAATTGGGAAAGTTTGAATCTGTAAAGAATATAATGAAATATATGGGAATGTCCACCATGCAAGAACACACTTCAAATGAATAAATGTCCCAATATGATGAACAGGTGTAAATCTCAATAACGAGTGAGCACCAACAAAGAATAACTTGGACTGGATCCTCTTTCAGTATTCAGATCAATGAGGAAAAATAGATGTATGCTTACCAAAGCAAGTGGACTCCCTGTCAGCGACAGGAGAGTCAAACAAGCCTGTAGTATCCAGACACCGATAGATGGAACATCACTGGCACGAACCGATGTAATCCATGGACTTCTCACCGAGAGATGGTAGAGCCGGTCTTCCAGAGCCCAAGATGGAAACGGGTACACAGCTACAAACACAGGACCACGAACTCCAATCGGTCAGACCGAACAGCAGGCAGGGTATGGGAACCGATGGCCAAAGACTACTAGGATGAGGTCAAGGCTCTCATATGGTGTTTATCAAAAGGCATGTGGAGAGAGAAAAAAGGAGGGGAACTCCAATAGTGCAGATCAGCATGGAAGGTTTTATTGAAAGAAAACCACCAATACAAAAATAAAATGATAAAAGTGATCACAATTAAGGTTAAAAGCAGTATGGGGATAGGTGAAACCTCGCCCTACGCGTTTCGTCTTAGACAGACTTCAACTGGGGCATCTACCTGTTCCCCCACACTGCAGACATATATATAAATGTTCATAAAATAACAACCAATCATCAAATGCCCATAGTTGGTGTTCTGGAAGTGTTGATTGGCTCTGAAAGCATCATGTGACAGGAAGTAGGGATGAGAGCAGGTTGTGTGGCCAATCCACTATCAGACCGGACAGGAAGAACCAAGTGTATGGTGGAAACCACCCACATGTTCCATCTACTCTCATGAGGCTCCTCCCAGACACATGGTGAATTTGGCGCCAAATTCTCCCACCCAATCGGCAGGACGACAAACCAGCATCCAACAAAGTGGGCCAATCCAATTTCACCACAACAACAAAGGCCCGAGGAACCCCAAATCCGATCGGTCCAAAAATAGCCAATCAGAGACAGCGAGGGCCAAGCATCCAATCCCGGGCAGAGAAAAGTCCGGAATTGGTTTGGCGCCAAAAAGTGGTGATGACGCTCGCTGTGTCCCTCCGTCGGAAGTGACGTAACGGGGACAGAGCGAACGTGAGACGCCCCGGCATATTGGGAAAGACGCCGGCAGCGTCAAACTCGGTCTTGGCGTGATGACGTCACCCATCTCAGAACGTGATGGCGTCAGACTGTGCATAATGGCGTCAGACGTCCATGCACGTCCAGTGTCAGCCTCATCACGTGGCCGGCACGGAACTATACATGAAATGCCAAGGGCCAAAAAGAATATCTAAAAAAATATAAAATAAACCTATTACAGGTTACCATGAGATAAAGGAATAATGTATTGGAATGTCCCTCGTCACTATTTAGAGACCCATGACCGCAATCCCATTGGAACACAATTTCTAATTATAGACCAATTCATTCCTCATTGGAGAGGCGAATCCCGCCTACGCGGGGTATCCCGTCTTGAAACTTATTGGATCTATGAGCTTCGTACCTACTCGCCGTTTGGGTTAAACGTCGAGTGGGATATTAATTCTTTCATTAATTCATCTTGAGTCCATACCTTATATCTGACCTCCTGTCATATTTTTTGCTTTTTGCTAGAGTTGTCACAGTCCCGTTTATGTATGTACACACATTTGATATTTGCTATGTATCATAAATTGTGCAAACTGAGAAAGGATTGATTCACACCTTCATGCTTTGTAGAGGGTCCCTTGTTGGTTTGTTGGGCACAATTTGTATAGAAAGACTATTTACTGCGTAATGTAATATGGGTTTTAACCACATGATGGCGCTTGCCCGCAATCCACACCATGTATTGTCCATCTCAGTCTTTCTGTGCATACTCTGGGTATTCCTGACTTGTTGTTTACACCTCCTAACACTAGGGGTCAGGGCGTCGTACCTGCACCTTAGGTGTTATTACGAGGCCCTCCAAAGGGATGAGTTCTTCCTTTTTTTGTATATAATTCCAATACATTATTCCTTTATCTCATGGTAACCTGTAATAGGTTTATTTTATATTTTTTTAGATATTCTTTTTGGCCCTTGGCATTTCATGTATAGTTCCGTGCCGGCCACGTGATGAGGCTGACACTGGACGTGCATGGACGTCTGACGCCATTACGCACAGTCTGACGCCATCACGTTCTGAGATGGGTGACGTCATCACGCCAAGACCGAGTTTGACGCTGCCGGCGTCTTTCCCAATATGCCGGGGCGTCTCACGTTCGCTCTGTCCCCGTTACGTCACTTCCGACGGAGGGACACAGCGAGCGTCATCACCACTTTTTGGCGCCAAACCAATTCCGGACTTTTCTCTGCCCGGGATTGGATGCTTGGCCCTCGCTGTCTCTGATTGGCTATTTTTGGACCGATCGGATTTGGGGTTCCTCGGGCCTTTGTTGTTGTGGTGAAATTGGATTGGCCCACTTTGTTGGATGCCGGTTTGTCGTCCTGCCGATTGGGTGGGAGAATTTGGCGCCAAATTCACCATGTGTCTGGGAGGAGCCTCATGAGAGTAGATGGAACATGTGGGTGGTTTCCACCATACACTTGGTTCTTCCTGTCCGGTCTGATAGTGGATTGGCCACACAACCTGCTC
Source organism: Lithobates sylvaticus (assembly GCA_028564925.1). NCBI lineage: Eukaryota > Metazoa > Chordata > Amphibia > Anura > Ranidae > Lithobates > Lithobates sylvaticus. The sequence continues at coordinate 32,108,653 of CM053026.1, read as the reverse complement.
TCATCCCTACTTCCTGTCACATGATGCTTTCAGAGCCAATCAACACTTCCAGAACACCAACTATGGGCATTTGATGATTGGTTGTTATTTTATGAACATTTATATATATGTCTGCAGTGTGGGGGAACAGGTAGATGCCCCAGTTGAAGTCTGTCTAAGACGAAACGCGTAGGGCGAGGTTTCACCTATCCCCATACTGCTTTTAACCTTAATTGTGATCACTTTTATCATTTTATTTTTGTATTGGTGGTTTTCTTTCAATAAAACCTTCCATGCTGATCTGCACTATTGGAGTTCCCCTCCTTTTTTCTCTCTCCACATGCCTTTTGATAAACACCATATGAGAGCCTTGACCTCATCCTAGTAGTCTTTGGCCATCGGTTCCCATACCCTGCCTGCTGTTCGGTCTGACCGATTGGAGTTCGTGGTCCTGTGTTTGTAGCTGTGTACCCGTTTCCATCTTGGGCTCTGGAAGACCGTCTCTACCATCTCTCGGTGAGAAGTCCATGGATTACATCGGTTCGTGCCAGTGATGTTCCATCTATCGGTGTCTGGATACTACAGGCTTGTTTGACTCTCCTGTCGCTGACAGGGAGTCCACTTGCTTTGGTAAGCATACATCTATTTTTCCTCATTGATCTGAATACTGAAAGAGGATCCAGTCCAAGTTATTCTTTGTTGGTGCTCACTCGTTATTGAGATTTACACCTGTTCATCATATTGGGACATTTATTCATTTGAAGTGTGTTCTTGCATGGTGGACATTCCCATATATTTCATTATATTCTTTACAGGCACTAATCATATGCATGTATGGTTCATTGTTTATATGCACTTATGTTAGATGTGTTTTTGTTTTTCACACCAGACAGCCACTCTGTCATTTATCTTTGTCTGTTTGAGGCATAATTTTTTTTGGCACCTCTCAGTGCATTGTTTTAGGTTTAGCGCTACATTTCCATTTCCACTTTTGATAGAATTTTCGTCACATTTTTATGTAGCTGCTTAGGGGTCACACCTGTTGTTTTAGTCATTCACCAAAGTCCAGCGCGATATTGTTCCTTTTAATAACAAAGTTTGAATCTATTCAAATACAAATAAACAAAACAAACCCCAAAACTGAATTCAACGGATTAAACAAATTTAACTAAACTAATTTATGCAAATAACAAATCGAAGTGAAACAAAACACATGTCTATTTCCCACATGCATTCTGCTGCCTCTACTGGTCTTCCAGTGGAAAGACAGCCAGTGTCATCCAAGTCACTTCCTGTGGGCCCAGGCTGTCACGGACCCGCCCCCCTGTAATCGTCTTTACATAGGGAATTACAGAGAGAAAGGCCACCGGATGAGAAGGATGGACTGTCACATAATCGGACTGGTATAAAAAAATTGTATGAATAATGTAAAAAAAAGGGGGGGGGGCTTCTGCTTAAAGTTCAGACTACTGTCCAATCAGTTTACCTTTAACTAGGGTACCCAATAATGTAGTCTAGAGAAAAGGTGTTCTGCATGTCCGGGTGGCTCTGTTATTGGTGTTCCCATGGCACTAGATGACAATTGAGTTGGCCTCATGCACTATACCTAGAGGGGGGGGGGGGGGATGCAAGATAAAACAGGTAGGTTACACTTTATTAGACCAATTTTTCTATTTTTTTAACTGCAGGGTGAAAAAAAGACGATGACGGAGCGTTTGTGAACAGTGGCAGCGGTTGATCGGCATAGTGGCAGCTTTTGATGGGCACAGTGGCTGTGTTTGATGGGCACAGTGGCTGTGTTTGATGGGTACAGTGGCAGATTTGATGGGCAAAGTGGCTGTTTGATGGGCACAGTGGCTGTTTGATGGGCACAGACAGTGGCTGTGTTTGATGCACAACTTGAACTTACTTCAGTAGACATTGTTAGACTTACTTGAGGCCGCCGGCCTGGTGCAGTACAGTGTGTCACTCACAGCAGCAAGGCAGCGCCAGCTATCAAGGGGCCGTCTTTCCGCTCCGCTCCCTCTCCATGCTGTCTGAAGAATATGGCAGAGGTGGGCGGAGCCTGTTTACTCGCCACTGGGGCAGCCGCGGTGCACTATGAATACTGGGGCGGCCGCGGCCTCTGATTGACGTCACTGGTTGCTAGCTAGATGCCGGCCGGCGAAGTGAGCAACCAGTGCAGTTAGTCAATTTAACCACTTCAATACAGGGCTTTTAAACACCCTTCCTTACCAGAGCACTTTTTGCGATTCGGCACTGCGTCGCTTTAACTAACAATTGCGCGGTCGTGCGACGTTGCACCCAAACAAAATTGACGTCCTTTTTTTCCCACAAATAGAGCTTTCTTTTGGTGGTATTTGATCGCCCCTGCGGTTTTTATTTTTTGCGCTATAAACAAAAGAAGAGCGACAATTTTGAAAAAAAACACAATATTTTTTACTTTTTGCTATAATAAATATCCCATTTTTTAAAAAAAAAAACAATTTTTTTCCTCAGTTTAGGCCGATACGTATTCTTCTACATATTTTTGGTAAAAAAAATCGCAATAAGCGTATATTGATCGGTTTGCGCAAAAGTTATAGCGTCTACAAAATAGGGGATAGATTTATTGAATTTTTTTTTTTTTTTTTTTTACTAGTAATGGCGGCGATCTGCGATTTTTTTTTCGTGACTGCGACATTGCGGCGGACACTTCGGACACTTTTGACACATTTTTGGAACCATTCACATTTACACAGCGATCGTTGCTATAAAATTGCAATGATTACTGTGTAAATGTGACTGGCAGGGAAGGGGTTAACACTAGAGGGCGCTGGAGGGGTTAATGTGTTCCCTATAGAAGTGATTCTAACTGTAGGGGGAGGGGACTCAAGGGGAGGAGACCGATCATGTGTTCCTCCGTACTGGGATCACATGATCGGTCTCCTCCCCGCTGACAGGACGTGGAGCTGTGTGTTTACACACACAGCTCCACGGTCCCGCCCGGTCCCGTTGTTTTAACGGGCAATCGCGGGTGCCCGGCGGACATCGCGGCCGCCGGGCACTCGCACCGAGTCCCGAGCGATGCCGCGGGCGCGCGCGCCCCCCAGGCGGCTGGGAATCCGAGGACGTCATATGACGCCCACCCAGGATGGTAGATCCACCTTGTGGGCGTCATATGACTATACAGCGGTATTGAAGGGGTTAAGCAGCAGATTGCAGCGCTGAGGATCAGCCCTGGATGGGGCTCTCCAGACAAGTGGGGCCCCAGGCAACTGCCCAGCATGCCCAGTGGAAAAAAACTTCCCTGGGGGCACGGAGAGTACAGAAGTACTGTCATTGGATACAGCATGGCGTCTAGCAACTTCACAAAGAGAGGAAGGCAACACCCCTATCTCCACTTTCTTTCAATGTAGGCTTTCTTAAAGGGACACTACACATATATGTCACGAGTCCCAGGAGAGGTCTGTTATCTTTACAGGATGGACTGGCCGGGAGCCACCGCAAACAAAGCAGCCCTGACCTGCCATGTGGATGTCTTTTATTGGGGCCAATAACACCAATAAATACACTTTATATGGAGCAGGTGATAATCGCATGATGTGTTGTCATCGCTGTCCGTAAAACATGCTTAAAATAGAACTATGGCCGCCCATTATATAAAAAAAAAAAAAACATGCTGCAGCACTTTAGTATACAACAGCTCCTCCTGCAAAGTCCTACAAATACCTGTTGATCCTTCCAGTTAAGTCCACTGGTAGAATTGCAGATTGACCACCTATTTTTACCACCCCCCTTGCTGCCCATGTGAAGGAGGCCTTTCATTCCCAATAACACAGGACAAAAAAAAAAAGAAGAAGAATGAGTCTCCTCATTGGGGGGCACAGACACCCGTAAAAACACGACAGGGTTTGAAATTCTTCCTGCTCTATCCAATACTAAAAAGAAAAGTTTTCGGTTGGACGCACTTTTAACCACTTTCAGCCCCGGACCAATTTGCAGCCAAAGGACCAGGCCCCTTTTTGCGATTTGGCACTGCGTCGCTTTAACTGACAATTGCGCGGTTGTACGACGTGGCTCCCAAACAAAATTGGCGTCCTTTTTTTCCCACAAATAGAGCTTTCTTTTGGTGGTATTTGATCGCCCCTGTGTTTTTTATTTTTTGAGCTATAAACAAAAATAGAGCGACAATTTTGAAAAAAATGCAATCTTTTTTGCTTTTTGCTATAATAAATGTCAAAAAAATATATAAAAAAAACTTTTTTTTTCCTCAGTTTAGGCCGATACGTATTCTTCTACATATTTTTGGTAAAAAAAAATCGCAATTAGCGATTATTGATTGGTTTGCGCAAAAGTTATAGCGTTTACAAAATAGGGGATAGTTTTATAGCATTTTTATTAATATTTATTTTTTTTACTAGTAATGGCGGCGATCAGCGATTTTTATTGTGACTGCGACATTATGGCGGACACATCGGACATTTCATTTTTGACACATTTTTGGGACCATTGTCATTTATACAGCAATCAGTGCTATTTAAATGCATTGATTCCTGTGTAAATGACACTGGCAGTGAAAGAGTTAACCACTAGGGGAGGGGAGGGGTTATGGGCTGTGACGTGTGTTTTTTTACATTAGGGGGCGGGGCTGACATCTGACGTCATTGATTGGCTTTCCCGATGACAGGGAACAGACGATCAGTGACAGGCAGAGTAGGAAGCGCGGGGAGAGGTTTGCTTACACAGACCTCTCCCCGTTCTTCAGCTCTGTGACCCGATCGCGGGACACCAGTGGCGATCGGGTCCGCTGGTCCCGCAGCCGGGGTCACGGAGCTCCCGACCGGGTGATTAAAGGCCCACGTACCTGTACGTGGTTTTGCCTGGCCGTGCCATTCTGCTGACGTATATATGCAGTGGGTGGTCGGGAAGCGGTTAAGCATAACAGAAAAAAAATTAAATAAAATTCTGCCTATGTTAAAAAGAACCACGGCTCTTGCTATAATAAATACATTGAGTCTGGTGCTGTCTAGACGTGTGCAGTTCGTTTCGTTCCCATTTGATAGTCGGACGAACTTTCAGTTTTCTGAGATTCGGATGTATCCAAACTTTCGAATTACAATAGTACCAAATTTAAACGAATCCGAAATAACGAAAAAATAAAATAAAAAAAATGCGGATGAAATTTGAAATCAAATTGATTCAAATCGTTTTCAAATCCATTTCGAATGGTTTTTCAATTTGTTTTTCAATTTACAAAGAGAATAAAATAGAATAAAAAATAAACCAATAGGATAGAAAAAATTAAATAGAATAGAATGAATAAGAAAAGAATATAACCATCTTCTGAAATTCGGATTTCAAATAGAATAAATTCTAATTCTAATACACAAGAAAAGAATATAATAAAAAGGAATAGAATAGAAAAAAAAATAGAATAGACTAGAAAAGAATATAATAAAAAAAAAGAATAGCATAGAATAGAAAGAATATAACCCAAAATTCAAATAGAATCAATTTGAATTTGAATAGAATAGAAAATAATAGAATAGAATAGAAAATGACAGAATATTATAGAAAAAAAAACAACAGAATAGAACGAATAGAACCATCTTCCGATATTCGAATTTTGAATATAATGAATTCTAATTTGAATGGAAAAGAATAGAATAGAATAGAAAATAATAGAATAAACAAATAGAAAAAGAATAGAATAAAAAAAATTTGAAAAGAATATAACCATTTCCAAATATTAAAATAGAATCAATTAAAATTTGAATAAAATAGAAAAGAATAGATTAAAATACGAAGATGGATATATTATTTCTATTCTATTCTATTTAGTTGTTATATCCAATTCTATTCTATTGTTTTTTTGAATTCTGTTCTTTTGTATTCTATTCTTTTCGAATTTCAGAAGATGGTTATAGTCTATTTTATTCTATTTTTTTGTTTATTCTGTTCTATTCGTTTCTATTCTATTCTTTTATTTTCTATTCCATTTTGTTCTGTTTTACTCTATTATATTATTTTCTGTCATATTCTTTTCTATTCAATTTTTTTCTAATCTATTTTATTCTCTTTGGAAATTGGAAAACAAAATCGAAAACTTTTCAAATTCGAAAACGATTTGAACTGGGAAAGTTCTAATCTATTCAAATACAAATAAAGGAAACAAACTCTGAAAACGATTTAAACAAATTTAACTAAACTAATTTATGCAAATAACAAATCGAAGTGAAACAAAACACATTTTTTCCCACATGCATTCTGCTGCCTCTACTGGTCTTCCAGTGGAAAGACAGCCAGTGTCATCCAAGTCACTTCCTGTGGGCCCAGGCTGTCATGGACCCGCCCTCCTGTAATCCCCTTTACATGGGGAATTACAGAGAGAAAGGCCACCGGATGAGAAGGATGGACTGTCACATAATCGGACTGGTATAAAAAAATTGTATGAATAATGTAAAAAAAAAGGGGGGGGGGCTTCTGCTTAAAGCCTCAGACTACTGTCCAATCAGTTTACCTTTAACTAGGGTACCCAATAATGTAGTCTAGAGAAAAGGTGTTCTGCATGTCCGGGTGGCTCTGTTATTGGTGTTCCCATGGCACTAGATGACAATTGAGTTGGCCTCATGCACTATACCTAGAGGGGGGGGGGGGATGCAAGATAAAACAGGTAGGATACACTTTATTAGACCAATTTCCCTATTTTTTTAACTGCAGGGTGAAAAAAAGACGATGACTTTTGTAAACTTAATGCCCTCAAATCTTTTGAGTTTTACTATTAAAGCCACATGGAATCCCCCGCCAGCAGCTCATTGGCCCAGGAATGACCGCTGACTTCCCGGTTCGGAACAACACACAAGCTCCTCCCTACTCTTCAGATTGAAATTCAATTGCCTTCTGCTGGTGACATCTGGTATTGCAGCATGACCATAAACTACAAATGATTCCACAGCACTTTCAAACAATTGGTTTGAACAGAGAATGTAGGAATTTGACATTTGCCACCAGTGAATTGGGGATATACAGTATATTATATGTGGAAATCTTTTAAAGGAAGCCTTTCATTAAAAAAAAAAAGGAATGTCCAGGAGGCCGTTGCTGATTTCCTGCCAGGCTCTCATGCTTATCCTCTGGCGTCCTCTGAACAAGCATGCTGATCAGGTGTCCTGACTTCACTGGATACATGCTAGTTCTAACTCACTCATTGAAAAACAGTCAGGCCTTCGTTATATTATTTTCAGCCTTCGTATTTCTATCCCGACAGCCTCCTGTTAAGGGAAGGAAATGAGTCGCACTTCATTCATCGGGAAGCCCCTTTATTAGAAGTATAACATTTATTTATTCTTTGTCATTAAATCGAATTTCCCTTTCATAGTACCAGGGCTGAGAGATGAATGCACGGTAAGTGACATGCGTATGGTGTTCTGGAATATTCCGGATGGCTCTGTAACACGATTTTGCCTCCTGCGTTCAGGAATAATAGCTGCGTTCCCAGTCGGAGTCCCCCCCGATGTATATGATGTGAGAGGGGGTTGGCGGGGTTCCCATTGTCAGTCATTCTTCGCTCTGATATTATTGGAAATCACCGCTGTGTTATCGCCTGATTTCTGAGTCTTTCTGCATTCATACATAGACAATGCAATCCAACTCCTCGTGGAGCCCCCACCGGCTGTAGAGTGATGAGGCGGGGGGCGCCCTTAACCTTTTCATAGCTCAATCCTCATCACTCTGCTGTGCACGCCACACATGGGTGTAAGGGGGGGCTCTGCTGAGTACATATAGATGTAAGGGGGGGCTCTGCTGAGTTCACATGGATGTAAGGGGGGGCTCTGCTGAGTACATATGGATGTAAGGGGGGGCTCTGCTGAGTTCACATGGATGTAAGGGTGGGCTCTGCTGAGTTCACATGGATGTAAGGGTGGGCTCTGCTGAGTACATATGGATGTAAGGGGGGCTCTACTGAGTTCACATAGATGTAAGTGGGGCTCTGCTGAATACACATGGATATAAGGGGGGCTCTGCTGAGTACACATGGATGTATGGGGGGTGCTCTGTTGAGTACATATGGATGTAAGGGGGGGAGCTCTGCTGAGTACACATAGTTGTAAGTGGGGCTCTGCTGAGTACACATAGATGTAAGTGGGGCTCTGCTGAGTACACATAGATGTAAGTGGGGCTCTGCTGAATACACATGGATATAAGGGTGCTCTGTTGCGTACATATGGATGTAAGGGGAGCTCTGCTGAGTACATAGGGATGTAACGGGGGCTCTGCTGAATACATATGGATGTAAGGAAGGACTCTGCTGAGTACATATGAATTTAAGGGGAATGCTGCAGGGTACATATGGATGTAAAGAGGGACTCTGCAGGGTACATATGGATGTAAAGAGGGACTCTGCAGAGTACATATGGATGTAAAGAGGGACTCTGCCGGGTACATATGGATGTAAGGGGGATGCTGCAGGGTACATATGAATGTAAGGAGGGATGCTGCTAAACACATGTGGATGTAAGCTGCTGGGCACATATTATTGTAAAGGGGGTACATACGGATGTAAGGAGAGACTCCTGCTGAGTACATAGTATATGGATATAAGGGGGGGACTTAGGTACATGTGGATGTAAGGAAGGACTCTGCTTGGCACTCCTGTATATAGGAGTGGGACTCTGCTCCACTCGCATGGATTTAAGGGGAGCTATGATGGGCAATACCGAATGTAGGGGGCCCCTAATCTCTTGATAACATAATTCCCATCACTTTGCTAAGCACACATGGAACTAAGGTGAACTTTACTGGGCACACATACATTTAAAGGGGGACTCTGCTGGGCGGGCACTCCTGGATATAAGGGATTGGTGGCCCTCATATTGAAAAGGTATGGAGATCCCTGCCCTAAATGGTAAACTCTTCAACCTTCTGTATCCTTTACTATACCCTAATAGATTGTAAGTTCTTCTACTTTCCATATCCTCCCTTGTACCCCAATAAATTGTAAGCTCTTCCACCTTCTGTATCCTTCTTTATACCTAATAGAATGTAAGCTCTTCTATTTTATTTATCCCTCTTCTATACCCTAAATAATAGTAAGGTCTTCTACCTTCTGTATCCACCTTTATGCCCTGATAGATTGTAAGCTCTTCCACCTTCCCTATCCTTCCTTTTATTCTAAAAGATTTTAAGCTCCTCCACCTTCTGTATCCTCCCTTATACTTGAATAGATTGTGAGCTCTTCCGTGTTCTGCATTGCTTCCATTTTATGATTTCAGACGGCTAAAATGATCATTCAGTGAAACATGGAAGATTCAACTAATTCACTCACTTTTCATAGAGCCAACATTACAACGTACAGTGGTGAAAATAATTATTTGATCCCGTGCAGATTTTGTAAGTTGGCCCACTTACAAAAAAAAAATGAAGGATCTATAATTTTTATCATAGGTGTATTTTAAATGATAGAGACAGCATGTCAACCAAAAATCCAGAAAAAGTCACATGATACAAATGTTATAAATTGAGTTGCAGTTCAGTGAGTAAAATAAGTATTTGATCCCCTACCAACCAACAATAATTCTGTCTCCCATAGACTGGCTCCAGTAGGGGCTCATGTGGTACACAGATTAGTCCCGTCAGTTTAAGAAGGTGCTTCTAATGACAACTCGTTATGTGTATTAAAGACACCTGTCCACAGAATCTCTTTCTTCCATTCAAACCTCATCATCATGGGCAACACCAAAGAGCTGTCAAAGGACATCCAGGACAAGATTGTAGACCTACACAAGGCTGGAATGGGCTACAAGACCCTCAGCAAGAAACTTGGTGAAAAGGAGACAACCGTTGGAGCGATTATTCACAAAAGGAAGAAATACAAAATAACCGCCACTCGCCCCCGGTCTGGAGCTCCATGGAAGATTTCACCTCATGGGGTGAGGATGATCATGAGGAAAATGAGGGATCAGCCCAGAACTACACGGGAGGAGCTTGTGAATGATCTCAAGGCAGTTGGGACCACAGTCACCAAACAAACCATTGGTAACACAATACACCGCCATGGATTGAAATCCTGCAGCACCAAGGTCCCCCTCCTCAAGAAGTCACATGTACGGAAGTTTGCCAATGAACATCTAAATGATTCAGTGAAGGTTTGGGAGAAAATGCTGTGGTCAGATGAGACCAAAATTGAGCTCTTTGGCATTAATTTGATTTAGAGGAAGAAAAATGCTGACTATGACCCTAAGGCCGCGTACACACGAGCGGACATTTTCCTCCCAAAAGTCCAGCGGACTAAGTTTTAAGTTCAGACTTAAAATTGTCCGCTGGACTCGCGACAGCGGCAGGGCCGTCTTTAATATTGATTGGACCCTGGGCCCCCCCCCATGCAGTTTTGCTCTCCACCTGCTCTGAGACATACAATAATTAGCAGCTAGACTCAAAATCAGTTTACTGAATCAGATCAGGCAGCGATTGCGATTGGTTGCCAGAGGTTACAGTGTATTATTACCGCTCACTGACTGGTTGCTAGAGGTTACAGCACACATTACAGCTCACTGATTGGTTGCTAGAGGTTACAGCACATGAGATTACTGTGGATATGACCTCAGGGGGGCATGATATACATATCAATGCCGCCGGCCTCTGCTATATACATATGAATGCCGGTTATTTTTTTTTTTTTAACAAGAAGAGAATGCCGGTTATTTACATGTAAACACAGGGTCTGCAGGTGAGTCATCTGTACACAGCAATAGGGCAGAGCTGGGCAGCATTAGTAGCAGCACTTCACACTGAGATATCAGGAAACTTCAAGGGACAAGGGAATTTAAACCAGGATAGTTGGCAAGTATGAGGCAGCTGCTTTGGGCCCCACAACAATGACAGGGCCCAGGGCAGCTGCCCCTTTTGCCCTGCCTTAAAAACGGCCCTGGACAGCGGCAAGAAGAACAGAAGAGCGGGACAAGACACCCGAAGGCGGAACGAGACCCCCAGAAGACGGCGGCGGCGACGAAGAAGAAAGCCGGGCTCCTCCGCTAGTGAAAGAGATAGGTAAAAGAGCAGAAGATAGCGGAGGAGTCCGGCAGGAAGACCCCCCAAGACGGAAGAAGACCCCCGGAGCTGTGCAATAAAATATTTTAAAAAATTGTGTCGTTTTTTTATTTACACTTTTTTCCTTAGGTGAATGGGTAGGGGTACATCGTACCCCATACTCATTCACATAGGGTTGGGGGCCCGGGATCTGGGGGCCCCATTATTAAAGGGGGCTCCCGGATTCCGATAAGCTCGCTCGTCCCCACCCCCTTTCCTGACCGGCCGGGCTGCGTGCTCGGATAAGGGTCTGAGATGGATTTGGGGGGGGACCCCCACGCCGTTTTTTCGGCGTAGGGATTCCCCTTTAAATTCAAACCAGGTGACGGGGCTAGCGCGCCGAAATTTGCTGCCTTCGCTAGTCCCGTCTACCTGGAGTCACGTTCTAAATGAACAGACTTTCCAGATAAATCACACTTGTTTAATAATAAAAGTAAAAATAACAAACGTAGTCAAAACATAGCCAAAGTTCAGTAACCGGAACGGATAGTCAACCAAGCCAGAAGTCAGGGATTAATGTAGTGGAGCAGCAAGCAGGATCTGGAGCCAGAAGGGATGTCAGCAAAGCAAGTCTTTAAACAGGAACGCAGGAGATAGTCTCTGTGATGTTGACCAAGGCGAAGGCAGAGATCCACTGGGCTGAATGGCTTAAGTAGGCAGGATTGATGAGCAGGATATCATCAACAGCTGAGTAACCGTGGAGAGATAGGAGCTGGCAATTAGCCGGCAGCTGACAACAGGCCAACTTTGCTTCATTGAGGGGCCAAAGGACTGTAAAGAAGAGTCAACCAAAATCCCTCCTGAGATGTGCAAACCTGGCAACCAACTACAAGAAACGTCTGACCTCTGTGCTTGCCAACAAGGGTTTCTTCACCAAGTACTAAGTCACTTTTTGCTTGGGGATCAAATAATTATTTTACTCACTTAACTGCAACTTCATTTATAACATTTGCATCATGTGTTTTTCTGGATTTTTGGTTGATATTCTGTCTCTATCATTTAAAAATGATAGACCCTTCATTTCTTTGTAAGTGGGCAAACTTACAAAATCTGCAGGGGATTAAATCATTTTCCCCACTTGTATGCCATGCAATAAGATTCATTTTTCACTTTGCGATCTCTTGAATGCAATATTTACCCTAATGTTTATGTTGTTCTTAGACTGTAAGCTCTAATAAGCAGGGCTCTCCGATTCCTACCGTATTGCATTGTATTGTACCACCGGCCCTTATGCTGTAAAGCGCTGCGTAAACTGTTGGCACTATATCAATTTTGTATAATGTAGCACTGACCCCCGAAGGAGCGGCTGAATTTTTCTGGGCTTACCGATTACCTCTACTAGCTCGTAACTCGTTGTCCATGTCTAGGGATTCCCAGGGTTGATGACCCAGTAACTGTAGAGACCGACACCTGAATTTCTTTTTAGGATTTTTATTTTGCTTAAAAGAGTTGAACAAACTCAGTCTCTAAGTTGGGAATAGAGGGTATAAGGATAAGGTTTAACTCAGGTGCTCGGAACTGCTGACTTCAATAAAAGTCTCTCTCTGTACATAATGCAGGGAATAGCCACTCGCAACTGGATTCTTTAACTGCTGGATAAATCCTTGAGCTTGGATCTAGCAGCCAACAAGTAATTCTAGCTTTGCAAAGTCTCTCACACAGACTTGGTTGGAAACTTAGTTGTAACTGGAAGGTAAAGGTAGGAACTTTTCTTACTGTACCAGAATCTTTCAGCCGGTCCGGCTATACCGTAAGAAATTATGGATTCAATCAATGTCCATGGCAACTCAGCTTCCAGGCTCTTACCGAGCAGCCAGCCTCGTGCGTGGCCCTCTTACTGGAGAGTCCTCCCCTGGTTGCATGTAGAGTTGCTGGGCCTCTCCAAACCCGAGACGGCACCGGAACACCTTAGAATCCTCCTTCCAGTTACTGCGCCTCAAACTAGCCAGTTCCAAGGCTCGGAAACAGATGGATCCGCACCCCAGGCCATGAGGGCCTCTGGGGGCTGGTCAGGAGGACCAGGACCACGGAGTCAGCAACAACTTCTGTACCGGAACTCGGAAACCACGTGACTTCAGCACCTTAAGTACCCTCTCCCGGAATACAAAGCGAGACAAGCGTGCCCACTGATTGGCTCCGAGAAGAGATTGGTACCCAATGCGTCCAACCAGACTGCATTCTACGGCCTCTCACAGGGCAACCAGCCTCGTGCGTGACTCTCTTACTGAAGAGTCCTCCCCTGGTTGCATGTAGAGTTGCTGGGCCTCTCCAAACCCGAGACGGCACCAGAACACCTTAGAATCCTCCTTCCAGTTACTTCGCCTCGAACTAGCCAGTTCCAAGGCTCGGAAACGGATGGATCCGCACCCCAGGCCATGAGAGCCTCTGGGGGCTGGTCAGGAGGACCAGGACCACGGAGTCAGCAACAACTTCTGGACTGGAACCCCCGAAACCACGTGACTTCAGCACCTTAAGTACCCTCTTCCGGAATACACAGCGAGACAAACGCGTCCACTGATTGGCTCCGAGAAGAGATTGGTACCCAATCAGGGGCGGACTGACAACTCATGGGGCCCCCGGGAAATAGGAGATTATGGGGCCCCCAGGCAATCAGAGATTATGGGGCCACACAGTATACATACACACACACACACACAGTATACAATCGCACAGTATACACATACATGTACACACAGTATACACAGACATGTTTCTATTGGCTGAGAAGGTACTGGAGAGGTGGGGCAGCTATAATCTCTGGATTTTTAGACCAAAGGGATGTCGGTAAGGGACATTTCAGAAACAGATGTAAAAAAAACACAGATTTTTACTTACTGTTCCTGGTTTTACTGAGGCTGGCAACCCTGATGGGGCCCCCTAGTGGCCCAGGGCCCTCGGGAAGTGCCCGAGTGGCCGAATGGTCAGTCCGCCCCTGTACCCAATGCGTCCAACCAGACTGCGTTCTACGGCCTCTCACAGGGGCAAACCCCACCTATGACCAGGCAGAACCTCAATACAGCCCAGCCAAACTGATGCCAAAGTATAATTTAGAACAATTAACCCCAAAACTCAACTACAGTTTTGGGCAAAAACTAAATTTAAAGACATAGCGCGTACTCATCAGGAGTACCGGCGCTACAATAATAATAATAATAAAGTGATATGCAGCTGCTCTTTACCTCTTTGACTCTTTCCTATTCTGCATCTGATGAGCTGGAAATAGGGTTTAAGCAAAAAGAAATTCTGCACAATGAGGAGATGGAGAAATTCCAGTCTGGTTGTCATGTGATTTCATGTCAAACGATAAAGGAAAGCATATATTACCAGGAAACATGTCTGACAAGTATGACACTCCATATGCGTTGCATTGACACCACGGTCAAAGTTCAAGAGCTACTGCTTGTTTTTCTCAGCTTCGCCATACAAGCTTTTTTTTTTTTCTCATTGTCAGGCAGGCGGCAAACAGGAAACAGACCTGAGAAATTCTAGATAAGGTGGATTTTTTTTTTTAACAGATGGGGAAAATATTGTGTGACAGAGAAAGCATTCAAAAAAAATACTATCAGGTTGAGGGCTGTGACTGCATGTGATGGAGCACCGTAGAAAAACCATTACGGGGCCTCCTGTCTTTTCATCTCCTTCTCAAAGGCAATTGCACATTTGATAATACAAATTGCTTTCATAGTAATAGTGTAGAGCAGTCTTTCTCAACTGTTTTACCCCATATAAACCCTTAAAATAAACTTCAGGTCTTAGGGAACACTTAAGACCAATTTATTCGATATCAGTGGCAAAGTTGCTTCATACATTGCTGGCCGATTGGGAAGACTTGGACCATTACATTGGCAAGACAAAATGCCACCCTTATGGGCAGCTAAAAATACAAATTGGTGTCATGCTGTCAAGTGGCATTGGCTCTTGAACGATGCAGACATTATCAGATGGGAGGTCAATAAGCCAAAGCTCAAGGAACCTCCAGCAACCTGTGGAGGAACACCAGGGTTCCACAGAACCTTGGCTGAGAATGGCTGGTGTAGAGGTTCCTAAGTCCCCAAATCATATGGACCCATTACTTTCCACCAAAAGTATTTGCCAAATGCTATTTATTCGCCAAACTGTAGCCAAAAAGTGCTGGGCCCTCTCTGTGCTTTAGGGCACCATAGCAGCTATATGGTCTGCTTTGGTCAGAGTTTGACCTTTTGATCTGATTTATAAAAAAAAAAAAACTCCTAACACTCTCTGATCAAGTCAACTTGTTTCCTTCTGTTCCTCCAAGATATCTAATGGTAAAGTTTCTACAAACTGGTATAATTCATTTAGACCTCATCCATTCTTGAGCTGAGCATCTTTGGTAATTTTTCAGGTGTTTGAACATCTATAGAGATGTTTTTGTGTGCGCATTTGAGGCTTGATCAATTTTTTTTTTTTTTAGCCTATGGAAAGAGGAAAATTGTATACTTACCTGATGGTAATGTTCCTTTCCTGATGCAAAGCATGATAGCGTATACGTATGCATAGGCTCCGCCCCCTGCCCTATTCCAGGACCGGTTATACTATATAAGTAAGTCTCTTCCCTGCAGGCAGCATTGTCATAACTTATGCCGCGTACACACGGTCGGAATTCTCGTCGGAAAAAGCTCTGATGGTTTTCGCTCAAACTGTCTTGCCTACACACGGTCACACCAAATTTCCGACGGTCTGTAACACAGCCGCATAAAACACGTTCAACAGCACTATAAAAGGGAAGTTTAATGCTTCCGAGCATGCGTCCAATTGTTTCCGAGCATGCGTCGGAATTTTGCGTGTCGGAATTGCATACACGCGATCGGAAAGGTTTTCCGTCTGAAAAATTGAGAACAGGTTCTCAATCCAAAGTCCGTCGGAAATTCCGACAGAAAAAGACCGATGGGCATACACACGGTCGGAAAATCTGTTGAAAAGCTCCCATCGGACTGTTTCCATCGGAAATTCCGACCGTGTGTAGGCGGCATTAGGATCACTGCGAAGCCCTTTGGGGAGGGACCTATATGCTGTCATGCTTTACATCAGGAATGGAAAATTACCATCAGGTAAGTATAACATTTTCCTTTTTCCTGACACAGCATGACAGCATATACGTGTAGCGGTGACACATTTCCTAGGTGTCCGCTATGTGTAAATTTAGTTATTTTCATCTCTCAGAACAGTAAAAGGGTTCTGAGAGTTAATTGGATAGGGAAGCTTCGGCATCAGTTAGGGTTCTGCCTGATCATGTGTGCAGTGAGGTACACATGACAGGCTCAGAACAAAGCCTGGTTGGACGGTTTGGGTACCGGCATTCCTCGGAGCCAAACAGTGGGTGCGTTTGGCCCCGCTGAGGAGTCTGGGGAAGGGTACTTAAGATGCTGGAGTCACGTGTTCGGGGTTCGTTAGGCCAGAGCTGCTTGTTTCCGGGAACTGGACCGGGGTAGCCCCGCGAGGGGTACCGGTTGGGGGAGTGTGTGCCGCCCCGCAACATGTTTGGTTTGACAGGCCCCACAGACCCGCTTGGTCTGGGGCAAGGATCCATCTGTTCCTGGGTCTCGGAACCGGCTGGTCCGAGGCGCAGTAACTGAGGGACGATTCAAGGCGTCCGGGTGCGCTCTCAACTTGGAGGGGCACCGCAGATCGTACAAACGACCGGGGGAGGACTCTTCGGAGGAGGGCCAACAAGCTGGCATCCTGAGAAGTGCCTGGTTGCTGGGTTGTCAAGGACACTAGTGAATCCACGCTTCCCCAATACTGTGAATGAGATGGATATCGTTCCAGGTACTGAGGAAAGGTTCCTTTTGTTTCTGAGTACCACTTTGAGTCAAGGTTAGAGACTGTGCAAATTTCGTCATTCAAGTGCTGACTGCCATAATCTCTGGGTTGGCAAATAGAGACTTTTGTATACTTAGCAGTTCAAGGTGCCTGAGTTTTCTTCATCCTTGCCCTCTGTTCCCACATGTGACTGTGTCTGTTGGATGTTACCCCTGCAAATAAAAACCTTTCAAAAGGACTTTTATGGTATCAGCGTGCAAAGTCGTTGGGTATTAACTCTGGGAACCCCTAGACCTGGAGGAACAAGCCAAGCGGAGGTAACCGCTAAGCCCAAAAATCAAGGCCGCCCCATCGAGGGTTATGGCCGCGTATGGCATGTACCAATCACCCTTACAAGGGTGGGTAATGCTAAAGTGTTTAAAGTGATAAATCTAAAGTCGAGCTTTAGATTTATCCCCACTAATGACTGAAATGTATTGTAGCTAAGGCCGCTGGGTCCATTTTAAAATGGGCTCCCAACGTGTTGAATGTAGACCAGGTCAGAGTTTACATAGAAGTTCTGGAGGGACTCCTTTGAGTTCCGTCCCTGGATGCACAATCCGTTTGCGAAAGCGGTTTCTGCCTTCGATTGATGGATTTGTCCTAGCCATCTAAGCCCCTTGACTAACTTGAACCGCACCACTGCGATTGTCTTTAATGGACAGCGATTGTCTTTTTCTGATGCCGCTAGGCCTGAAGAGCCTAATGTTTGCTCTTTGAAGAAGGGCCACTTCTATGTCTCTCTTCAACCTTGAATCTATTTCCAGTGCTTGTGGTACTTTAACCACTTCCTGACCGGCGCACGACAATATACGTCGACAGAATGGCACGGACAGGCATAAGGGCGTATATATATATGCCCCCTTTAAGATGCCGCCGTGCCATCGCGCCGGTCGGGACCCCCATGAGGTCCGGTCGGGACCCCCGTGAGGCCGGGCGTGGGTCCCGCGGACTCGATCGCAGCGGGGACACCCGCGATCGTCTCACAGGAAGGCTGAATGGGGAGATGCGGAAATAAACAGCATCTCCCCGTTCTGCCTAGCAACTAGTGACGCCGATCTCTGCTCCCTGTGATTGCAGCAGAGATTAGCATTCACTAGCTGACAGCCACGGCCCCCCACAGTAAGAAACACACCTCTAGGCACACTTAACCCCTACACTGCCACCTAGTGGTTAACACCTTCACTGCCAGTGTCATTTACACAGGAATCAATGCATTTAAATAGCATTGATTGCTGTATAAATGACAATGGTCCCAAAAATGTGTCAAAAATGTCCGATGTGTCCGCCATAATGTCGCAGTCACAATAAAAATCGCTGATCACCGCCATTACTAATAAAAAAAAAAAATATTAATGAAAATGCTATAAAACTATTCCCTATCTTGTAAACGCTATAACTTCTGCGCAAACCAATCAATAAATCGCTTATTGAGATTTTTTTTACCAAAAATATGTAGAAGAATACGTATCGGCCTAAACTGAGGAGAAAAAATGTTTTTTTATATATTTTTGGGGGATATTTATTACAGCAAAAATTAAAAAAGAATGCGTTTTTTCAAAATTGACGCTCTTTTTGGTTTATAGCGCAAAAAATAAAAACCGCAGGGGCGATCAAATACCATCAAAAGAAAGCTCTATTTGTGGGAAAAAAAGGACGCCAATTTTGTTTGGGAGCCACGTCGCACGACCGCGCAATTGTCAGTTTAAGCGACGCAGTGCCGAATCGCAAAAAGGGGCCTGGTCCTTTGGCTGCAAATTGGTCCGGGGCTGAAAGTGGTTAAACACTTTAGTTTGGATAGGCCGGAAAGATGATGTTCTAACCCAGATGAAAAGATGCAGACCTCTGTATAGTGCTGAGGAAGAGTCTAGAGACATTTTGCCTGATAATTTCAGTAACAAGGTGGTTCACGGCTTGACACTTGGATGTCTGAGATCCTTCTAGACCTATTAGCCATACAAAATACTTCTGCAGTGTGTTACTGGCTATATTGAGGATGTCTTATCCCTCTGAATGGAGAGTGAGACAGTGGGGTTTATTTACTAAATCTGGAGAGTGCAAAAGCAGTCTCACTTCTGCATAGGAACCAATCAGCTTCCAGGTTTTATTGCCAAAGCTTAATTGAACAAGCTGAGGTGGGAAGCTGATTGGTTTCTCTTCAGAAGTGAGTCGGATTTTACACTCTCCAGCTTTAGTAAATAAACCCCCATGTGTCCCACAGTAAAGAAAGTCATACACTTGGGTGGGCATACACATGTAATATATGTGTGTGTGTATATATCCCCAGAGAGCCCCCCACTTACATCAGGGCCCCTAGAGAGCCCCCCACTTACATCAGGGTCCCCAGAGAGCCCCCCACTTACATCAGGGTCCCCAGAGATCCCCCCACTTACATTAGGGTCCGCAGAGAGCCTCCCCCTTAAAATCAGGGTCCCCAGAGAGCCCCCCACTTACACCAGGGTCCCCAGAGAGCCCCCCCCTTACATCAGGGTCCCCAGAGAGCCCCCCACTTACATCAGGGTCCCCAGAGAGCCCCCCCCTTACATCAGGGTCCCCAGAGAGCCCCCAACTTACATTAGGGTCCGCAGAGAGCCTCCCCCTTAAAATCAGGGTCCCCAGAAAGCCTCCCCTCCCCTTGGGGACCCCTGCAGAGACTCAGGGCTATGGACCCCAGATTCAGGGCTGTAGCCCCAAAAGCCACCCCCCTAGCAACGCCACTGGGTTGAATAATGATTTGATTTGTTATATTTTCTATATTTTTGGATGCATAGAATGCACTTTTTGGTTAAGTTATATCGGCATATAGCATGTTTAAATTTATTTGTTTTCTTTTTTTTTAATGCACAATAAAAAACATTGTGTAGAATAATACTTGGTGTCGGCAGTTACATTTAAAAAAAATACAATGTAAAATTGACAAGGGACACCATCATAGTTGTATCTTTGATCTTAAAAACTACGGGATAATGGTTTTGTGGTAACTTGCCCAAAAAAAAACAAAAAAAAAAAAAAACATAATAATATTATTCTTGATATCACTAGAAAAAAAAGCCTTTGAAAATTTTTTGCAATAACTCCATCAGTATCACCAGCAAAGCAGCTCCATTATTATCCCATTAAAGCGGTTCTGCACACAAAAAAATTTTCTTTTTTTTTTCTTCTCCTGTTACAATGATTTTCAGTCTAAGTTTAAACTCACTTTTTCGGTGTCTGTCCGGTATCCATGTCCGTTTGTTCATCCAATCTGCACTTTTAAAATGTAAACCACTGAATTTCCATTTTGCTTGTGGGCATTTGAAGCCCACAAGCAATCACTTCCTTGTTCCCATTTCGTTATATCTACCAGCATGCCTCGCTGGTTCCCGCGCATGCGCACTGTCAACAGCGCCGAGCGGCGTAAACAACTATGTCCGTGAATCACACGAGATTTCGCGTTGGCTGTCTGCACCGACTCCTGGGATGAATGACACCAGATCCCAGGAGACAGTGCGGCAACTCAAAGGAAGTGATGAGGATACCCGCACAGACCCCGCCCACAAGGTAACATTAAAAAAAACTGTACTTTGGACTTATGTCCGACGGACTTGTGTACACACGATCGGAAAATCCGACAACACATTTTCTGGCGGAAAATTTGAAGACATGCTAGCCAACATTTGTTGGCTGAAAGTCTGACAACAATTGTCCGATGGAGCGTACACACTGTCGGATTTTCTGCCAACAGCCTGACATCAAACATTTCCTGTCGGAAAATCTGATCGTGTGTACAAGCCTTTGCAAAATAGCGATCCTGATGTAGCAGAATACCTGCAAAATGCTTATGGTTCTGCCAACCCAGTGTTTTTAACCCTTGCTGTAAATAGAGTAAAAAAAAAAAAAAGCCTAATTATTTCTGATTTCCTATTTGAATCCTGCCAATACTAATAAATAAAAAGGGCTTATTTGGGATTTAAAAGTCCCCAGCTTTGTTTCATTATTTGGATAATAGCGCCCCCATTAATTAAACTCAATAAGGGTTCATGTGCATTGCCATTTTTAGCTGGGTGCCCGCCTCGGAGATCCCGGGTGATCTGGCTTTCTCCGCTGCCAGTTTCCTTGTGAAAAGAGGAGTCTTTTGCGGGTCTCATTTCCATATGCATGAGTATAAATATAATCCCAGAGCAGCAAACACAAGAGGAGAGAGACAAATTACATCCACACCACACTAATTTATCCCCCCGCATGCTATTTCTATCACCTTACAAACTAGGACACGCTGTGCTCTCTCCCGCTGCACCCGGCTCTGACAATCGGCCTAATTTGTTATTTGTTTAAAGTATGAACAGTTCCTCGCTGCCTCTCTGCCACCAATCACAAGCCAACTTTCTCTCCCCAGCTGTCGTTTCTCAAACGCAGGAATCGTGCCGCGGGTTTTTCGTGGGTCGCTCTTGTGCCTACATAGCGGTCATTAGCCCCAATGTGTGGCGGTTACACGAGTTACACGATAAGACGTGAGGGATTAAGATGTAGAATATCAGATTCCAGCTATATGGTTGGCCTGGAATTTCTAGAGCAGTAAATACGGCTGAAGATGGATGGAAGATGGAAGATGGACGATTTTTTACGCTGGGATGTTTGCAGCCTAACAAAGCAGAATGATTGATTATGAGCAATTTCATATCATGTTTAACCAAAGATGTACAGGATTCATTGATGTTTTTTTTACTAAGTATGTAATGCTGTAAAAAAAGCCCCATACACACGGTCGGATTTTCCGACGGAAAATGTCCTATCGGACAATGTTGTCGGAAATTCCGACCGTGTGTAGGCTCCATCGGACATTTTCCATCAGATTTTCCGACGGACAAAGTTTTACCTCCTGCTCTCAAATTTTCCGACAACAAAGTCCTATCAGACTTTTTCCGATCGTGTGTAGCGAATTTCGACGGACAAAGTGCCACACATGCTCAGATCACATTACAAGACCAAAGCTATTGGCTACTAGCCTCTACGTAGTTCCGTCGTACGAAACGAACGTCACCACGTTCAGAATGATCGGATTTTCCGACAACTTTGTCCGACCGTGTGTATGCAACACCAGTGTCGGACTAAATCCGTCAGAAAAAATCCGATGGATTTTGTGGTCGGATTTTCCGACCGTGTGTATGGGGAATAACTGTAACTGAAAGAGCACCCCCTTCAGGTTGCAAGTTGTTAAGCCCGTTCTAGCGCCAGGGCTTACTGTAATCTTGCAAGCGGTAGTGCACCCCCGTGTCCCACGTCCTATGATGGGGTCTATTATAAAATTGTAAGCGGAAGTGCGCCCCTTTGGGTGACTGTTTTTTAAGCCAGTTCCAGCACCAGGGTCCACTGTAAACTTCCAAGTGGTAGAGCACCCCATTAAGTCACTTCCTATGCTGGGGTCTATTATAAAGCATCAAGCGGAAGTGCGCCAACTTGGGTGATTGGTTGTTAAGCCAGTGCCTGCTGTAAAGTTACAAGCAGTAGTGTGTCCCCTTGGCCGACGGGTTGTTAAGTCAGTTCCTGCGGCAGTGCCTGCAGTAAAGTTGCAAGCAGTAGTGCGCCCCCTTAGGTGGAAGATTGTAAACCACTTCCCACAGCAGGGCCTACTATCATGCCCCGTATACACGTGCAGAATTTCCATCAGAAAAATCTTGGATGGTTTTTCCGACGGAATTCCGATCAAG
Organism: Lithobates sylvaticus; assembly: GCA_028564925.1. Classification (NCBI taxonomy): domain Eukaryota; kingdom Metazoa; phylum Chordata; class Amphibia; order Anura; family Ranidae; genus Lithobates; species Lithobates sylvaticus. The sequence continues at coordinate 32,086,100 of CM053026.1, read as the reverse complement.
CTTGGCTTGCATACACACGGTCCCACAAAAGTTCTCGGAACTTTCGACCGCCAAGAACGCGGTGACGTACAACACTACGACGAGCTGAGAAAATAAAGTTCAAAGACATGCTGGTAGGTTAATTAGATCCTGTCGATAAAATTGGCCAAATACGTGTATGTTGTATGTGTTTGTAAGCGTGTCAGGACCCCACAGGGCAAGGACCGCACTATACCACAGATGGACACCAGTGGTAAAAGCGCCCTGAGGCGATTCAGTTCGCATAGGTAGTGCTATACAAGTCATTCATTCATTCAATGCTTCCGAGCATGCGTCAAATTGTTTCCGAGCATGCGTCAGAATTTTGCGCGTCGGAATTGCCACAGACAATCGTAATTTCCGATCAGAACTTTTTCCGTCGGAGAACATGCTCTCAATCTTTTGCTGGCAGAAATTCCGCCAGCAAAAGTCAGATGGAGAATACACACGGTCGGAATTTCCGACGAAAAGCTCACATCGGACTTTTGCTGGTGGAAATTCCGCTCGTGCGTACGCGGCATAAGATTCCAATCTTCCAATCGGTAGTTTTCCACCTCGAGTGATAGGTCGTTAAACCAGTTCCTGCAGTAAAGTTGCAAGTGGTAGTGCGCCCCCTCAGGTGATGGGTCGTTAAGCCACTGCCGCATGAGGGCCTACTGTAATGTTGCAAGCAGCAGTGCACCCCTCAGGTGGTACGTTGTTAAGCCAGTTCTTACACTGGGACCTACTGTAAACTTGCAAGCAGTAGTGCACCCACTCTGGGGGCGGGTTATTAAGCCACTTCCCGTCAAATGGCATACATTAAAGTTGCAAGCAGTAGTGTGCCCCCTTAGGAGGAAGATTGTTAACCACTAGCCGACCGCCGGCTGTCTATTGACGGCCAGGCGGCGCAGCTCTCAGGACGGGAGGGCGTCATATGACGTCCTCCCCTCCCTGGCCCTCCCGTCGTGTCACTGGGCACCCGATGCGCGTGCCCAGCGGCCGCGATGTCCACCGGGCACTCGCGATTGCCCGGTAACACAGCGGGACCGTGGATCTGTGTGTGTAAACACACAGATCAATGGTCCTGTCAGAGGAGAGGAGCCGATGGTGTGTTCTCTGTACAGAGAAACACCGATCGGTCTCCTCCCCTTGTGAGTCCCCTCCCCCCACAGTAAGAATCACTCCCAGGGAACATGTTAACCCCTCCCCGCCCCCTAGTGGTTAACCCCTTCACTGCCAGTGTCATTTACATAGGAATCAGTGCATTTAAATAGCACTGATTACTGTATAAATGACAATGGTCCCAAAAATGTGTCAAAAATGTCCGCCATAATGTCGCAGTCACAATAAAAATTGCTGATCGCCGCCATTACTAGTAAAAAAAAAAAATATTAATAAAAATGCTATAAAACTACCCCCGATTTTGTAAACGCTATAACTTTGCGCAAACCAATCAATAATCGCTTATTGTGATTTTTTTTTACCAAAAATATGTAGAAAAATACGTATCGGCCTAAACTGAGGAAAAAAAATGTTTTTTTTTATATATTTTTGGGGGATATTTAGTATAGCAAAAAGTAAAAAATATTGTTTTTTTTAAAAACTTGTCCCTTTTCTTTTGTTTATAGCGCAAAAAATAAAAACCGCAGAGGTCATCAAATACCACCAAAAGAAAGCTCTATTTGTGGGGACAAAATGATAACAATTTAATTTGGGTACAGTGTTGTATGACCGCGCAATTGTCATTCAAAGTGTGACAGCGCTGAAAGCTGAAAAATGGCTTGGTCAGGAAGGGGGTGAAAATGCCCTGTACTGAGGAGGTTAAACCACTTCTCACAGCAGGGCCTACTGTAAGATTCCAATCTGTAGTGTGCCAACTCAGGTGATGGGTCGTTAAACCAGTTCTTGTGTGAGTGTCTGCAGTAAAGTTGCAAGTGGTAGTGCGTCCCCTCATGTGATGGGTCATTAAGCCACTTCCACATCAGGGCCTACTATAATGTTGCAAGCAGTAGTGTGCCCCCTCAGGTAGTACACTGTTAAGCCAGTTCCTGCACTGGGGTCTACTGTAAATTTGCAAGCAGTAGTGTGCCCCCTCAGGTAGTACACTGTTAAGCCAGTTCCTGCACTGGGGTCTACTGTAAATTTGCAAGCAGTAGTGCACCCCCTCAGGGGGGCAGGTTAATAAACCACTTCCAGTCCAAGGGCCTACTGTAAAGTTGCAAGCAGTAGTGCAACCCTCAGGTGATGCACTAGGGCCCATTGTGCACTTGCACGCGGTAGTGCACCCCCTTAGGTGATGGGTTAAGCCAGTTCCCATGACTATTATGAAGTGTACAGCAAGGATGGTCTCCTATTGCTCAGGCTCACTCTATTTGACTTACAGGCCAGTCAGGAAACTCATACTTGTCTTGTACACAACTGAGTTGCGTGGGGCCCCAAATTCTGTGGTTACAAGCCAAATCTGTTGGGGCTACACCAAATACCTGGCCCAAAATCCACAGAGTCATGGGTTACAAGGCACATGGTCAAGACGACTCATGAGTCAAGGGACTCATCATCACCATCATGTTTTTTGTTTTTTCATTTTGTTTTTTCATTTTGTTTTTTCATTTTGTTTTTGTTTTTTCATTTTGTTTTTGGTTTCTTTGATTTTAATTGCAACAGTTTTGTTTATATATTTTTCCTTGTAACGCCGCTGTGTGCCTAACAAGAATTATTCCTTTTATTGATATTTAAAGCGGAGCTCCACCCTAAAGTGGAACTTCCGCTCATCGGAACCCTCCCCCCCCTCCGTTGCCACAATTGGCACCTTTCAGGGGGGAGGGGGGTACAGATACCCGTATAATACAGGTATCTGCACCCACTTCCGGGCATAGATAGCCGCAGAATCTGCGGTATTTACGCCACTTCCTGTCATCCCCCCGTTGTCTGCTGGGAAACACACGGATCCCAGAGACAACAGGGAGCATCCCTATTGCGCAGGGCGACTTGCGCATGCGCAGTAGGGAACCGGGAAGGCTTCACTTCCTGATTCCCATACCAAAGATGGCGGCGGCAGCACCCGATCGACAGATCGCCTTTCGGGTGCCGACATCGCGAGCGCGCTGGACGGGTAAGTGTCCATATTTTAAAAGCCAGCAGCTGCAGTATTTGTAGCTGTTGAAGGCGGAACTCCCGCTTTAATAAACACAAGTTTTAGACTTTTCAACAAGTCTCATCTCTGTCCTATTAACCGCTTCTTTGCCCTGGTTGAGAGCTTTACACACTTCGGGTGTAAATTTCTTTTTTTTCATATACGCATTTTGGTTAGAGGACTGAACACCTAATGCCCCGTACACACGATCGGAAATTCCGCCAACAAAAGACTGACGAGAGCTTTTGGTCGGAAAATGCGATCGTGTGTATGCTCCATCGGACTTTTGCTGGCGGAATTTCGGCCAGCAAAAGATTGGGAGCAGGTTCTCAATTTTTCAGTCGGAAAACGTTCCGATCGGAAATTCCGATCGTCTGTACAAATTCCAACGGGCAAAATTCCTACGCATGCTCGGAAACAATTCGACGCATGCTCGGAAGCATTGAACTTAATTTTCTCGGCTCGTCGTAGTGTTGTACGTCACGCGTTCTTGGCGGTGGAAAGTTCAGAGAACTTTTGTGTGACTGTGTGTATGCAAGCCAAGCTTGAGCGGTTTTGCCCCGTACACACGATCGGATTTTCCGTCGGAAAAAACTCTAATGCGGCGTACACACGGTCGGAATTTCCGATGGAAACAGTCCGATGGGAGCTTTTTCATCGGATTTTCCGACCGTGTGTAGGCCCAACGGTCTTTTTCTGTCGGAATTTCCGATGGACTTTGAATTGAGAACCTGTTCTCAATTTTTCCGAAGGAAAACCTTTTTATCGGATTTTCCAATCGTGTGTATGCAATTCCGACACGCAAAATTCCGACGCATGCTCGGAAACATTAAACTTCCCTTTTATAGTGCTGTCGAACGTGTTTTATGCTGCTGTGTTATTGACCGTCGGAATTTGGTGTGATCGTGTGTAGGCAACACAGCTTGAGCGGAATTCTGTCGGAATTCCGTCGGAAAATCCGTCAGAGTTTTTTCCGACGAGACTTCTGGTCGTGTGTACGCGGCATAATGGTTTTTCCAGCGGAAAATCCGCTAGTGTGTATGGGGCAAAACGGTGGTAGAGACATTGGATTGATTCCCAACAATCATTATTTACCCCCATTGTTTTTATTATACTCATCATCACCATTAGACTGTCCGATTCTCATTTTCTTGGCCGCCACCAGTTTCTCAACTGAGCCAGCGTCCATGTCCTTACTCCCTCAGGTATTGTCTGTCTAATTGTATTAAATAAAGGAAGAATACTGCGCATGTGTAAAAACATAAAAATAAATAATATCAATCACCATCATTACAGCGTAAATTGTCCAGTGGCACCACAAAAGTGAGATTTAATCACAATACACAAAACAATGTTTTCTACGTCATCAAAACATAAAACAAACAGAATTGGCTCATCCAGCACTTGTGGGCAAAAAGTATATAATTAAATTTAGCTGCTGCTATAATAAACAGATTCTCAAAACACAAAGCTCTAGAAGTTCATAAATGTAATTCTTATGCCCCGTACACACGGTCGGACATTCCGATGGAAAAAGTCTGATCGGAATATGTTGTCGGAAGATCCGATCGTGTGTGGGCTCTAGCGGACTTTTTCCGTCGGAAAAAGGATCTCAAATTTTCCGACAACAAAATCCGATCGACTTTTTCTGATCGTGTGTAGGGAATTCCGACGGACAAAGTGCCACGCATGCTTAGATCAAATTACGAGACCAAAACTATTGGCTACTAGCCTCTACGTAGTTCCGTAGTACGCAACAAACATCACCACGTTTGTAACGATCGAAAATTTCCGACAACTTTGTCCGACCGCGTGCAGTGGCGGTGCGTCCATTAGGGGCGCACGAGCACCGCCCCCTCTGTCACGCCACCCCCCCTCTATGAATAATGGATAGATTCATACATTGCATGAATCTATCCATGGCTGCCGCTGCCACTCCCTATTCAGGCATCCGGCCCCTTTCCGGACGCCAGGCGGCCTAATAATTGTGCACACAGTGTATGTAACTATGAACAAGGACCTCTATAGTAGGATCACCACGGAAATGTTCATGAAAGCTAAAGATTTCAATAATCATTTTTAAATGACATGAACATGTTAAAGCTTTTATGAGATTGTTTTGATTAAAAACACATCTTCTTTGGCGCTGACTTAGAACACAATATAGGTTGTATTTTTCCATGTTAAAGCGCGCTACATCTCATAATAAACGTTTAATTAAGTGATGAGCGATCAGACGATCTGTTCCCTTCCTGATTTCTGTACGTCCTCTAAATCTGTACACTCATACACATACATTGCAATCTGTCTTCAGTAATGCGTCATTCTACAGCAAGAAAAACTCAGAAGATTCATCTATGGAAAAATTTAATCCGGACTGAAGATTTCATTTCATCTCAAATAGTTTGTGTGGATCAAGCTGGTCCAAATCTCCTTTCCTAATACATGTGCCTGTGGTCAGCCCATCAGATACATGCAGTACACAGCGATGTGTTCCGGTGTCTTGCCGAGAAAGTTCCCCCCAGCGGATAAGGAACCCCCTGTACTGCGCAGGCGCTGCGCTTGCGCAGTACGAAGCACAATGAAGCACAACGGAGTTTCCGAAAATAGCCGAAGCTGAACACAGTCGGTCATCTGTACACGGCGCCTGCGCACTACATTCTAACCTATGTCCAGGCTCAAGCCCCACCATCCAAGTGGACACAGAGTAATGCCGCGTACACACGGTCGGAATTCTCGTCGGACAAAAGCTCTGGTGGTTTTCCCGTCGGAATTCCGACGGAATTTCGCTCAAACTGTCTTGCCTACACGCGGTCACACCAAATTTCCGACGGTCAATAAATTTCTTTTTTTTCATATATGCATTTTGGTTAGAGGACTGAACACCTAATGCCGCGTACACACGATCGGAAATTCCGCCAACAAAAGACAGATGAGAGCTTTTGGTCGGAAAATGCGATCGTGTGTATGCTCCGTCGGACTTTTGCTGGCGGAATTTCGGCTAGCAAAAGATTGGGAGCAGGTTCTCAATTTTTTAGTCGGAAAAAGTCCAGATCGGAAATTCCAATCGTCTGTACCAATTCCGACGGGCAAAATTCCTAGCATGCTCAGAAACAATTTTGACGCATGCTCGGAAGCATTGAACTTCATTTTCTCGGCTCGTCGTAGTGTTGTACGTCACCGCGGTCTTGGCGGTGGAAAGTTCAGAGAACTTTTGTGTGACAGTGTGTATGCAAGCCAAGCTTGAGCGGAATTCCGTCAGAAAAAACATCCAAGATTTTTCCGACGGGAAATTACGCTCGTGTGTACGGTGCAAAATCAAATTCCGACGGAATTTCGCTCAAACTGTCTTGCCTACACACGGTCACACCAAATTCCGACGGTCAATAACACAGCGGCATACAACACGTTCGACTGCACTATAAAAGGGAAGTTTAATGCTTCTGAGCATGCGTCGAATTGTTTCCGAGCATGCAAATTTTGCGTGTCGGAATTGCATACACACGATCGGAAAATCCGATAGAAAGGTTTTCCGTCTGAAAACTTAAGAACAGGTTCTCAACCCAAAGCCCGTCGGAAATTCCGACAGAAAAAGACCGATGGGCATACACACGGTCGGAAAATCCGTTGAAGAGCTCCCATCGGACTGTTTCCATTGGAAATTTTGACCGTGTGTACGTGGCATTAGAATAAAAATATGGCGAGGCTGTGCACGAAGCGTGGCGAGCATAGCGAGCCCGCGAGGGGCCCTGTTACAGGCGCCGTGTACAGCTGAATCACTGTCTTCTGATTCGGCTATTTCCGGCAGCTTCGTTGTGCTTCGTACTGCGCAAGCGCTGCGCCTGCGCAGTACAGGGGGGACCTTATCCACCGAGAGGAACTTTCTCGGCAGAACACCAGCACTGGGATGGGGACTTGCCGTCCTGTTCCCGGAACAAAATTGAGTCGGACTGAGCACTGCTCAGCCATTCACAGAAAGCCTTGTATTTTACGAATGAATATAAGGCTTCCTCTGATTGGCTAAGGAGGAGACTGTGATGTCATCAGCCCACGTCTAGACCTCAGCTAATCAGAGGAAGCCTTGTGTTTATTGATAAAATGCAAAGCTTCCTGTGAATAGCTGGGCAGAGCTCATCCACACTCGAATTTGTTCCCAGGAACATCTTCATTCTTTTTTTGTGCTATCCTCCTAGAAAAGAATGATGTTGGCCTTCGTTGAGCTTCATGCATGCTGCCAGATCCCCCCCCCCAAAAAAAAAATCTCCCCTCCCAGCACACATCCAATCCCCCCTTCTAGTACAAATCTTCATCCCAATCCCTCCTCCCAGCATAGCTCTTCTCCCCCCCCCCCAACAAATCCCCCTTTACTGTCCTCTCCACATTACACTGGCTGCTCCTGGGTAGGGTGCCCACGTGTCCCGGATTGCCCGGGACAGTCCCGCAATTAGCAGGTCTGTCCCGGGTCCCGGGCACCTTCATTCCGGGACAATACAATGTCCCGGAATGAAACTGACAGGGGAGCAAAATCCCGCTATCACCATGGCGCTGGCTCTGCCTCCCCACCTCCACCTGAGAGACTCTTCTCTACTTCTACTGGCTAGGCCACTGGTTGCTAGAGCCGACTGGCATCTATCAACCAGTGACGTCATGACTGCGACTGCCAACTTTCATAGCGGAGGAGGAGTTAACTTCCTCCTCCTCCTCCGTGCCCAGTGCTCTCAATGGGCCGACTCCACCTCCACCACGGACGGTGGCAAGTGACAAGCTCAGGGTTCCCACTGATTCTGCATTATGGTGAGTTGAACAATTTCATTTAATATTACAATGTAGTCATAGAAATAATGTGATTTCATCATCCTGACACCATATCAAGCATGGTGTCGGGATGATTTAATTGCTAACACCAGCCATTCGCACAACAAATCACCCACACCTGAATTCCCTGTCAACCCCGAGACTGCATTAGCCCCAGAAAAGTAGTGACCGATTCCATCGTCGGCGAGGGTTTTGAAATCCAGCTTATTATTGGGAAAAGGGTGGGGGTGTCCCTGAATGGCAGTTTGGAAATGTGGTCACCCTACTCCTGGGGTACATGTCCCCTCTGCCCCCCCCCCCCCCGCCTCTCTCTGATAATGCTATTACTCCACCACAGGGGTCTTCAAACTACCACCTCCGCCCCAAAACTGCATTTTATCCAGCCCGCAGCTAGGGTCAGTAATGTATCCATCATGTGTACAGCTTGAGGATTAAGGTCAGCAAAGCTCCAACCTTCTCCCATGTAACAAAAAGAGAAAGGTTGGGGCTTTATATGAAGCATGCAGCAGGAAAGCCACAAGGGCACTGTAACAGGGCACTCTGATGGGACTTGGATAGAAGGGGGGCTCTGATAGGGATTCTAATGCAAGGGCAACCCTAATGAGAGCACTAATGTAAGGAGGACACTGATAGGGACCCTGATGTAAGTGGGGACTCTTTATGGAACCCTGATGTAAGGTGGACTCTGATGGGGTCCCTGATGTAAGGTGGACTCTGATGGGGACCCTGATGTAAGGGTGGACTCTGATGGGGACCCTGATGTAAGATGGACTCTGATGAGGACCCTGATGTAAGGTGAGACTCTGATGGGACTCTGATGTAAGATGGACTCTGATGAGGACCCTGATGTAAGGTGGACTCTGATGGGGACTCTGATGTAAGGTGGACTCTGATGGGGTTCCTGATGTAAGGTGGACTCTGATGGGGACCCTGATGTAAGGTGGACTCTGATGGGGACCCTGATGTAAGGTGGACTCTGATGGGGACCCTGATGTAAGATGGACTCTGATGAGGACCCTGATGTAAGGTGGACTCTGATGGGGACTCTGATGTAAGGTGGACTCTGATGGGGACCCTGATGTAAGGTGGACTCTGATGTAAGGTGGACTCTAATGGGGACCCTGATGTAAGGTGGACTCTTATGGGGACCCTGATGTAAGGGGGGACTCTTATGGGGACCCTGATGTAAGGTGGACTCTTATGGGGACACTGATGTAAGGTGGACTCTTATGGGGACACTGATGTAAGGGGGACTCTGATGGGGACCTTGCTGTAAGCAGGGACTCTGATGTGGACTCTGATGTAAGGTGGACTCTGATGTGGACTCTGATGTAAGGGGGGCACTCCGTTGGGGACCCTGATGTAAGGGGGGACTCTAATCGGGACCCTGATGTAAGGTGGACTCTTATGGGGACCCTGATGTAAGGGGGACTCTGATGGGGACCCTGATGTTAGGTGGACTCTGATCAGGACCCTGATGTAAGATTTTTCCAGCACATGAATATTTGTAAAACATAAGATGTGGCCCTCATACTGAAAAGTTTGGAGCCCCCTGCTTCATGCTTCATAGAATGAGATCGATCTCCTATGCAGGGTGACCGCTTTGTTGCAGCAGCCGGAGATCCGTGTCTCTAACACTGCGCAGACCAGAAGAGCTTTTCACTTTCTATGGCTGCCATGGTGGATTATGGGCTCAGGCATTGGATGGGTTAATGAAGTGTGCACACTGATGATGGAAGGGCCCGGGGACACAGAGGGGGGGGGGGAGAGCCGACTCATACGGTATAATTGAGTCAGCAATTCGGCAGCATCTGTCCATAGACTGCCATGTGTCCGGGGGGCAGTGACACAAACCCTCCGACTCAGCACCTTGGTCAGCTCCCATCACACTACAAAGGGACTTGGCAATCAGACGTTTTATCGCCGTGCCGAGGACACGGAAAAGCGAGTCCAAATTTCTGGATTGTTAAAGGATCTGTCCACCCAGAAGTGATGTTTTTCGGATAAGGGTGGAGCCTGGGGGGCTGAGTCCGCTTATGGCTTCCTAGGGGTGTGGAGGACGGCACTCTAAATATTTTAATATTTAAAGTGGTGGGCCACCCTGAAAAAAAAAACTTAAAAAAAAAAAATGTTAATAACAATTTAAAATGAAAAAAAAAAAAAAAAAAATTTTTTTTTTACTTACCAGAAATGGCTGTTGCTAGGCAGACCGTCCTAATCTGCCTCTTCCAGCTCCGCGGCGATGTTCTCTCCTCTGCTCCTATGCCGTCTTCTAGTGAATGGGGCGCGGTGTGTTATGGGAACTGTGTGTCCCACAACACATCGCGTTCCCCATTCACAAATTCGACTCGCGCATGCGCAGTAGGCCTGCACGCCGACTCGCGCACGCGCAGTAGGAAACGGGCAGCCGTTTCCCTTACTGAGGATGGCGGCGCTGGAACCGGATCGCCGAGGGATATCTCGGCCTCCACGACCGACATCGCGGGCTCCCTGGGAGGGTAAGTGTACTTTATTAAAAGTCAGCAGCTACTTTTTTTTTTTAGCTGCTGACTTTTAAAAACGTTTTTTTTTTAGGTGAAACACCCCTTTAATATTTGATTTTAACCACTTGCCCTCCGGAAGATTTACCCCCCCCCTTCCTGACCAGGGCCATTTTTTTGCTATACTGACAATTACGCGGTCGTGCGACGCTGTACCCAAATAAAACTTACCGAATATACTCGACATTTTTTTGTGCTGAAAGTGCCCCCCTCGGCTTATACTGAGTCAAGCACTTTTCTGCAGCAGAGAATGACATTTTCCGACCCGACCAGGGGCGAACTGACAACTCATGGGGCCCCTGGGCAATCTGAGATTATGGGGCCCCCAGGCAATCAGAGATTATGGGGCCACACAGTATACAATCACACAGTATACACAGACATGTTTATATTGGCTGAGAAGGTACTGGAGAGGTGGGGCAGCTATAATCGCTGGATTTTTAGACCAAAAGGATGTCGGTAAGGGACATTTCAGAAACAGGTGTAAAAAAAAAACAGATTTTTACATACTGTCCCTGGTTTTACTGAGGCTGATGGGGCCCCCTAGTGGCCCGGGGCCCTCGGGAAGTGACCGAGTGGCCGAATGGTCAGTCCGCCCCTGGACCCGACTTTGGGGCCCCGTATCTCGGGAACCCCAAATTTGGTGTGCAAACCCAGTGGAACTAGTACTACAACATATATGGCGTTCCTAGCACCAAGTGGCCCCCGTAATACGGGGGCCCCAAAGTCAGTTCGGAAAATGTCATTCTCTGCTTCAGAAAAGTGCTTGACATTTTCCGAACCGACTTTGGGGCCCCATATCTCGGGGCCACTTGGTGCTGTATATGTTGTAGTGCTAGTCCCACTGGGTCTGCACACCAATTTTGGGGCTCCTAGCACCAAGTGGCCCCGAAATACGGGGCCCCAAATTCGGTCAACTGTGTCCATCTGCAGCAATGTCATTTTGGGACCCTTTGGGGTGGCTGCAGCTTGGGGGCATCTAGGAGCCCTTAAAGTGGGGTGCCCCTTAAAAAAAAAATACAAATACTGCAGCTGATGACTTTTAATAATCAGACACTTACCTGTCCCAGGGTCCAGCGATGCGGGTGAACGAAGCCCCCCCCCGTCGTTCCCCCCTCCGCTCGCGGCGCCGGCATTCTTACTGTGGGCACCCGACTGTGGCTTCACAGCCGGGCACCCACTGCGCATGCGCGAGCGGCGCCGCTGCACGCCGTGATACGCTGCGCAGTCATCTGAGACCTGTCACGTGTCCCAGATGACTGACTGCGCCGAGGGGAAGTGATGTCAGTGCCCGGGCACTGAAGGAGGCAGACTACACGGGGACCCCCTAGCAACAGGCATTTAGAGGTAAGTGAAAAAAAAAATGTATTTTCCAATAATTTTTTTTTGTATTTTTTTAGGAATTTTAAGCCATTTTTTTTTTTGGGTGGAAACACCACTTTAACTATCGAGTTTGAATTTTGGGGGAACCTATGGCTGCAAATGGGCACATTGAGGCTGCAAATGGGCATTGTTGACCCTCTTTTACACTTACAGTAGCTGCGCATTTCTCACCCTAGGCCAGTGATGGTGAACCTTTTGAGCCCGAGTGCCCAAACTGAAATAAATACATTGGTTTTGTGTTGCAAAGTGCCAACACGGCAATTTGCGAGAGAGGGGGGCTGAGCGTAAGAGAGGGGTTGTGTGTGAGAGAGAGATGGGTTGTGTGAGAGAGAGAGGGGTTGTGTGAGAGAGAGAGGGGTTGTGTGAGAGAGGGGCAGACAGAGAGAGCGATAGAGAGAGGGGACAGCGAGAGTGAGGGGTGTGAGAGAGATGCTGAGAGGGAAGGGGGCTGAGAGAGAGGGGTGTGAGAGATATGCTGAGAGAGAGAGGGAACAGGGAGAGGGGCTGAGAGAGAGGGAGGGGGGACAGAGGAGAGGGGTGTGAGAGATATGCTAAGAGAGAGGGGGAACAGAGAGAGGGAGGGGGGCTGAGAGAGGGGGGCTGAGAGAGAGGGAGAGGGGCTGAGAGAGAGGGAGAGGGGCTGAGAGAGAGTGGGAAAGGGGACAGAGAGAGAGGGGTGTGAGAGAGATGCTGAGAGAGGGGCAACAAAGAGAGGGAGGGGGGCTGAGAGAGAGGGAGAGGGGCTGAGAGAGAGGGAGAGGGGCTGAGAGAGAGTGGGAAAGGGGACAGAGAGAGAGGGGTGTGAGAGAAATGCTGAGAGAGAGGTGATCTGAGAGAGAGGAGGAACAGAGAGAGGGAGGGGGACAGAGAGACAGAGAGAGAGAAGAGGGACAGAGAGAGAGGGGTGCGAGAGGGGTGAGCTGAGAGGGGGAACAGAGAGAGGGGGACACAACGAGGGGGGGCTGAAAGAGAGGGAGGGGGGCTGAGAGGAGAGAGAGGCCTCTAGCTCTGTCCTGGACCCTCCCGTGTGCCCACAGAGATGGCTCTGCGTGCCAGCTGTGGCACGCGTGCCATAGGTTCGCCATCACTGCCCTAGGCTTATACTCGAGTCAATACGTTTTTCCATTTTTTTGTGGTAAAATTAGGTGCCTCAGCTTATATTCGGGTCGGCCTATACTCGAGTATATATACGGTATGTCCTTTTTTTCCCCCCACAAATAGAGCTTTCTTTTTGGTGGTATTTGAACACCTCTGCTTTTTTTTTTTTTTTTTGCGCTATAAACATAAAAACTATTTTGAAAACATTTTTTTCTTACGTTCTGCTATAAAACATTCTCAATAAAAAAAAAAATATATAATTTCTTCAATTTAGGCCAATATGTATTCTGCTACATATTTTTAGTAACAAAAATACCAATAAGCGTATATTGATTGGTTAGCGCAAAAGTTATCGCGTCTACAAACTATGGGATGGATTTTTTTGAATTTTTATTTCTTTTTTTTACCAGTCATGGCGGCGATCAGCAAAATTATAGCAGGACGGCGACATTGCGGCAGACGAATCGGACGCTAACTGACACTTTTTGGGGACCAGTGACACCAATACAGTGATCAGTGCTAAAAATAAGCACTGTCACTGTACTAAGGACACTGGCAGGGAAGGGGCAATCAAATGGTTAAATGTGTTCTTAGGTAGTGCTTGCTAGCTAAGAGAAAAGTCAGCGGGTTCCGTATCAGAGAGTTCTCTCCCGCCTATAGACATATAAATAGAGCGTATATTGTGAATCCAGGGAACGCAGCCCAGACATGTGACCGCCGCTAAATTCAGCTCTCCCTGATAGATGGCTTAGACACAATTACAATTTCCTCCTGGTCGGGAATCCAGATGGCCTGGCGGGGGGTGAGAGGACGATTGTAATCATATATGACAGGGGAATAATCTGCAGGAGGATGAGGAGCGATGTGCTGCAGCATGGCTGCTCATCTAAAAAGGCTCTGTATATAAATGTCTGGGGCTCATTCACATTCTTCCCGTACAGTGACACCTGTTGTGTCACGCATTAAAAAAGATTGCATTAAGGCAGAATATTAAAATCAATGGCCTGCCAATGCATTCAAACCTGTATCACAATTTTGTTGCATTATTGTGCCTTAGGGCTCGTTCACAGGCGACAGTCCCTACCACCCTTATGAAAAGTGAAAATTACCTTAGTGTGTTGGGGTACATTACCTTAGTGTGTTGGGGTACATTACCTTAGTGTGTTGGGGTACATTACCTTAGTGTGTCGGGGTACATTACCTTAGTGTGTTGGGGTACATTACCTTAGTGTGTTGGAGTACAATTCCTTAGTGTGTTGGAGTACATTTCCTTAGTGTGTCGGGGTACATTTCCTTAGTGTGTCGGGGTACATTTCCTTAGTGTGTCGGGGTACATTTCCTTAGTTTGTTGGGGTACATTACCTTAGTGTGTCGGGGTACATTTCCTTAGTGTGTTGGGGTACATTTCCTTAGTGTGTTGGGGTACATTGTCTTATTGTGTTGGGGTACATTGCTTTAGTGTGTTGGGGTACATTTCCTTAGTGTGTTGGTGTACATTTCCTTAGTTTTGTTGGGGCACATTGTCTTAGTGTGTTGGGGTACATTTCCTTAGTGTGTTGGGGTACATTGCCTTAGTGTGTTGGGGTACATTTCCTTAGTGTGTTGGGGTACATTTCCTTAGTGTGTTGGGGTACATTTCCTTAGTTTGTTGGGGTACATTGTCTTATTGTGTTTGGGTACATGGCCTTAGTGTGTTGGGGTACATTTCCTTAGTGTGTTGGTGTACATTTCCTTAGTTTGTTGGGGAACATTATCTTAGTGTGTTGGGGTACATTTCCTTAGTGTGTTGGGGTACATTGCCTTAGTGTGTTGGGGTACATTTCCTTAGTGTGTTGGGGTACATTTCCTTAGTGTGTTGGTATACATTTCCTTAGTTTGTTGGGGCACATTGTCTTAGTGTGTTGGGGTACATTGTCTTATTGTGTTGGGGTATATTGCCTTAGTGTGTTGGTGTACATTTCCTTAGTTTGTTGGGGTACATTGTCCTATTGTGTTGGGGTGCATTGCCTTAGTGTGTTGGGGTACATTTCCTTAGTTTTGTTGGGGAACATTGTCTTAAGCCCCATACACACGGTAGGATTTTCCGATGGATTCTGTCCTATCGGACAATGTTGTCGGAAAATCAGACCGTGTGTAGGCACCATCGGACAGTTTCCATCAGATTGTCTGACGGACAAAGTCCTATCTCCTGCTGGATAGATTTTTTGACAACAAAGTCCGATCACACCAAATCCGATCGTGTGTAGCGAATTCTGACCGGACAAAGTGCTACGCATGCTCAGATCACATTACAAGACCAAAGCTATTGGCTACTAGCCTCTACGTAGTCCCGTCGTAGGCAACAAACGTCACCACATTCAGAATGATCGGATTTTCCGACAACTTTGTCCGTCCGTGTGTACGCAAAACCAACATCAGACAAAGTATGACGGACATGGTCTGACGGACCTGGTCCTCGGATAATCCGCGCGTGTGTATGGGGCTTAAGTGTGTTGGGGTAAATTTCCTTAGTGTGTTGGGGTACATTTCCTTAGTGTGTTGGTGTACATTTCCTTAGTGTGTTGGGGTACATTTCCTTAGTTTGTTGGGGTACATTGCCTTAGTGTGTTGGTGTACATTGCCTTAGTGTGTTGGTGTACATTTCTTTAGTTTGTTGGGGAACATTGTCTTAGTGTGTTGGGTTACATTACCTTAGTGTGTTGGGGTACATTTCCTTAGTTTGTAAAGAAATGTACCCCAACTCACTAAAGAAATGTACCCCAACTAGCTAAGCAATGGACTCCAATGCACTGTCACGAGGGCCACATACCTGATGTGAGACCGAAGTAGTGGGGAGGACTCCCTTGCACCTCGGGTCCTTGAAGCCTCTGGAGATGGAGACAAAGACTTGGTGGGGACACCAAGTGGCAGGGGTGACAAGGGTGCGGAGCACCGTGCAAGCCTTAATCCAGGATCTGAGCCGAGGTCAAGTCCAATTGGGCAACAAAGCATAAAAGGGTTAATCAGAAGAAGAATGGTCGAGATCCAAGCTGGGGTTCGGTTCCAATCTGGCATCTGAGTACAAAAGGGGCAAAGAAGTAGAATGGTTAAGGTACAATCCTGAGGTTAAAGGCAAGCAGCAATCAAGTCAAACAGGTTTCAGGGGTCACAACAGGTTCAGACAGATCACACACTAGCACAGGAACAAGGGGGGACTGAAGATAATCCAGCAATTTGGCAGTGTCTGGGCTGGGCTTATATAGGGAAGTTTGAGGTCACTTTCTGTGCACCTCCTGGGGGTTTTCCCACCCTTTTCCATTAGGTTGATGTCACTTCATGTGCGCCTCCTGTGTATTTTCCCGCCTTTTTCCAACATACCCCAATGCACTAAGGCAAAATACGCCAATGCAGTAAGACAAAGTACCCCAACTCACTAAGGTAATGTACCCCGACACACTAAGGAAATGTACTTGAATGCACTAAGGTAATGTATCCCAACACACTAAGGTAATGTATCCCAACACACTAAGGCAATGTACCCCAACACACTAAGGCAATGTACCCCAACACACTAAGGCAATGTACCCCAACACACTAAGGCAATGTACCCCAACACACTAAGGTAATGTACCCCAACACACTAAGGTAATGTATCCCAACACACTAAGGTAATGTACCCCAACACACTAAGGCAATGTACCCCGACACACTAAGGTAATGTACCCCAACACACTAAGGTAATGTATCCCAACACACTAAGGTAATGTACCCCAACACACTAAGGCAATGTACCCCAACAAACTAAGGTAATATATCCCAACACACTAAGGTAATGTATCCCAACACACTAAGGTAATGTACCCCAACACACTAAGGCAATGTACCCCAACAAACTAAGGTAATGCACTCCAACACACTAAGGTAATGTATCCCAACACACTAAGGCAATGTACCCCAAAACAATAAGGTAATGTATCCCAACACACTAAGGAAATGTACCCCAACACACTAAGGTAATGTGTCCCAACACACTAAGGTAATGTACCCCAACACACTAAGGTAATGTACCCCAACACACTAAGGTAATGTGTCCGAACACACTAAGGTAATGTACCCCAACACACTAAGGTAATGTGTCCGAACACACTAAGGTAATGTACCCCAACACACTAAGGCACTGTACCCCAACACACTAAGGTAATGTATCCCAACACACTAAGGAAATGTACCCCAACACAATAAGGCAATGTATCCCAACACACTAAGGCAATGTACCCCAACACACTAAGGCAATGTACCCCAACACACTAAGGCAATGTACCCCAACACACTAAGGCAATGTACCCCAACACACTAAGACAATGTACCCCAACACACTAAGGAAATGTACCCCAACACACTAAGGCAATGTATCCCAACACACTAAGGTAATGTACCCCAACACACTAAGACAATGTACCCCAACACACTAAGGAAATGTACCCCAACACACTAAGGCAATGTACCCCAACACACTAAGGCAATGTACCCCAACACACTAAGGCAATGTACCCCAACACACTAAGGCAATGTACAACAACACACTAAGGAAATGTACCCCAACACACTAAGGCAATGGGAGTAAAGGGCCCCGGGATCAGTGGGAAAGGCCCCGGTTGGGGACCAGGGGGGCCCTTCATGTTTTTTTTAGCACTGGGCCCTGAAGGTTCTAGTTGCACCTCTGTGTAGTAGCACATGTAATAAATAAGCCGTTAAGGCTCCCTGCAGCTTTATCATTCCCATAGGGGACACAGGTCTGCCTAGTGTCCCTAAATGTAATTCTCATCTTCTCCACCCAGTTGCCCCACCCATTAAACCCATGCACTCACCCATATTCTGATCTTTCCAGCAGGCTTAGCAGCAAAGCAGCCCAGCCTGTAGAGGCTCTGGCAGCAGAAGAGGTAAGTATTCACCTTTGTTATTGGGGACAGGGTCTCTTTAAGGTCTAAATCAATATTTCCATATTTTTCATTAGAAGTTTTCAGACTGTTTTCTCCATTTATAAAGTGTTTTTCAGACAGTTTTCTGGGTATTTGAACCTCATTTTGACAGAGCTGAATAATAATCTGCTTTGCAGCGGAACTTTCCAATTAAACGCTCTCCGCCAGGCCAAGAAATTCCTTTTGCAGATTTATTTCATCACCCTAATCCAGGCATAATCCATTATTTACAACAAGGCAAGACGGAGAAAGAATTTTCCTGAAGGTGGCAGAATTGTAGTTTATCCCTTTTGCTGCTTTTAAACAATTTTTTTTTTCTTCAATTTTCTTCACATTTTGTTCCTTATATCACACTTCTCTTTAACCCTACAACTTCCGACGTCTAACTTTGATGAGATGGAGGACATTTCCCACATGATTTGTCAGCATAAATGGATAACAGGTAGCAGGGGCATAACTACAGATCATGGGACCCAATGGCAACATTTTGATGGGGTTCTCCCTACTGTCATTAATCTTAATATAAAGTTTGTCTAAATCAGTGGTCTCCAAACTGTGGACCTTTACTGTCTTCTATCTGGCCTCTGGGGCACTATATAGTTACATAGTTAGTAAGGTTGAATAAAGACATCAGTCCATCCAGTTCAACCTGAGTGAGTGTCTACAATTGTCCCTATCCCTGTACATTGTATCTCATTAAGATACTCCTCTATTATATATTATTTATTTAAGGTACCAATATAGCGCCATCAGTTTACGCAGCGCTCCACACATACATCGCACACTCACATCGGTCCCTACCCTCAAGGAGCCCACGATCCAAGGTCCCCAACTCACATTCATATACTAGGGACAATTTTGGACAGAAGCCATTTAACCAACCAGAATGAGGCACCATTCCTTCCACTGACACCAACAGTGAGGCACTACCCTTGAGTGAGGCACTATCATATGAGGCACTCAGGGGCGGACTGACCATTCGGCCACTCGGGCACTGCCCCCCACCAGCCTCAGTAAAACCAGGGACAGTATGTAAAAATCTGTGGTTTTTTTTTTTTTTTTTATTTACATCTGTCTCTGAAATGTCCCTTACCGACATCCTTTTGGTCTAAAAATCCAGAGATTATAGCTGCCCCACCTCTCCAGTACCTTCTCAGCCAATAGAAACATGTCTGTGTATACTGTGTGATGGTATACTGTGTGGCCCCATAATCTCTGATTGCCGGGGGGCCCCATAATATCCTATTGCCCGGGGGCCCCATGAGTTGTCAGTCCGCCCCTGGAGGCACTATACAGGGGGTCCCGACCGACGAACGCCCGACATACGAACATCCCCTACTTACGAAAGGGGCGCTGCGGGGACCCTCCTCCATTTTTCGCCTTCCTCCGGCCGTTCTGCGCATGCGCGGCCATACGGAGCCTCGGAAAATGCCGGCAAACTTCGGAAATGTCCGTAATTTGCCGCGCATGCGCAGAACAGCATTAGACGGAACATCCGAAATGTCCGGAAATGTCCGTATTTGTCAGTCTGCGCATGCGCGGCCGACTTACGAACATTTCCGACTTAAGTACAGGCGGGCAGTCCCTAACGAGTTCGTAACTCGGGGACCCCCTGTACCTCCGACGAACACAATTGATGGGGCACTATTCCTCCCACTGACACCAACGATGGGGCACTATTCCTCCCACTGACACCAACGATGGGGCACTATTCCTCCCACTGACACCAACAATGGGGCACTCTTCCTCCCAAAGACACCAACGACGGGGCATTCATGCTTCCACTGATACCAACAAGTGGCACTAATTCTCCCACTGATACCAACAAGTGGCACTAATTCTCCCACTGATACCAACAAGTGGCCCTATTCTTCCACTGATACCAATGATGGGGCACTATTCTTCCTCCTACTGACTACAGGTGCTAAAAAAACTTTCTTACTCCGAGTCCCACTGACAACCAAGTTGAGGCATTAATTAGTCCCACTGATGCCATTTTCTGCTTAGACAGTCCGGTCTCTAAAGTCTGAAGGATCGCAATCTGGCCCTTTCCTTAGAAAGATTAGAGACCCCTGGTCTAAATCAAGGACAGGTAGCCGGAGAGCTTTCAGTACAGTGAGTGTAGCACCCTCCTAGGTTAGATTGCTAGTGAGGTTGAGGTAAATGTAGTCTTTTTGGCTCCTCTGTAGCCAGTGGAGTAGAGTGTGATTGTTTTTGTCTGTTCTGGCTCTCACAGGCTTCAGGCTCCAGTACTTCTCAATGCCTTCAAGTAGGTTCTAAAACACAGGCCAAACACAAGGCCCACAGGCTGAATCTGGCCCTCCATGCCTGTTCATGCGGCCCTCACACCTCTCCTGCAGCTACGGCAGCCCCCTCGTTGCTACCTCCACCTTGTCTCAGCCGATTAGCAGCCGCGAGTAGGACAGAATTCCTCCTCCAGATCCTGTGCTTCTTTGTGCAGCCGTCAAGAGGCCCACCTCACCCCCTCCCTTCCCCATCTCAGCAGTCAGCAGCAGAGAGGAGGACAGAACTCGTCCTACAGATCCTGCACCTCTGTGCAGCAGTGGCCCTCTTCTCCACCTCCCCTGGTCTCAGCATTCAGCAGACTCTGTCAGCTGACTCTAGCCCTCCTCCGGTCCTTCTCCGGACCCTGTACTTTATGCTTTCTTAGCTCCACCCCCAGCTCTCTCCTGGCAGCAATTCAAGTTAAGGGGGTGCACTGTGATGTAAGGAGTGGTGGGGCTCTCGACTTCTGATGGGGGGGGGGGGCTCTTGACATCTAATGTAAGGGGGGTGGGGTGCTCTGGACATTAAGGCCCCTTTTCCACGAGGCGGACTCCGCTTCCATGGAGTCCGGCTCTGTCCGCCGGCTCAGCGGGAGATCTCTCCGTTGATCTCCGCTGAACCGGCGGATGACAAGTCCCTCTCTGCTCACTGAGCGGGGAGGGGCTTGCGAGCGCCGCTGGTCTCTATGGAGAGATCGGATGAAAACGGACAGTGTGTCTGTTTTCATCAGATCTCACCCGATCCGATCCGCCAGCGACGGATCTGGACGTGGGGCGGATCGGACCGGGTCGGATGTCAGCGGAGATGTCTCCGCTGACATCCGACGCTCCATAGACTAACATGGAGCGCCCGTTCAGATCCGCCGTCAAAACTGACAGGCGGATCTGAACGGTCCGTCCATGTAATAGGGGCCTTAGTCTTAAGCCTCGTACACACGATCGGATTTTCCAATGGGAAATGTGTGATGACAGGCTGTTGGCGGAAAATCCGTCCGTTTGTACGCTCCATCAGGCAATTGTTGTCGGACTTTCCGCAGACAAATGTTGGATGCCAGGTTTTAAAATTTTCAGCGGACAAATGTCTGTTGTCGGATTTTCCAAGCGCGTGTACACAAGTCCGTCGGACAAAAGTCCAAAGAACAAACACGCATGCTCGGAAGCAAGGACGAGCCGGAAGCGGTCGGTCTTGTAAACTCGCGTTCGTAATGGAGAATTAACATTCGTGACGCGGCAAATTATGAAATCGCCAAATACAGCGCACAATTCTCTTCTTCTTTAATGGGATAATAATAAAGCTGCTTTGCTGGTGATACTGATGGAGTTATTACAAACAAATTTTCAAAGGCTTTTATTTTCTAGTGATATCAAGAATAATATTATTATGCTTTTTTTTTTTTTTTTTTGGGCAAGTTACCACAACACCATTATCCCGTAGAAAATGGTAATATGGGTGGCAATGGCAAATAAAAGGCACCAACACCCCCCCTTTTTTTTCCCCTTTCCCTTTTTCCCTCCCCTTTTTTCCCTCCCATTCCCCCCCCCCCCTCCTTCCTTCACACCCTTTCCTTACCTATCTTTCTCCCTCCCTTTCTCTCCCCCTCTTCCCCCTTCCCCCTTTTTCCCCTTCCCCTTCCCCCTTCCCATTTCTTCCCCTTCCCCTACATACCCCCCCTTTTCCTCTCCCTTCCCCCCCCCCTTTTTCCATCTTTTCTTCCTTTCACTCTTTTTCTTTTCATCCCTTTTCCCTCACTTCCCCCTTCCTCTCCCCATTTTTGCTGCCCTTACTTTTCCCTCACTCACGTCACTTACCTGTTTTTTGAGTGTCACTTACATTTCAATTATTTCAACCTACACTTTGCATTACCTCTTTGACTAGACTCCAGCTGATAAGCTATTTTGAGCCTCCTTCGGCACTTCACACAGGGCCGGTGCTACCACTAGGCAAACTAGGCAGCCGCCTAGGGGGCGCCCGGCCACTGGTTTTCCTACTCTCTTCTCTCTGCAGCAAGTAACTAAGTCTCAGCATCAGCAGGCAGCTGCCCCTCTGTTCACAGATAGTGTCAGAGGCGCAGCGGTGGTGAAGGACTGTGTCTGTGTCCCGACTCCTGAATGAATGGAAGCAAGCAAACATTCATTGATGGGCACTGGTGAGGCTGCATTTGATGGGTCCTGGTGAGGCTAAATGTGATGGGCGCTGGTGAGGCTGCATTTGATGGGTCCTGGTGAGGCTAAATGTGATGGGCGCTGGTGAGGCTGCATTTGATGGGCGCTGGTGAGGCTGCATTTGATGGGCGCTGGTGAGGCTGCATTTGATGGGCGCTGGTGAGGCTGCATTTGATGGGTCCTGGTGAGGCTAAATGTGATAGGCGCTGGTAAAGCTGCATTTGTATGGCGCTGGTGAGGCTGCATTTGATGAGTGCTTCGTTAAAAAGGTGGGGTTTACATGGGCAGGGAAAAGGGGGTAGGGTCAGGGGTGGAGTCAAGGGGAGCGGCAAAATTAGGTTTCGCCTAGGGTGTCAAAAATTCTTGCACCAGCCCTGACTTCACATGTGCACTATTCAGCGAGGGTTTCCTTTGCCTCGACATTTAGTCGCATGGCACAACATCTGCATATGGGTGAGCTTTTGATGATGGGCCTGGTGGTCGACAGTGTACCCTACTGTATTCTATTTAATTTTTCTTTATTATTATTTTGTATCAGATATTTTCAGTCAATGTAATGCTTTTTTTATTTTGCTCTGTTCTATGCAGTGTTACATCCTACTGTTTTTTTTAAAACATCCCCTGATGAGCCCAGAGCGGCGAAACATGTCGGGACAATCACTTCAACGCCACTACCGAGTGATTATATATTTTATCATCCGTTTTAAATTTCTAGATGTACCCTTGAACATGTGCACATAGTCCATATTGGAATTTTTAATCATGTCTTGTATGTAACAATAAAAATTTCTGTAAGTTTAAACTTACCTACTGTGCAGCATTGTAATGACTTTCCCTCCGTGGCACCCCCAAAAATCCCGCTAAACAATTTTCCCTTTCTACACCATTATCCTGTAGCTTTTAAGATCAAAGATACAACTATGTTGGTGTCCCTTGTTAATTTTACGTTGTATTTTTTTTAAATGTAACTGCCGACTCCCAAACTGTCATTTGAAGTAAAACACAAAGCCACAACTATTATTCTCCACAATTTTTTTTATTGTGCATTAAAAAAAAGAAAACAAATAAAATTAGACATGCTATCTGCCAATAGAATTTAACCAAAAAGTGCATTCTATGCATCCAAAAATATAGAAAATATACCAAATAAAATCATTATTCAACCAAAAAATTTAATAAAAGCCTCATGCATGTGTCCTGCTTCTTAATATAGGGGGTCAACAATGCCAAGAGTTGGTGAAAGCAGGGGTCCGTCATCCGGAGATAATTCCGAAAATCATCTGGATCATTCTCCTGGAGCTCCCGCAGCAAAGGCATATGACATAATTGGTCACGATTAATAAAGCAACCAATTTTTGGTCCAAGAAATCCTCCTCCTCCTGGTCCTGAACTGGACTCCAAGGCCAATAATAAAAAACACGTTATCTCCTCCGATTCCGCAACATGTCTGGTTGATGAACGGCCATTCGGAAACAAACTGAAAAGCATGAAATGAAAAGCGCGAACTGAAAAGTGCTAAATGAAAAGCGCGAAATGAAAAGCACGAATCAACACTCACCAAACTTCTACTAACGCGAAATTAGCAGAAGAAGCCCAAAGGGAGGCGCTAAAGAGCTGAAAAAACACGTAGTACGTCACTACATTCGTGTTTGTTGGCCGAAAATTGCTTGCCGTTTGTATGCAAGACAAAATCCAGGCACACGCCTTCGGACAAAAGTCTGAGGCAGACCCTGAGCTTGAATATTTATGGCACTTTAGGCAGTCCCCGAGGAGGTGTACCCAGAAGGTGGCAGGAGAACCCTTAAGTAATCTGAGGACTGGAGCAGCAGGGTCTTATCCTGGAGGAAGAGATCCCAGCCTGGAAGGGCTTCTGCCCTACTGGGCAAGTCAGCTGAAAGCCTGCAGAGAATCCACGAGGTCCCAGCTATGTTAGAGATGGGGGCCTATTTTCCTGGAAGCAATTCAGAGCCAAGTAAGCGGGTGCCGTGCACCCACTTGGGAATAGAAACTGGGGAAATTTTGCAACACACATTTGGGGTATGTGCTACATATGGGGGCTCGTCTGTGATTCTTTCCGGGTGCAGACAGCCATTACTACTAGTAACTGTGTGAGAAATTAGAGTGGATGAAGTCATGGCCTGTGACAGATGCAGACATAGGTGGGGAGAGGCGATTGCCGATATTCATGCCAGTACAAAGTGCTCATTTTACAGAGGATGCCACTGCTAGTAACATAGGCATCTTCGTATGGAGAGGAAAGTCTTAAGCTGGGGGGCCGGATAAGCAGCACCAGCAAGTCCCGGGGAGAGCTGCGGAGTTGTAATCTGTGTCCCACAAAAAATACACCCTGCAAAGAGTACTAAGATGGCAGGCTACCTCCCATTTCATTACCCAAACTTGCCTATCATGAATTCAGGCATGGCAATGGAGAGACTAAGTCGGGTGGCCAAAGATTCTGAATGCCTTTCCGATAGAGGTGTGAGGCTGGTACATCAGGGCAGCATTGCTCTGGGTACCATCAGGGGAGCTGAACACCTACAGTATGTACTGTTTACTGGACGTGCAAGAGACTGAGGCTATCATACACCTCCTTACATGGTTTTGCTGTGATGTGCGACTTTTAGGACTTCTTTTCCCTACTAGATGTTTTGAGATGGGATGAGCTCTGTCCTTGTTGGCACTCTTAGCATTTCGTCATGCAAGAGGACCTGGGGGAGCTTTGCGGACACCTGTCATTTTTGTTCTGGGTCCCATTTTCTCCCAAGTTTAGTATTGAACCCAGTGAGAAGGACACGAGTGAATGGAACACTTCAGGAGATCCTTGTCTCAATGGTCCTTGGGGGGATTACCAGGAAAATAATAAGAAGGCACAGGTGGCTGGCTACCTAGAGGCAGAAAGTGTGTCTGGGAACCAAGTAACATTGCCCATAAAGGCAGATGAACTTGATCAGGCAGACCAGGAACATGATCAGCAAGTGTTACATTGTATTCAGAGGCTTCAGTTGAGTCAGCAGTTTCAGGAGCTACGACTGGCTCTTTCTTCCCCTTACTCATGGGCAAGGGCAACTGCACAAGGTGAGGTGCACCACCAACTAATAAAGAGGGCTGATAACCTGTATATTCTGCAGGGCAGAGGAGTCAAAGAGGAGCTGCCCTGTTTCTCCAGGATGCAGCGGATTGTACAGAGAAGGGTGACTCTTGAGTTCGGGTGAATACCTGTATGTACCCCCAGCAGTCATAAAAGACTCTCAGGGAACACTGGTGCAGCGATGAAGCCTGGGAAGTTCTCTGTGACGGATCCTGTACTCAAGGTGTCCGCCGTAAATGCTTCCTAAGTCCTGGAACATGAGTCCAATGGATCTGGCTATAGGAACCCCCAAGAACTAGACAACACCAGTCTTGGAGTACATCAGGAATGACCTTTATTTGAGATGTCATACACATATATACAGCCGGATGACTAAAAACCTAACCTAATTAGCATGAGATAATTATCTAAATCAACACTGGACTCCTTCATTCAATTGCAGGGTTAATTAGCACCAACAACAATAGGTGAAATACTCTTTAGAATCTGTGTCAAGCCAGACCAGCCTCATTTACATTATACAAGACAACAGACAGGCTGGCTGGAGTTGATGATATTAGCATCTGACAGCTTGTGTCCCAACAGTGTGACAGTCTATTGCTGATATGGCATATACATATCCAGAGTCTATGTGTCTTGGGGGGCCAGCATGGACCTGAATCCAAGTAAAACCAGCTCAGCGGTCCCCAGGCATACAGCTCACAAACAGCACCGTTCCCCCAAATGCCAGGGCCCATAATCCCAAGGCAAGAGGCTTGCATTACGTCCCCTCCAACAGCCTCTGTCCCGGCTAGGTCTGTCACATTCTCCACATACCCAAACCTTACCAACATTCAGGAGCTACAAGGTTTTGGGACATATTCCTGAGTGTAAAGAAAAGCTGGAGCTGGGGGAGATGTATCTATAGAGACAAAGTGGTCATTAAAAGGGCTGAGAGGAGAGACCAGGAAAGGTCAGTGAATATCTGGGGCCCGAACGGGAGAATGGCCAAGCTCACTGATCTTGCCTTATATTGGAATACTGTGTTCAAGCTCACCCACTTGGTACATGGCCAACAGCTGTGTATCTTTTCTCCTTTCCTTTGGATCTCCAGAGCCACCTCGGAGAACTTCTCTTGTGGCACTTTATGTTTGTGTGGGGGCTGTTATCCAGAATTGGCTGATCACCCTTAAGGGGATCCGATGTTGTGTTTGAAATGGAACTTGACCTATTCAGAAGGGCATTATGCTGCTGCAAGAAGAAACAAGTTGTTAATGAGTAAGCGTGAGAAGAATTTTCCGCACATTGTTCTGAGTTCTGAAGAAGAGATGTGTTTCAGTGTTCCTGTTTTTTTTTTTTTTCTTCAAATTGTTCCTGTCTGTGATGGGTCCTAAGGACTTTGGAGGTTACAGAGCCAAGACCCTTTGGTTCACAAAGACTTTTAAGAAAAAAAAAGAAAGATTCCTAGATGGGGAATTTTTACTGAAGAGCTGGAAGTATGTGTTTATGTTGATAGTGTAGATAGGCTTAGTTAGGTAGGCTGCTTTTCTCTCTGATTTGTTCCAGGGCTCTGGGATGGACAGCGAGTCAAGAGTAATTTCCCCACTAGGGGCATATGGTTGGCCTAGCCCTAGGGCCTTTAGAGATAGGAGTGTAAGATTGAAACATCGGATGGGTTTTATGGACTTCTGTGAATATTTCTAATGCCTATAGGATAGGCCCTGATTGGTAAATTAGTTTCCTGGAAGGTTAGCTCCTCGGAGGTAGCATTCCACCTTGTGTTTGATTTTTTTTTGCCTATTAAAGTGGTTGTAAACCCTTACAAAAAACTTTGACCTACAGGTAAGCCTAGATTAAGGCTTACCTGTCGGTCAAAGAACTACATGGTTTAGGAGATATTATCAAAAAGACAGGCACCGCTGTCTACGGTGCATGCGCCGCAGACAGCAGCACGCAGGCGCACTGAGCACGCCGCTGCTAACGGCGATATGCCGCGAGTGGCAGCTCCCGTGCGCATGCGTGGAAGTGACGTCATTGCGGTGCCGGCAAATCACAGTGCCGGTGCCGCGAGACCCGGAAGAAGGAGGACCGCTTTGGGGGCTTCGTTCTCAGGTACCATATATACTCTAGTATAAGTCGAGTTTTTCAGCACATTTTATTATACTCGAGTTAAGCACTTTTCTGCAGCAGAGAATGACATTTTACAAACCGACTTTGGGGCCCCGTATCTCGGGGTCACTTGGTGCTAGGAACCCCAAATTTGGTATGCAAACCCAGTGGAACTAGCACTACAACATATCCAGATGGGGTTCATAGCACCAAGTGACCCCCGAGATACGGGGCACCCAAAGTAAGTCAACTGTGTCCATCTGCATTAATGTCATTTTGGGACCCTTTGGGTCCAGAGACCCCAAATTTTGGCTGCAGCTAGGGGGCATTTAGGATTTAGGTTTAGGTTCGGGGGACCTATGGCTGCAAATGGGCACAGTGAGGCATGCAAATGGGCATTGTTGACCCTCTTTTCCACTTACAGTAGCACATTTCTCACCCTAAGCTTATACTCGAGTCAATACGTTTTCCCAGTTTTTGGTGGTAAAATTAGGTGCCTTGGCTTATATTCGGGTCGGCTTATAGTCGAGTATATACGGTAAGTTATTCATAATAAGCTAGTATGCTATGCATACTAGCTCATTATGCCTTTGCCTTGCAGGTTCCTTTTTTTTTTTTAATGTTTCATTGCCTTTACTTCCCCTTTAAAGTGATTGTAAACCATCACCTTATAAAACAACCTATTCAGTTTAAAATCATTATTAAATAAAATCCTGGAAATTTCGATTCTTCCGGATCCTGCCATAGCACTTCTAACCCTTAAGCCCACTACACTCAATTCCAATTACTTATGCAACTTAACAGTTCAGCCAAACAAACTATTGCCAAGGCTTGGAAGTCCCAATCTCTAATCTTGGCTGAAGCTAAACATAAAATGAACAGAGCACTCATATTTGTTAAGATGACAGCTATAAGATAAATAGATTTCGTAATATTTTGCAACCATGGGTTAAACACTGCTTCCCCACTGATTTTGATCAGTCTTTGTTATTACTAGGGATGGGCCCGGTGTTCGATTCGAACCCATGTTCGAATCGACCATCGGGCATTCGATTGCTCGTCGAGCCCAGAACTATTTGGGCCGCTCGCATCAAATTCGTGTGATGCGAACGGCCCACAATGCACTGCGCCAGTCGCAGTGCATTGCTGGCTGATGATTGGCCAAGCATGCTTGGCCAATCATAGAGCCAGCGGCGAGGAGAGCAATAATTGGCCACAGGCAGGATGCCTGTGGCCAATTATAGCTCAGGGGGTTTAGTACACGCCCCACACTATAAAAGGCCGCCGCGTTGGCGGCCTCGTGTAGTGTGTTCCAGCGTGTCAGTGCTGCTGACTGCTGACATTATCTGCTGTGATTCTGGGGATTAGTGTGTGCGTGCTGTTAGTACAGCATTGCAGTATCACATTAAAACACCTTTACCCTTCTGGCCTGTTGTGTCATCTAATGCAGCCATTTGCGGCTAATGAATTGCCGGTTCCCGTAACACAGAGAACAGTCATTCATTGAAAGTCATTGATTAAAAAAAAAAGTCATTGATAAAAAACAAAAAAAACAAAAAAAAAGCGTGGGGGTCCCCCCAAATTCAATTACCAGGCCCTTCAGGTCTGCTATGGATATTAAGGGGTACCCCCGGCCAAAAAAAAAAAATGGCGTGGGGGTCCCCCTCAAAATCCATACCAGACCCTTATCCGAGCACGCAGCCTGTCAGGCCGCAGGAAAAGAGGGGGGACGAGAGCGGCCCCCCTCCCTCCTGAACCGTACCAGGTCACATGCCCTCAACATTGGGAGGGTGCTTTGTTGATAAGGACAAGGGCCTCTTCCCCACAACCCTGGCCATTGGTTGTGGGGGTCTGCGGGCGGGGGGCTTATAGGAATATGGAAGCCCCCTTTAACAAGGGGACCCCCAGATCCCACCCCCCCCGTGTGAAATGGTAAGGGGGTACAAAAGTAACCCTACCATTTCACCAAAAAAGTGACAAAAATATTAAAAATGACAGGAGACGGTCTTTGACAATTCCTTTATTAAAATCTTCTTTCATCTTCTTTCTTCTGGTCTTCTTCCTTCTTCCTTTCTTCATCCTTCGGTTTCTTCATCTTCTCCTTCCGGCATCTTCTTCCATCTTCTTCTCCCATCTTCTTCTTCCTCCGATCCACTTCTTCTTGCTCTGGTCTTCTCGTCCGGCATATTCTTCCATGGGACAGTTCTAAGCACAGGAAACATGCGCCCCTTCACAGGCATACTATAGACACCCCCCAGGTACGAAATTTAAAGGAATATTACACTTTTATTGTTTCACATTAAGCATTATTAAAATCACTGCTCCTGAAAAAACGGCCGTTTTTAAAAAAAAAAAAAAAGAAATTTGCATTGATACATGTCCCCTGGGGCAGGACCCAGGTCCCCAAAACACTTTTTATGACTATAACATGCATATTAGCCTTTAAAATTAGCACTTTTGATTTCGAACGTTCGCGTCCATTGTAATTAATAGGGTTCTTAAGTTCGCACAAACTTTAGGTCCGTTTGCGGGTTCTGGTGCGGGTTACTGGTGCATGTGGTGAACCGAACAGGGGGGTGTGTGTATTCACTGGCATTCCCTGTGCAGGGTTTCAACTTCTCAGGTGAGACCTCAACCAGGCGCATCTCCCCATTACCCCACCCTCTAGTTCCTTTTTGTTTTGTCCCATCTCTCCTGACACCAGAACCTTTCCAATCTAGATTCTTGAATTGAAAAACAAGAGCAGAATACAGATAACTTAATAAATGACCAAACTGTGTCTTATATCTATCGTGAGCCATTCCACCACCCCTACTGGAACTTCTACAAAGAGTATCCAGCTTATAGGGCATTTCCCCCCTTCTTTTTTTTTTTTTTTTTTCTGGCCATTATTTATTTTTTTCTCTTTTTTTTTCTCTCTTTACATGCTACATATTTTGTCTTACTACTGAAAATTGATACTTTGTCCAAACCGTGTATTTCTCTCCCTGATCTCAAGATAGTTATTTTTAACAATTTCCTATTGCTTCCCCCATAATGTACTTCCAAATATATTGAATGTATGGGCTCCATGCTATTGGGTTCGGCTCATCCCTAGTTATTACCACACTAGATTGTACAGATAACTTAATAAATGAATGTGTATATCTATCGTGAGCCATTCCACCACTACTGGAACTTCTACCTTATATTCCCCCCTTCTTTTTTTTTTTTTTTTTTTATTTATTTTTACTTTTTTTTTCTCTCTTTACATGCTACATATCTTACTACTGAAAATTGATACTTTGTCTGATCATTATCTTTTTCTTTCGTCCTTATATTCCTGAGTGTATAAAATTAACATAGTGGTAAGATAGTTATAATTTCCTATCATAATGTTAAATATATTGAATGTATGCTATGTATACATGCTTTATATTCTTTTGTTTTCTCTTGTGAAAACTCAATAAACATATTTAACAAGGAAAATCATTATTAAAAACATTATAAATACCTAATACCTTTTTCTCCCTTATTTTTATAAGTGATCACACAACTTATGTTCTCAGCTGCATAATGCCCCGTACACACGGTCGGAAATTCCGACCACAAAATCCGTCGGATTTTTTCTGACGGATTTAGTCCGACACTGGTGTTGCATACACACGGTCGGACAAAGTTGTCGGAAAATCCGATCATTCTGAACGTGGTGACGTTCGTTGCGTACGATGGAACTACGTAGAGGCTAGCAGGGCCGGACTGGGAATAAAATCCAGCCCTGGAAAAAATTTCACACCAGCCCCACAGCGTTATTATACCAGCGCAACAGCATAACGTCATTATTTCCTGGTTCATGAAAGGGAAAACCATACATTTTAAAGCACATTTGAAGAGTGTA
The DNA here is from genome assembly GCA_028564925.1 of Lithobates sylvaticus. Classification (NCBI taxonomy): domain Eukaryota; kingdom Metazoa; phylum Chordata; class Amphibia; order Anura; family Ranidae; genus Lithobates; species Lithobates sylvaticus. Next base: position 32,054,672 of record CM053026.1, on the reverse strand, counting down.
TTATATATAGATAAGACAGATATGAAATCACATAGGGCTTTATATTATATATATATATATATATATATATATATATATATATATATATATATATATAGATAGAGAGAGTGCTGGGGGGGAGCCAAAAAGAACAGGGGTGGAGAACACTGGGGTGGGGGCTGGAGAGCACCGGGGGCAGAAAGAACAGGGGTGGAGAGCACTGGGGGCAGAAAGAACAGGGGTGGAGAGCACTGGGGGAAGAAAGAACAGGGGTGGGAAGCATGGGGGGCTGGACAGCACTGTGGGGGGTGGGGAGCACGGGGGGGCTGGACAGCACTGTGGGGGGTGGGGAGTACTGGAGTGGGAGCTGGAGAGCACCGGGGGCAGAAAGAACAGGGGTGGGGAGCACGGGGGCTGGACAGCACTGTGGGGGCTGGAGAGCACCGGGGGCTGAAAGAACAGGGGTGGAGAGCACTGGGTGGGGGCTGGAGAGCACCGGGGGCAGAAAGAACAGGGGTGGAGAGCACTGGGGCGGGGGCTGGAGAGCACCGGGGGCAGAAAGAACAGGGGTGGTGAGCACTGGGGTGGGTACTGGAGAGCACCGGGGCAGAAAGAACAGGGGTGGGAAGCACGGGGGGCTGGAGAGCACTTTGGGGGGTGGGAGCACTGGGGTGGGAGCTGAAGAGCACAAGGGCAGAAAGAACAGGGGTGGGGAGCATGGGGGGGCTGGACAGCACTGTGGGGGAGCTGGAGAGCACCGGGGGAAGAAAGAACAGGGGTAGGGAGCATGGGGGGGCTGGACAGCACTGGGGTGGGGGCTGGAGAGCACCGGGGCAGAAAGAACAGGGGTGGTGAGCACTGGGGAGGGGACTGGAGAGCACCGGGGCAGAAAGAACAGGGGTGGGAAGCACGGGGGGCTGGAGAGCACTGTGGGGGTGGGGAGCACTGGGGTGGGAGCTGAAGAGCACAAGGGCAGAAAGAACAGGGGTGGGGAGCATGGGGGGGCTGGACAGCACTGTGGGGGAGCTGGAGAGCACCGGGGGCAGAAAGAACAGGGGTGGGGAGCATGGGGGGGGCTGGACAGCACTGTGGGGGGGGCTGGACAGCACTGTGGGGGGGCTGGACAGCACCGGGGGCAGAAAGAACAGGGGTGGAGAGCACTGGGGTGGGGCTGGAGAGCACCGGGGGTAGAAAGAACAGGGGTGGGAAGCACGGGGGGGCTAGAGAGCACTGTGGGGGGTGGAGAGCACTGGGGTCAGAAAGAACAGGGGTGGGGAGCACGGAGGGCTGGACAGCACTGTGGGGGGGCTGGACAGCACCGGGGGCAGAAAGAACAGGGGTGGGGAGCACGGGGGGCTGGGGAGTATGGGGGGGCTGAACAGCACTGTGGGGGGTGGAGAGCACTGGGGTGGGGTCTGGAGACTGATGGGGAGAGCTAGAGAGCATTGTGGGGGGTGGGGAGCACGGGGGGGGGGGACTGGAGAGCACTGTGGGGGGTAGGAAGCAGGGGGGGGCTGGAGAAGGATGGGGAGAGCTGGAGAGAGGGGGAGGCAGAAAGAACAAGGATTGAGAGAACTGTGGGGGGGGGGCTGGAGAGTGTGGTGGGGGAGGAGAGCACTGGGGGAGCACAAGGAGAAGGGGGGCAGTAAAAGAATTTGGATAGGAGGAGAAGCAGTGGGGCTGCATATAGAGGAAATGAGCTTTCTATATTCCTCCATGCAGCCGCTGAATGCATGATTCTCCTCCTCTCCCTCCTCCAAGCATTGAGCGGCTGCATGGAGGAATATAGAAAGATAATCTCCTCTATATGCCGCCCCCCTGCCGATCCCCCTATCCAGGCACACAGTTTGGGCTGTACTCACAGGCATCTCTCTCTTCCTTTGATCACGGCGCTGGCCGGGGCTGTGCTCTGCGGCCGCGCACCACGCTGTAACACGGTCCCGCCCCCATAGACCGGCTCGTGTGATAGGTGGAACACACACTGATTCTATCTACCATCACATGAGCCGGTCTATGGGGGCGGGACCGCGTTACAGCGCGGTGCGCGGCCGCAGAGCACAGCCCCGGCCAGCGCCGTGATCAAAGGAGCAGGAGAGAGGGGACTCAGGGGAGCACTGCAGCCGCAAACCGGCCCCAGGGCAGGCAGCCTACCGGGAAATATCCCGGTATCCCGGTAGGCCAGTCCGGCCCTGGAGGCTAGTAGCCAATAGCTTTGGTCTTGTAATGTGATCTGAGCATGCGTGGCACTTTGTCCGTCGAAATTCGCTACACACGATCGGAAAAAGTCCGATCGGACTTTGTTGTCGGAAAATTTGAGAGCAGGATCTCAAACTTTTTCCGTCGGAAATTCCGATGGAAAAAGTCCGATGGAGCCCACACACGGTCGGAATTTCCGACAACATGGTCCGATAGGACATTTTCCGTCGGAAAATCTGACCGTGTGTACGGGGCATTAGAGCTGGGGAAGGAGAAATAGCAGTACACTGAACCTCCCTGTGAAAAGCTGTGCAGGGGGAAAGGGTGGGGAGGGGTGCCAGGAAAAGTATGATCATTGGGAGAGAGCACGCTGCGTTCCCAGCACAGCTAGAGAACTGACCACAGTGTGTTCTCATTTTTGGTGTGGTCAGTTTTTAATAGGAATGGTTAATATAGGCCATTAGTTGAGACGGAACTATCTGATATTAATTTGTACTGACGAGGGGCAGGATTGCTTTCTAATTACGGATAGATTTCAGCTGGTGTCTTGGGTTTCCATGCCTTTTTGCACCTCCCTTTCTTCATGTGTTCAATACATTTTCCCTGTGTCATTCCATTTTATTACACATTACTTAATTTCTGAACCTATTTGTTTTGGTGTCTTTGTATGTATGGATTGCATGGGTTGTTAACGACATGTGATGAAAATGTCATGTCAATAGCACCTTTAGAAATATATTTACCTAGAAAAATGGTGACATGTTTACCCACTGTATACTTACATACTTATCTACTTACCTTACCTCTGAATACAAGAGGTCCCTGCTGCTCCTGCCACCCACCCCCCTTCCGCTCGCAGTCTTGTACATGGTCTATTCCTGACGTCATCACGCCCATAGACCCTCCCTGAATGTGGGGATGGCAGGAACGGTCCACTGCTGGACGTAGGGGAGCGCTCTTTTCCGGAGGATGGAAGGATCAGGTAAGCATAGCCCTTTGGTGTGCCCCTGGACAAAACCAGCAGTTAACCCATGCAATGCGGGCACAACCACACTGCATGTGATAAAAAGAATTTCCTTCTGAGTCCTTCTTTTTTTTTTTTTTTTTATCAAGTAAAGGTTTATTGAGATGTCTCAAATTTGTACAAACAGACTTTAAAAGTACATGTAGTTGTACATAGGGACACCGATCGGTCCCCTCCCCCAGTCATCCCCCCCCCCCCCCACAGTTAGAATCACTCACATAGGGAACATATTAACCCCTGCAGCGCCCCCTAGTGTTAACCCCTTCCCCGCCAGTCACATTTATACAGTAATCAATGCATTTTTATAGCACGGATCGCTGTATAAATGTGAATGGTCCCAAAAATGTGTCAAAAGTGTCCGATATGTCCGCCGCAATATCGCGGTCACGATCAAAATCGCAGATCGCCGCCATTACTAGTAAAAATAAATAAATAATAAAAATGCTAAAAATCTATCCCCTATTTTGTAGACGCTATAACTTTTGCGCAAACCAATCAATATACGCTTATTGTGATTTTTTTTTTTTACCAAAAATATGTACAAGAATACGTATCGGCCTAAACTGAGGAAAAAATTTGTTTAAAAAATTGGATATTTATTATAGTAAAAAGTAAAAAATATTGTGTTTTTTCAAACTTGTCCCTCTTCTTTTGTTTATAGCGCAAGAAATAAAAACCGCAGTGGTGATCAAATACCACCAAAATAAAGCTCTATCTGTGGGGATAAAATGATAAAAATTTTATTTGGGTACAGCGTTGCATGACCACGCCATTGTCATTCAAAATGCGACAGCGCTGAAAGCTGAAAAATGGCTTGGGCAGGAAGGGGGTGTTTGTGCCTGGTAGGCAAGTGGTTAAATTATACATTTATTTGCTTCATATATATTACTCATTGATACAGTCTGTATAACTTGTCCGTTCCACTGATTTGCAAGAAGCAGACTTTGATGTGTAAATCTGGTGATTTGCATTTACATTTTAATTCCTGTGTATCAGGGGGCCCACCGAACCTGAAGAGCCATGGGGCCCCCCCGAGATCTAAATCCGGCCCTGGAGAGGGGCCACCCTTATCTTCCCATACAGGTACCAGTTTTAAATGTTCATTTGAAAAATAAAGATCTTATATCATTAGTAAGAAAAAAGATAGCAATATCATTTTAAAACATAAAAAGAAAATAAAATGAGTCGAACATCCGCGTAATTTCCATTAAAATCAGCATTAAATAGGGTTCTTTTCTGGTGGGACAGAAAGAAGCCAATATTGGTCCACTTTCAATGAATCATTTTTCAGGAAATTGAAAAATGAATAAATCTGGAATATTTATAGCATCTGTATGTAATACACCTGAGTCTCCTTCAGTGGTGGGGGTAGAAGGGAGGGGGTAGAAGGGAGGGGGTGGAAGGGAGGGGGTTGAAGGGAGGGGGTAGAAGGGAGGGGGTAGAGAAGGGAGGGGGTTGAAGGGAGGGGGGCAGGGGGGGGGGGAGGGGAGGGGGGGGGGGGGGGGGGGGGGGGGAAGTGGGTTGGGGGGGGGGGGGGGGGGGGGGGGGGGGGGGGGGGGGGGGGGGGGGGGGGTTGGGAGGGGGGGGGGGGGGGGGGGGGGGGGGTGGGTGGGAGGGGGGGGGGGTTGGGTGGTGTTGGTGGGGGGAGGGGGGGGGGGGTGGGGGGGGGGGGGGGGGGGGGGGGGGGGGGGGGGGGGGGGGGGGGAGGGGGGGGGGGGGGGGGGGGGGCGGGGGGGGGGGGGGGGGGGGGGGGGGGGGGGGGGGGGGTGGGGAAGGGGGGGGGTTGAGGGGGGGGGGGGGGTGGGGGGGGGGGGGGGGGGGGGGGGGGGGGGGGGGGGGGGGGGGTGGGGGGGGGGGGGGGGGGGGGGGGGGGGGGGGGGGGGGGGGGGGGGGGGGGGGGTTGGGGGGGGGGGGGGGGGGGGGGGGGGGGGGGGGGGGGGGGGGGGGGGGGGGGGGGGGGGTTGGGGATGGGGGTGGGGGGGGGGGGGGGGGGGGGGGGGGGGGGGGGGGGGGGGGGGGGGGTGGGGGTTGGGGGGGGGGGGGGGGGGGGTGGGGGAGGGGGGGGGGGGGGGGGGGGGGGGTGTGGGGGGGGGGTAGAAGGGAGGGGGTTGAAGGGAGGGGGTTGGGGGGGGGGGGGAGGGGTGGGGGGGGGGGGGGGGGGGGGGGGGGGGGGGGGGGGGGGGGGGGAGGGGGGGGGGAGGGGGGGAAGGGGAGGGGGGGGGGGGGGGGGGGGGGGGGGGGGGGGGGGGGGGGGGGGGGGGGGGGGGGGGGGGGGGAGGGGGGGGGGGGGGGGTTGGGGGGGGGGGGGGGGGGGGGGGGGGGGGGGGGGGGGGGGGGGGGGGGGGGGGGGGGGGGTTGGGGAGGGGGGGGGGGGGGGGGGGGGGGGGGGGGGGGGGGGGGGGTGGGGGGGGTGGGGGGGGGGGGGGGGGGTTGGGGGGGGGTTGGGGGGGGGGGGGGGGGGGGGGGGGGGGGGGGGGGGGGGGGAGGGGGGGGGGGGGGGGGGGGGGGGGGGGGGGGGGGGGGGGGGGGGGGGGGGGGGGGGGGGGGGGGGGGGGGGGGGGGGGGGGGGGGGGGGGGGGGGGGGGGGGGGGGGGGGGGGGGGGGGGGGGGGGGGGGGGGGGGGGGGGGTTGGGGGGGGGGGGGGGGGGGGGGGGGGGGGGGGGGGGGGGGGGGGGGGGGGGGGGGGGGGGGGGGGGGGGGGGGGGGTGGGGGGGGGGGTTGGGGGGGGGGGGGGGGGGGGGGGGGGGGGGGGGGGGGGGGGGGGGGGGGGGGGGGGGGGGGGGGGGGGGGGGGGGGGGGGGGGGGGGGGGGGGGGGGGGGGGGGGGGGGGGGGGGGGGGGGGGGAGGTGGGGGGGGGGGGGGGGGGGGGGGGGGGGGGGGGGGGGGGGGGGGGGGGGGGGGGGGGAAGGGGGGGGGGGGGGGGGGGTGGGGGGGGGGGGGGGGGGGGGGGGGGGGGGGGGGGGGGGGGGGGGGGGGGGGGGGGGGGGGGGGGGGGGGGGGGGGGGGGGGGGGGGGGGGGGGGGGGGGTGGGGGTGGGGGGGGGAGGGGGTTGGGGGGGGGGGGGGGGGGGGGTGGGGGGGGGGTTGGGGGGGGGTGGGGGGGGGGGGGGGGGGGGGGGGGGGGGGGGGGGGGGGGGGGGGAGGGGGGGGGGGGGGGGGGGGGGGGGGGGGGGGGGGGGGGGGGGGGGGGGGGGGGGGGGGGGGGGGGGGGGGGGGGGGGGGGGGGGGGGGGGGGGGGGGGGGGGGGGGGGGGGGGGGGGGGGGGGGGGGGAGGGGGGGGGGGGGGGGGGGGGGGGGGGGGGGGGGGGGGGGGGGGGGGGGGGGGGGGGGGGGGGGGGGGGGGGGGGGGGGGGGGGGAGGGGGTGGGGGGGGGGGGGGGGGGGGGGGGAGGGGTGGGGGGGGGGGGGGGGGGGGGGGGGAGGGGGGGGGGGGGGGGGGGGGGGGGGGGGGGGGGGGGGGGGGGGGGGGGGGGGGGGGGGGGGGGGGGGGGGGGGGGGGGGGGGGGTGGGGGGGGGGGGGGGGGGGGGGGGGGGGGGGGGGGGGGGGGGGGGGGGGGGGGGGGGGGGGGGGGGGGGGGGGGGGGGGGGGGGGGGGGGGGGGGGGGGGGGGGGGGGGGGGGGGGGGGGGGGGGGGGGGGGGGGGGGGGGGGGGGGGGGGGGGTGGGGGGGGGTGGGGGGGGGGGGGGGGGGGGGGGGGGGGGGGGGGGGGGGGGGGGGGGGGGGGGGGGGGGGAGGGGGGGGGTTGGGGGGGGGGTGGGGGGGGGGGGGGGGGGGGGGGGGGGGGGGGGGGGGGGGGGGGGGGGGGGGGGGGGGGGGGGGGGGGGGGGGGGGGGGGGGGGGGGGGGGGGGGGGGGGGGGGGGGGGGGGGGGGGGGGGGGGGGGGTGGGGGGGGGGGGGGGGGGGGGGGGGGGGGGGGGGGGGGGGGGGGGGGGGGGGGGGGGGGGGGGGGGGGGGGGGGGGGGGGGGGGGGGGGGGGGGGGGGGGGGGTGATGGGGGGGTGGGGGGGAGGGGGTTGGGGGGGGTGTTGGGGGGGAGGGGGTAGAAGGAGGGGGGGGGGGGGGTGGGGGGGACGGGGAAGGGAGGGGGTGGGGAAGGGAGGGGGTGGAAGGGAGGGGGTTGAAGGGAGGGGGTGGAAGGGAGGGGGTTGAAGGGAGGGGGTAGAAGGGGGGGGTGGGGGGGGGGTGGAGGGGGGGGGGGGGAGGGGGGGTGGAAGGGAGGGGGTGGGGGGGAGGGGGTGGGAGGGGGGGGTGGAAGGGAGGGGGTGGAAGGGAGGGGGTTGAAGGGAGGGGGTAGAAGGGAGGGGGTGGAAGGGAGGGGGTAGAAGGGAGGGGGTGGAAGGGAGGGGGTAGAAGGGAGGGGGTGGGGGGTCTGGTTCTGAATTTTATTGACAAGGTGTAAACAGCTCTTAGCATTTTTATGAAACCTGTTAATTGTTTTCTTGGCTTTCATCTTTTTCTTTTCTATCCTACATTTGATAATTTAGTCTCAGCTCCGGAGAGGCATTGGATGAGTTCTATTTACTCTTTATGATTATGGACCCCGGAGATCAGAGAGACATTGCAGGTGGATTAATGAAGCAAAGAATGATGTACAAGGTCAGTCACTCACAGCAACCAATCAGAACTTGTCTTTCACTATTTGTACTGCACTAGATTGATGACAAGTGCGATGTGATTGGTTATTAAGGGTTAGGGAACTTTGCACAATATCGCTGCTCCAGTGGAGAAAATAGAGGAAGGAGCTCAAACTTCCAGGCTTTCTATCACAGTGTTGTGTATTTGAACCTATATGCATCAGTCTCTGCACCAGAGGAGCTTACAATCAGACATGTGCGGAAAAAAAAATGTTGTCTCATTGCGTTATTTAAATGATTTTGTTTAGTTAAAATCGTTAAATTAGTTGAATTCATTTTAGTTTATTTGTTTTCAAATTCAATTTGATTTCGGCATTAGAATTCAAAGTGGCATTCAAATTCAAATTTACTCTATTTTAATTTTCAGAAGACAGTTATATTCTTTCTATTTTATTCAATTCTATTATTTTTTTCGATTCAATTATTTTCTATTCTATTCTTTTCTTATAGAATATCAATTTTATTCTATTTGAAATTCGGCTTTCGATGGTTCGATGGTTATATTCTATTTTATTCTATTCTATTGTTTTTTTTTTCTATTCTATTCTTTTCTTTTCTATTTTCTTTTATTTTCTAATCTATTCTATTCTATTCAAATTTGAATTTATTTCTATACGAAATTTGAATTTCAGAAGATGGTTATATTCTTTCTATTTTATTTTATTTTTTTTTTTCTATTCTATTCTTTAATTTTCTACCATATTCTTTAATTTTCTATTCTATTTTGTTCTGTTTAACTCTATTCTATTATTTTGATTTCTATTCTTTTCTTTTCCTTTATGTTCTATTGTATTTTATTCTATTCTTGTATTTTCTATTCTATTCTGTTCTGTTTTACTCTGTTCTATTGTATTTTATTCTATTCTTGTATTTTCTATTCTGTTCTGTTTTACTCTATTCTATTCTTTTTTTCTATTTTATTTTAGTTAATTTTCTATTCTATTCTAGTCTATTATTTTATATTCTATTATTTGATATTCTATTCCTTTTATTTTCTATTTTATTTGACTCAATTATTTTCTTTTCTATTCTGTTCTGTTTTACTTTATTCTATTTTATTATTTTATTTTCTATTGTATTCCTTTATTTTCTGTTCTATTCTTTTCTATTCTTGTTTTCTAATTCTATTCAAATTTCTGGCAAATTTTATTTCATTATTTCTGATTTGTTTAAATTTGTTACTATTTGGGAATTCAGATACATTTGTCCGCATTTTGATTTGGAACAAACTGCACATGTCTGCTTGCAATGTAATATCTTCACTACAGTCACACACTGTTATTATATATTTTTATAGCTCTGACATGTTCATCAGTGTTGTCCAGAGAACACTGAGCCAGTTGCATCAGTCTCTGCACCAGAGGAGCTTACACTCTAATGTCCTCCCCACAGTCACACACTATTATTATTAGAAAACATATACACAGTGTAATATATATATATATATATATAATATACAGGCATGTTGGGAGTTTCCCGGTGGGCCGATGGCTCAGTGGGCTGGTCTGAGTGACAGCATGTCAAAGTAATGGCTGTGCAGCTCGCACAGCCATTAATTTGAGCACTGCTGTACTGCCCAGGGGTGGACTGACCATTCAGGCACTGCCTGAGGGCCCGCGACCAGCAGGGGGCCCCATTAGAGGCTCCTGGCAGAGAAAAGACTATGGTGATCACAAGGATGGTGATGCTATCAGGGAATTGCAGAGATGCTGCCGCCACCATGTTTCACAGTGGGAATGGTGTGTTCAGGGTGATGTGCAGTGTTAGTTTTCTGCCACACATAGCGTTTTGCTTTTAGGCCAATAAGTAAGTACAATTTTGGTCTGACCAGAGCACCTTCTTCCACATGTTTGCTGTGTCCCCCACATGGCTTCTCGCAAACTGCCAATGGGACTTCATATGGCTTTTTTTCAACAATGTCTTTCTTCTTGTCACTCTTCCATAAAGGGCAGATTTGTGGAGAACACGACTAATAGTTGTCCTGAGGACAGATTCTCCCACCTGAGCTGTGGATCTCTGCAGCTCCTCCAGAGTTCCCATGGGCCTCTTGGCTGCTTCTCTGATGAATGCTCTCCTTGCCCATGCTTCACTGTTGCCTGCAGACATTCATTATTGCACCGATCTCCAGCCCTTCGGAGAACAAACTGCCTCCTGCTACAGCCAAATATTTCCAATTTTGCCTCATCAGTCCAGAGCAGCTGCTGCTATTTTTCTGCACCCCAGTTCCATTTTCGGATGATGGATTGAACAGAGCTCCGTGAGATGTTTGGGATATTTTTTTATAACCTAAACCTGCTTTATACTTCTCCACAACTTTATCCCTGACCTGTCTGGTGTGTTCCTTGGCCTTCGTGATGCTGTTTGTTCACTAAGGTTCTCTAACAAACCTCTGAGGGCTTCACAGAACAGCTGTATTTATACTGAGATTAAATTACACACTATTTACTAATTAGGTGACTTCTGAAGGCAGTTGGTTCCACTAGATTTTAGTGGAAAAAAGACTTGCAGCTGTAATTGCAGCGAAAGGAGGTTCTACGAAGTATTGCATATATACACACTCTACTGTACAAAAGTTTTAGGCAGGTATTAAAAATACTGTAAATGAACAATGCTTTCAGAAATAGAAGTGTTAATAGTTTATTTTTTATCAATTAACAAAATGGAAAGGAAATGAACAGAAGAGAAATCCAAATCAAATCAATATTTGGTGTGACCACCCTTTGCCTTCACACCAGCATCAATTATTCTAGGTACACTTACACACAGTTTTTGAAGGAACTCAGCAGGTAAGTTGTTCCAAACATCTTGGAGAGCTAAGCACAGACGTGGATGTCGTCTGCCTCAAATCCTTCTGTCTCTTTATGTAATTCTAAACAGACTCCATCATGAGATCAGGGCTCTGTGGGGGCCAAACTATCACTTCCAGGACTCCTTGTTCTTTACACTGAAGATTGTTCTTAATGACATTGGTTGTATGTTTGGGGTCATTGTCCTACTGCAGAATAAATATGGGGCCAATCACATGCCTCCCTGATGGTATGGCATGATGGATAATAGACATGTGCAATTAGTTTCGTTTTTTTTCGTTAAAATTAGTTATATTCATTATCGTACGAATGAACGAACGATTCGCTAAAAAATTTTAACGAATGTTCGAATCGAACGAATCCAAAAAACAACGAAAATCCGAAATAACCAAATTAGAAACTACGAAAGAAGAAAATCCGAAAAACGAAAACAGGAACAACGAAAATCAAAATGAACAAAAAATTTGTACATTCGTAACTTTTTTTTTTTTGTTGAATTGGTAATTTTCCGTGTCCCTTACAATGGCGCCGCTTAACATGCCTCGAATAGATTGAACGAAAAAATTCGTACATTCGTAACTTTTTTTTTTTTTTTTCGATTCGTAATTTTCCGTGTCTCTTACAATGGCGCTGCTTAACATACTTCGAATGGATTGAACGAAAAAAATTCGTACATTCGTAACTTTTTTTTTTCGATTCGTAATTTTCCGTGTCTCTTAAAATGTAATAATAGCACACACATTACATATATTCCATATATTCCGACAACAAAACCGTGGATTTTTTTTCCGAAGGATGTTGGCTCAAACTTGTCTTGCATACACACGGTCACACAAATGTTATCGGAAATTCCGAACGTCAAGAACGCGGTGACGTACAACAGGTACAACGAGCAGGGAAAAAGGAAGTTCAATAGCGTTCTGCTTGATTCAGAGCATGCGTGAACTTTTGATGCGACGAGCTTGTGTACACACGATCGGACTTTCCTACAACAAGTTTTGTTGGCGGAAAATTTGAGAACCTGCTCTCAAACATTTGCGTCCGGAAACTCCGACAGCAAATGTTCGATGGAGCGTACACAGGGTCGGACTTTCCGACGACAAGCTCACATCGAACATTTCCCGTCAGAGAATATCCGACCGTGCGTACGCAGCATTAGCCTTGTTTCCATGTTGGAGCTATGGCTTTTTGGCCACAATTCTTCCATGAAGACCACTTCTGGTCATACTTCTCTGGACAGTAGATAGGTGTACCTGGGTCCCACTGGTTTCTGACAGCTCTATGCTGATGGCACTACTGGACATCTAATGTAGAAGGGAAGTAAACATAATGTCTCTTTCATCTGCTGCATTAAGTTTCCTTGCCTGACCACCAGTGATGTAAGTAACTGAGTTAAAATAAACGGAGTTACTTAACTCAGTTACTTTAGAGGGTAACGAGTAATCTAACTGATTACTTTTCCCCTCATGTTAACGCAGTTCCCATTACTTGGGCGGCGTTACTGCAATTACATCTACCGCCACTAGATGGCAGTAGTGTAATTCCGGTGTCCTGCCGAAAAAGTTCCCCCGCCAGATAAGGACCCCCTGTACTGTGCAGGCGCAGCGCTTGCGCATTACGAAGGACTACGGAGCTTCCGAAAATTGCCGAACCTAAACAGCTCTGAGTGAACTCTACACCGCGCAGGCGCAGTTAACATGTAATTGTACAAGGCGATGCCGCACGCTCCTGATGCTCGTGCTACTCTGCAAGGGGCGTCTATCGTGTAACTAAGGGGCGGGTCTAGTATAACTGTAACCAAGGGGCGCATTTATTATTATTATTGTTATATATCGAGCTCTGCCCATTCATTTAACATTCGCCCTCTTCTGTAGCCATCCGCCCCTTACACCATATAATAATAATAGACCCGCCCCTTGCTTACACGCTATAACAGATCTGCCCCTTGGTTAGAGTAATAATAGAGCAGCCCCTTTGTTACACGATATATAACAATAATAATAAATGCGCCCCTTGCTTACAGTAATACTAGACCCGCCCCTTAGTTACACGTATAGAATATTAAAAAAAAAGTCACAGTTACTTTGCTGCGTAACTAATTACTTTTCCAATGTAGTAACTGAGTTACTAACGCAATTACTTTTTGGGAGAAGTAATTTGTAACTTAACTAATTACTTTTTTAAGGTAAGATGACCAACACTGCTGACCACTATGTCTACGGTCCTCAATTTTGCCCCGTTTCTTTGTGCTTCTTCAAAAGAGTTTGAACAGCACATCTTGAAACCCCAGTCTGCTTTGAAATCTTTGCCTGGGAGACACCTTGCTGATGCCGTATAACTACCTGTGTGTCTTATTCCTGTGCCCAGTCTTGCCATGGTGGATGACCTGTGACATGAAACTGCCTTCCACAACCTCTCCTTAGTAGCAGAGTTTGGCTGTTCCTCACCCAGCCTCCTACACAGCTGTTTCTGTTTCGGTTTATGTTTCAGCATAAAATTGATGATCATTAACACCTGCTTGGTAGAATTGGTTAATCATACACCAGACTCCTAATCCTACAAAATCCCGGACTTTGTGCAAGTGTACAAAGTGTGCAAGTGTAAGAACTGATGCTGGTTTGATGCCAAAGGGCGGTCACACCAAATATTGATTTGATTTCGATTTTTCTTCTGTGTGCTCACTTTGCATTTTGTAAGTTGATAAAAATAAACAATTAAAATATATATTTTTTTGAAAGCATTCTTATTTTACAGCATTTCTTCACACCTGCCTAAAACTCCTGTACAGTACTGTATACTAGACATGGGCGCCGTCCAAAAATTTGTTTCGTACAAAAAAAAAATTTGTTAAAGTTTACAAATCTAACAAAAATTTGTATTTCGTACGAATCCAAATTGAATTTCGTACACGAATTACGAAATACGAAATACTAATTCCGTTAAAATAACGAAAGTTCGTTATCATGAATTTATCATTATGAGGGGCTCCCGCCATCCCTGTGCTGTGCTGACTGCCTGGGTTTTTAACCTTTTAGTCTCGTAAAATTTTCGTAAAAATTACCAGAGTTCATTATGATGAATTTATCATTATGAGAGGTTCCCACAATCCCTGTGTTGAGTTCCCGGGTCTGAGTGTACACCCGTTGTGCCCATTATGAGGGGTTCCCACCATCCCTGTGCTGTGCTGACTTCCTCTGATTGGTGAACAAAGCACCAGTCACAATTCTGATAATTTGGATACGAAATTCCAAAATTCGTTAACGAAATTTCGTATAAAATTTGTAAACATAGAAATTCCCATAGGGTTCCCACCATCCCTGTGCTGACTTCCTGGGGTTTTAACTTGTAGGTTCATTAACTTTTTGTAACAATTACGAATTTTCGTTTTGAATCTGGAATCCGAAATTCGTAAAATAAATTTTGTATTTCGTATGAAATTCGTATGCATAAAAATTCGTATTTCGGATTCGTACGAATGTACGAATTTTCTGGAAATTCGTACAAATTTTTGATTCGTACGAAACGAATCGCACATGTCTACTGTATACCGTATATCTATATATACCATATATACACTGACTGGCCACTATATTAGTTACACCTGTTCAATTGCTTGTTAACACAAATTGCTAATCAGCTAATCACATGGCAGCAACTCGATGCATTTAGGCATCTAGACATGGTAAAGACAACTTGCTGAAGTTGAAACCAAGCATCAGAATGAGGAAGAAAGGGGATTTAGGTGACTTTGAATGTGGCATGGTTGTTGGTGCCAGATGGGCTGGTCTGAGTATTTAAAAAAATGCTGCTCTACTGGGATTTTCACGCACAACCATCTCTCGGCTTTACAGAGAATGATGGGGAAAAAGAGAAAATATCCAGTGAGCAGCAGTTGTGTGGAGGAAAATGCCCTTGTTGATGTCAGAGGTTAGAGGAGAATGGGCAGACTGGTTCCAGATGATAGAAAGACAACAGTAACTCAAACAACCACTCGTTACGACCAAGGTATGCAGAATACCATCTCTGAATGCACAACGCATCGAACCTTGAAGCAGATGGGCTACAGCAACAGAAGACCACACTGGGTGCCACTCCTGTTAGCTAAGAACAGGAAACTGAGGCTACAATTCGCACAGGATCACCAAAATTGGACATTAGAAGATTGGAAAAATGTTGCTGGTCTGATGAGTCTCGATTTCAGCTCCAACATTCAGCTGGTCGGGTCAGAATTTGGTGTAAACATGAAAGCATGGATCCATCCTGCCTTGTATCAATGGTCCAGGCTGGTGGTGTAATGGTGTGGGGGATATTTTCTTGGCACACTTTGGGCCCCTTAGTACCAATTGAGCATGGTTTATATACCACGGCCTACCTGAGTATTGTTGCTGACCATGTCCATCCCTTTATCACTACAGTGTCCCCATCTTCTGATGGCTCCTTCCAGCAGGATAATGCACCATGTCACAAAGCTCCAATCATCCCACCACTGGACAAGGAGGTCCCTGTACTCCAATGGCCTCCACACTCACCAGATCTCAATCGAATAGAGACACTCATCAGATCTCATCCAATAGAGACACTCACCAGATCTCATCCAATAGAGACACTCACCAGATCTCATCCAATAGAGACACTCACCAGATCTCAATCTAATAGAGACACTCACCAGATCTCAATCCAATAGAGACACTCACCAGATCTCATCCAATAGAGACACTCACCAGATCTCAATCCAATAGAGACACTCACCAGATCTCATCCAATAGAGACACTCACCAGATCTCATCCAATAGAGACACTCACCAGATCTCATCCAATAGAGACACTCACCAGATCTCATCCAATAGATACACTCACCAGATCTCATCCAATAGAGACACTCACCAGATCTCATCCAATAGAGACACTCACCAGATCTCATCCAATAGAGACACTCACCAGATCTCAATCTAATAGAGACACTCACCAGATCTCAATCCAATAGAGACACTCACCAGATCTCATCCAATAGAGACACTCACCAGATCTCAATCCAATAGAGACGCTCACCAGATCTCATCCAATAGAGACACTCACCAGATCTCATCCAATAGAGTCACTCACCAGATCTCATCCAATAGAGACAATCACCAGATCTCATCCAATAGAGACACTCACCAGATCTCATCCAATAGAGACACTCACCAGTGGGCACTTAAACCCCTCTCCTGCCCAGACCAATTTTCAGCTTTTCAGCGCTGTCGCACTTTGAATGACAATTACGCGGTCATACAACACTGTACCCAAATGACATTTTTATCTTTTTTTCCCCACAAATAGAGCTTTCTTTTGGTGGTATTTGATCACCTCTGCGGTTTTTATGTTTTGTTAAAAAAAAAATTAAAATACTGAATTTAAAAACATTTTTTTATTTTTTTATATATTTTGATATAAAATTTTAAAACAGATAATTTTTCTCCTTCATTGATGTATGCTGATGAGGCGGCACTGAAGGGCACCGATAGGTGGCAGTGATGGGCACTGATGGGTGGCAATAATGGGCACTGATCGGTTACACTGATAAGCAGCACTGCTAAGTGGCACTGATTGGCACCACTGGTGGGCATTGATAGGTGGCACTTGTGGGCATTGATAGGTGGCACTGGTGGGCACTGGCAGGTGGCACTGGCAGGGGGTACTAGTGTACACAGATGAGGCATAATTGCCTCTTCCTCTTCGGGGGCCGATGTCCCTTGCAGATGAGCCGGTGATCGGCTGTCAGCGTGAGGAGAAAAAAAAAAGATTACCAAACTTTTGTTTACATCATGTGATCAGCTGTCATTGGCTGACAGCTGATCACATGGTAAGGGGCCGGGACTGGGTCTCAGTGACTCTGTGATCACAGCGCGCTCCCGCAGGGCACGCGCAGGGAGCGTGCACAGGGGAGGCCGTCATGTGACGGCCTTCCAGAAATTCAGGTCTGCGCTGTGGCCGTCACTCGGCTATAGCTCGGTCGGACGTCAAGTGGTTAAGATGTGGTGGAACGGGCCGACAAATCTGCAGCAACTGCGTGATGCCATCATGTCACTATGGACCAAAATCTCTGAGGAATGTTTCCAACACCTTGTTGAATCTACGCCACGAAGAATGAAGCCAGTTCTGAAGGCAAAAAGGGGGTCCAACCCGGTACTAGAAAGCTGTACCTAATAAAGTGGCCGGTGAGTGTATCTATGTAGCTCTGACATATTCCGCAGTGCAGTACAGAGCCATTTACATTGGTTTCTGCACCAAAGGAGCCCTAGAGGACACAGACTCTTAGGCCCCTTTCACACTGGGGCGGTTTTCAGGCGGTACAGCGCTAAAAAATAGCGCCTGAAAAAAAACGGCCCCATTCACTCCAGTGTGAAAGCCGGCGGGCTTTCACACTGGAGCGGTGCGCTAGCAGGACGGTAAAAAAAGTCCTGCTAGCAGCAGCATCTTTGGAGCGGTATGATTTCAATGGGACACCGCGGTAATACCGCAGCAATACCGACGCAAATCGCCGCTACGGCGGCGCTTTGCGGGGGATTTTAACCCTTTTTCAGCCGTTCGCGCGGGGGGGGTAAAACCGCCCCGCGAGCGGCCGAAATACCGCGGCTAAAACAACGGTAAAGCAGCGCTAAATATAGCGCTGCTTTACCGTCCCCGCGGCTCACGCCCCAGTGTGAAAGGGGCCTTAGGGGTTTGATCCCACGGTCCTGCACTGCAAGCCCACAGTGCTGGCTGCAGTGCCACAGGACAGCCATCATTTCCATCGACATGTGGGGCATCAAGCCAGTGACCAGCAGTTAGTTTATACCCGGCCTTGGCTCTAGCCTATTTGGGGCTGACAAGGTTAAGAACCTGCGTTGGGCGGTAATGGCGCTCTGCGATGGGTGGGAGGGGGGGGGGCACTCTTCATATAAGAGCAGGAGGTCAGAAGAAAACACTCCACTTAAAAGCCGGAATCTGGCCTGCGTCACCGCCACTCAGGCATAAAAGGCTGATTTACTATGGCAACCAACAAAGTACATTCATTAAGCGTCTGTCATATGTTGCTCAAATTTAGGAGCCAAAGTTACGTAAAAGGGGCTCATTGTACGGCAGACAAATAATAATGATCCCAACGCCGGCAGACAAATAATAATGATCCCAACGCCGGCAGCTGGTGGTTCTGGGCAGATCTGTTCTTCCATAATGACTGTTATTAACTGCAAGTCCAGTTACTGACAATCTGTTAAAACATAATTTCACCTCCAACAAAGTTTTCAGGATTAAAATTCTGAATGAACATCATAGGGATCCGTCCGTTTCTATACTGCTGTCTCAGAAAAAAAAATGTTGACGCATTTTCATGGCAGCGTACACTGGGTTGTGACTCCGCCCCCACAACCTGACAGGATTGAGATTGATTCGGCACCTCTTACCTGCATTCGCCACACCAGGTAAAGCCTCTCCTGGCTGGAAGTCTCCCCTGTGCAGTCTCCAAAGGAGCTTTTTACGGAGAAAATCTGGGGGTCCCGGGGGGCACATCTACTGGCATTTACAAGCTTTAACAACCGCGCCATAGCCGAATGACGACTACAGCGCGGCTCGATAACTCTGGGAGGGCCTTACATTGATGTCCTCCCAGAATCACGTTCTCGCGGACCCCCCTGGGGCACGCACGCGGGAGTATCATGGATCACGGTAAATGGCCGCTGACAGCGGGCGTTTACCACGTGATCGCGCCGTCAAAAAGAAGGAACGGTCACTTGTAAACAAACCGGCATCATGTCCGGTTCCTCTCTCCATTCTCTGTACCGATCGGTATAGTGTGAGCGGAGAGGGGAGAGATCGGGTGCAGCAGCTCTGTGGGCGGGATCTGTAGTGCCCACAGCGCTGATCGGTGCCCATTGCAGTCTCATCCAGCCATCCATGCTCAGCCATCCCTCTGTCATACTCATCCAGCCATCCATGCTCAGCCATCCCTCTGTCATACTCATCCAGCCATCCTCAGCCATCCCTCTGTCATACTCATCCAGCCATCCATCCATCCTCAGCCATCCCTCTGTCATACTCATCCAGCCATCCATCCTTAGCCATCCCTCTGTCATACTCATCCAGCCATCCATCCATCCTCAGGCATCCCTCTGTCATACTCATCCAGCCATCCATCCTTAGCCATCCCTCTGTCATACTCATCCAGCCATCCATCCATCCTCAGCCATCCCTCTGTCATACTCATCCAGCCATCCATCCTCAGCCATCCCTCTGTCATACTCATCCAGCCATCCATCCATCCTCAGGCATCCCTCTGTCACACTCATCCAGCCATCCCTCAGTCATACTCATCCAGCCATCCATCCATGCTCAGCCATCCCTCTGTCATACTCATCCAGCCATCCATCCTCAGCCATCCCTCTGTCATACTCATCCAGCCATCCATCCATCCTAAGCCATCCCTCTGTCATACTCATCCAGCCATCCATCCTCAGCCATCCCTCTGTCATACTCATCCAGCCATCCATCCTAAGCCATCCCTCTGTCATACTCATCCAGCCATCCATCCTAAGCCATCCCTCTGTCATACTCATCCAACCATCCATCCATGCTCAGCCACCCCTCTGTCATACTCATCCAGCCATCCATCCATGCTCAGCCATCCCTCTGTCATACTCAAACAGCCACCCATCCATCCATGCTCAGCCATCCCTCTGTCATACTCATCCAGCCATCCTCATCCATCCCTCTGTCATACTCATCCAACCATCCATTCATGCTCAGCCACCCCTCTGTCATACTCATCCAGCCATCCATCCTAAGCCATCCCTCTGTCATACTCATCCAGCCATCCATCCTAAGCCATCCCTCTGTCATACTCATCCAGCCATCCATCCATCCTCATCCATCCCTCTGTCATACTCATCCAACCATCCATCCATGCTCAGCCACCCCTCTGTCATACTCATCCAGCCATCCATCCATGCTCAGCCATCCCTCTGTCATACTCAAACAGCCATCCATCCATCCATGCTCAGCAATCCCTCTGTCATACTCATCCAGCCATCCATCCATCCTCATCCATCCCTCTGTCATACTCATCCAACCATCCATCCATGCTCAGCCACCCCTCTGTCATACTCATCCAGCCATCCATCCATGCTCAGCCATCCCTCTGTCATACTCATACAGCCATCCATCCATCCATGCTCAGCCACCCCTCTGTCATACTCATACAGCCATCCATCCATGCTCAGCAATGCTCATCCATCTATCCATGCTCAGCCATCCATACTCAGCAATACTCATCCAGCCATCCATCCATGCTCAGCCATCGCTCTGTCATACTCATCCAGCCATCCATCCATGCTCAGCCATCCCTCTGTCATACTCATACATCCATGCTCAGCCATCCCTCTGTCATACTCATCCAGCCATGCTCAGCCATCCCTCTGTCATACTCATCCAGCCATGCTCAGCCATCCCTCTGTCATACTCATCCAGCCATCCATCCATGCTCAGCCATCCCTCTGTCATACTCACCCAGCCATCCATACTCAGCAATGCTCATCCATCCATGCTCAGCCATCCATACTCAGCAATGTTTATCCATCCATGCTCAGCCATCCATACTCAGCAACACTCATCCAGCCATCCATCCATGCTCAGCCATCCACACTCATACAATATAATATTCAATAGCCATAATATGGCAGAATCATAATACACACTTACGAGTAATCATCATGTATGAGACATCAGGTGCATATTAATGGTATCTTTCAGCGGGACATCAGACTCAACTCAGCAGGGCACATGCAGGCGTAGCCGGACACAAAACCCAACTCTGTGCAACATACAGGGACCGTAAGCAGTCAGACACTATAAATTATCCCCACTGAGAGGAGAAAAGGGGGTCTGTAAATAAATAGGGGGTCTGTAAACAATAAAATTTAGTAAGAAAAATGCAAAAAAAGAAAAAAAGAAAAAAAAAAGATGCAGAAAAAGAAAAAGCGACAGACAAAAATGCAAATAACAATTCAGAAAAAGATGCAGACAAAAATGCAGAAAAAGAAAAAGATGCAGAAAAAGCTGCAGACAAAAATGCAGAAAAAGATGCAGAAAAAGATGCAGACAAAAATGCAGAAATAGAAAAGGAAAAAGGAAAAGAAAAAGAAGAAGAGTTTAGTAGATAACAAGCTCAACAGTGGGACAGGCAAACACCAATGGTATCTACTATCTAATATAATGTGAAAAGGGGGTATAAGAGAAGAGGGAACAAGGTGCCAAAATAATAAGTATAACCTAAGTGGTACGACAAGGGGAGTCTAGAGAGTGTACTAGAGAGCATCTTTTCTGCATTTTTTTTCTGCATTTTTCTTACTACATTTTATTGTATTTACAGACTCCCTTTTGCTCCTCCCAGTGGGGGTAATTTATAATGTCTGACTGCTTACAGTCCCCGTATGTTGCACGGAGTTGGGTTTTGTGTCCGGCTACTCCTGCAGGTGCCCTGCTGAGTTGAGTCTGATGTCCCGCTGAAAGATACCATTAATATGCACCTGATCAGGACTGTTTTAAAGGTAGGGCAAAAGGTGAAGCTGCCCTGGGCCCCATCATTGTAGTGGGGCCCAAAGCAGCTGCCTCATACTTACCAACTATCTCAGTTTAAATTCCCTTATCCCTTGAAGTTTAGGTTGCGTGCTGTGTCCCGATAGCTCAGTCTAAAGTTCTGTTGCTGCTGCCCAGCTCTGCCCTTTTGCCATGTACTCACCGGCAGGCCACGTGTTTACATGTAAATAACCTGCACTAATATGTAAATAGCGGCATAGTTGTGGACCACAGCATTGAAATGTAAATAGAGGTGGCATTCATATGTATATCATGTCCCCCTGAGGTCATATCTACCATCACTTCTGCTGAATGCTGCCCACTGGGGAGGTAAAGGAGCAAACTTGAAAGTCCTGCCTACAAGTCATTAAGCCTAACATCAGCCTGTTGTGCAAAGGTAAGCAAATTGGAGGTGGAACCCTTCTTCAAAATAACATGGTGCCACAGCACCCTGAATTTTGGTGCATGTGAATAGGCACATCTCAGCCGATGCATGAGGACGTCATTAACAGTTAATGGCACTGCTGTGTATCTGCTAAAGGGCAGCATGTTTCTGTGGTAACAGGAAAGGGATTTTGCATGTATTCCTGACACACACAAATGTGAACGCAGGCTAAATGTCTCAGTTACATTGGTGGTCAGTGTAAATCTGGCTTGGTGTACAATCCTTTCATTCAAACTAGTGGCCAGAGTGAAGGTCCCCCTTACATTGGTGGTCAGTGTAAATCCCTCTTTACAATGGTGGTTGCTGTGAATGCTCCCGTTACATTAGTGCTCAGTGTAAATCCCCATTACATTGGTGGCCATTGTAGAAACTCCTCTTTATATTGGTAATCGTTCAAAAAATCCAAACTTGCATTTGTGGTCAGTTTTGAATCCTCCCTTACATTGGTGGTCCATGTAGAAGCCCCCTTTATATTGGTGGTGAGTGTAAATCCCTCTTACATTGGTGGCCGGTGTGTAAATCCCCCTTTATTGGCTATTGATGTAAAATCCCCCATTACATTAGTGGGCAGTGTCAATTCTTTATAACATTGGTGATCAGTGTACATTTCCCTTTACATTGGTGGTAAGTGCAGAATTGCCCTTACGCTGGTGGTCAGTGTAAATCCCCCCTAACATTGGTGGTCGGTGTAGAAGTGTCACCTTACATTGGTGGTCAGTACAACCGCCATACATGGAGATCATTGTATATTCCCCCTTACACTGGTGGTTGGTGTAAATGCTCTTATTACATTTGTGTCAGTGTAGAAATCCCTCTTTTCTATTGGTGGGTGGCGTAAAATCCCCCATTACATGGTGGTCAGTGCAAATTTCCCCTCACATTGATGGTCATTGTAAATTCCATATTACATTGGTAGAATCCCCCACTATATACTTGTTAAAGATTCCCAGCTTTGCTCTACTTGATTCAGAATTTTACACAGTGTACTGCCTCCTAAGTAATCCCATCAACCCCTCGGCATTGCCACTGATCCCAAGAGTCCTAGTATCCCTAGGAGTTTTCTGTCTATTGATGGGTCCCCTCATCTCCCCAGTCCATGGTGTGCAGGCAGTGAGGGAGATGATGTGCTGTAACCTTTAGCAACCAATCAGTGAGCAGTAACGCTGTGCACTAACCTCTTGCAACCAATCATTGAGCGGCAAGAAAATGCAGTAACCTCTAGGAACCAATCAGTAAGCAGTAATAACGTGCAGTAACCTCTAACAACCAATTAGTGAGTGGTAAGGATGTCCAGAAACCTCTAGCAATCGGTGAGCAGTATTGATGTACAGTAATCTCTAGCAACCAATCAACAAGCAGAAGTCATGTGCTGTAACCTCTAGAAAATAATCAGTGAGCCATAATGTGTGCTGTAACCTCTAGCAGCCAGTCATTGAGCGTTAATGATACACTGTAACCTCTGGCAACCAATAGCAATCGCTGCCTGATCTGATTCAGTAATCTGATTTTGAGTCTAGCTGCTAATTATTGTATGTCTCAAAGCCTGTAAAGAGCAAAATTGCATGAAAGCGGGGACCCAAGAAAATGTTTGCCCAGGGTCCAGTCAATATTAAAGGCGGCCCTGCACCTGATGTCTTGTACATGATGATTACTTGTAAGTGTGCATTTGATCCTGCCATATTATGGTCCATATGTTAACCTTACTTATTGAATATTGTATTGACTGTTTCTTTATTGTATCTATAGATTTGTGCACCCTTTTCTTCTACCCTGAAGAAGGAATATACAAAATATTTTTTCTGAAACGCGTTGGCTTTGGGTTCAGCTGTAAACACCTTGAAACCTGTTGGGCCA
Organism: Lithobates sylvaticus; assembly: GCA_028564925.1. Lineage (NCBI taxonomy): Eukaryota > Metazoa > Chordata > Amphibia > Anura > Ranidae > Lithobates > Lithobates sylvaticus. The sequence goes on along the minus strand of CM053026.1, from coordinate 32,031,146 downwards.
TTATTCCATCCTGGCCCGGCTCGGTGCTCCAGCCCGCCTTACGAATTGGGTGCTTGTTTTGTTATTTTATCATCATGCTATGCTCCTATGTATTTTATTGTCCCCTCTTGGGAAATACTTTTATATTATGTGACGAATAAACTTTGTGATATTTGATAGCTTGTATTACTTTTTCACACTCCCCTAACCTGCCTATAAAGTCCACGCTGGGGCAATTTCTTTCTTAATTGCATTTGGAATGTTGGCAGGTGTCTTGGGCTTTCTACAGTGGTTCATGAGCTCCTCCACCTTCATGTTACTCCAATCATCGTACACAAGCAAGATGTTGGGATAGAACCAAAGGAATGACTCTTTATTGAACAAAACTACACGTTTTTATACACTTCAAAAGTAGGTCAGTCACCACATGAACAATAAAACCAAATAGTTCCCCAAATCGTCACACAATGGTTTAGATAGATAATGAGGTAGAGCTGACACAAGGCTAATCTTATCATGGATAACTCCAAGAGTTAATCATATTAGCCAACAGACAAAAACAATAGGTGAATGGGAATTCACACCTAGATAATGCTTTGATTAATCAGGAATCCCAGATTGTCCAGCAACAGTATTCAAGAAGACCCAGAGCTATCCAAATCTCATTAACCAGCTTTCTTTTCACATACTTTTGCTTACTGAGTTTCAAGTTGATAGAGAGCATCTCGGCTTCCTTGACTGTTAAATGTAATAATGTCCATTTGCATGACTATTGTATAAAAGATGTACCCTACCCATTACCTAACTGCCTTGCCTGTCCCTCCAGCCTCCCAGTCCCACATTCTTATAAAATAACTGAGACCACACCAAGCTGGAGTAACATTGGCAGAAGCAGCCATCTTTTATTAATACTATTAACAAACTTACATAACTGTATAAAATACCTGTTATAACCACCCACTCAGTTAGATACTCACGTTGGCCTTTTGCAGGAAAAAACCCCACCCAATCTTGCCACCACTCCACTCTGGCACTGCGGTACCATAAACTGAAAACTGGCCTCAGGCTGACATTCTGGCCCAGAGACAACAAAGAACATTTTACCGCAATGCCCCCCTTAATGAATTCCAGCTAAAAAGGTTATCTGGAATACCACCAAATGGGACCCCTCCCACCAATGGGTCCCGAACTCTTCCACATCCGGGGTTTCTTCCTTCATCCGCAAAGGCCATCCCCCCGCCTCTGCTACGACATCCAAAGCCCTGTAAAATAAATCACACCAGTTTAACGGCATCCCCGCCCCCAACCTTTACTTACCCATTTTTTTTTAGGGAGGGAGGGTGGGAAGCTCGTTCCCCTGGCCACACTGAGCTGGGGAGGGACAACCACTCCCCCAAAAAGTATCAATGCTCCTCCCCTGCCTGATGGCCCATTCCAACACTACCCAAACCCACCTGATGCACCCCAGGGTTATACTTTAAACCCTGTCATGCCAGCCCTCCGTCTATTTTCTTTCATTGTTTTCCTCCGGGCTTCTCTTTATATAACAGGACATCTTCCTAAATGCTTGTAACTCCCTCGAATGCCAGGGCTCGGTCAGTAGGCAAGAGGCTAGCCCGCAGCCCCCTCCAAAAGCCCTTGTCCTGGTTAAGTCTGTCACACAGTGCATTGCAGTTTACTGTGTACAGGGCTGCATAGCCGCAAAACGGTCAGGGTCTGCAAACCTTAGGGCATGTCCACCAAATGTGGGCCATCGTGCCCTCCAGTGCACACCCTCGGAAACAATTAGGAGAGTAAGAAGTGATGAAGCGGGCTATCTTGGTCGGTGTGTAATACCACCTGTAGAAAACTTTATAGGCATTCTCCAGGATGAGCACATTTTTGGAGCTTTTTGTAAGGGTTAGCGTCATGCCCTGCCAATCTTCAGGATCTAAACTTCTAGCCAAGTCTTTCTCCCACTGAAGGTGATATGTTCTCACTGGGGGTTTCTTAGAGGTGATAATAGAGGAGTAAATTAAGGATATTAATCCAGAGGCGTGGGGTCGGGCCCTGCAAATAGCTTCGAAAGGGGTCAGGGCATATGGAGTTGACTGAGCCTTTATAAGGTCTTGTAGAAAATGTCGTATTTGAAGGTAACTGTAGTGTTCTCTCAATGGGATATCATGGGATGATCTCAGGGCTTCAAACGAGAGGATTCTCATAGGGGTGAACAAAGAATGAACATCTGTAAATCCATTCTCTGCCCACCAGGAGAATTGCCTAGGGTTTTCACAGCTGGGGGGGAATATTGGGCAGTGAGTAAGACGCAGTAATGGTAGATGGGGAGATAGTAGTCCTGCAGAATATTTGAGGGAATCCCATATGCGGAGGGAATGGGACAAACATGGGCCTAACCCTCGTGGGCGGTTCTGAGGAGGCAGCCATGGTATTGAAGGGATAGGGACAGGGTGGGAATCAACTAGGTCCATTGTGGCCCATAGGGGCATTTGAAAAGTATCGTGGAGATGGGCCAGAGGGGCAATGTTAGCTGCTGAATAATAGGCCTGGAGGTTAGGAACTGAAAAGCCCCCGTTGATCCGTTTGGCGTATAGTATTTGTTTGTTAATCCGAGGTCGTGTGGAACCCCATATGAATTTTAGCAGTTTCCTTTGGTGGATTCTCAGGATATGAGACGGAACAGGGACCGGTAACACTCGGAAAAGATAGAGCAGCTTTGGAAGGTAAGTCATTCGGATAGCAGAGATTCTGCCAAACCAGGAGAGCGGGAGATGGGACCAGGAAGATAGGGAATCGGTCAGCTTCCGGAAGAGGGGGGGGAAGTTGGCCTGGTATAGGCCGTCGTATTTAGGTGTGAGGCGTATTCCGAAGTATGGGAGCGAGGGAAGCCATTGGAACGAAAAATTTGCTTTTAAGGAGGCAAGTTCTGATGTGGGAAGATTCACAGACATTGCCTTTGACTTTGTGGGATTGACTCTTAAGCCGGAAAGAGAGGCAAAAGAGTCCAAGAGGGAGAATAGGTTCGGTAGGGAAATTCTGGGCGACGTCAACGTCAATAGAATGTCGTCTGCAAATAGAGAAATCTTGTGGTCAGAACCAGCAACCGGAATGCCTCTAATATCTGGATGCGAACGAATTGCCTCCGCCAGTGGCTCCATGGCTAGAACAAATAGTAGGGGCGAAAGTGGGCAACCCTGCCGAGTACCCCTCCGAATAGGAAAAATAGGGAATTCAAACCCATAATATTTGACTTTAGCTTGAGGGGCATCGTACAGTGCTGCCAACCATTGTAGAAATGAAGGGCCAAAACCGTAGTGACGGAGTACCGACATAAGGTATGGCCAGGATAAGGTGTCAAAGGCTTTGTTCACATCCAGAGACAAGAGCATGGTTTCCAAAGAGCGGTTCTGGGCTAGGTGTTGTAACTGAATAATTCTTCTAATGGCGTCCCCTGCTTGTCTAAGTGGAATAAAGCCAACCTGGTCTTTTTTGATTAAGCGGGGGAGAAAGGAATTTAGCCTATTTGCCAGGATTTTGGTGAGGATCTTCATATCAATATTGATCAACGATATGGGCCGGAAATTGGCCCAGGAGGAATGGTCACGGTCTGGTTTCGGTATCATTACTATATTTGCTGTCAAGAGGTCAGGTGACAATGCCTGACCTTTCTTAACTGCATTCAACATATTCGTCAGAGGAGTGGCCACCACGTCTGCTAATTTCCTGTAATAAAGGGCCGTAAATCCGTCGGGGCCAGGCCTCTTACCTGTCTTTAGTTCCTTGATACATTGGAGTACTTCGGATTTCTGGATGTCTCGGTCCATCAGATCTACGTGTGTCTGAGATAAGGTCGGAAGGGAAATGTGCTGCAAAAAGTCAATCCTATCCCTTTCAGTTGTGAGGTCCTGGGCAGAGTAAAGTTTAGCGAGTCTAAAACGAAACTCATCTAATATGCGGGTCGGGTTACTAGTGAGTATGTTCTGTCGGGTGCGCAGGGTAATAGGGGAGGGTTTGGAGTTGAAAGTTCGCAGTCGCCTGGCCAGCATCGCATTAGGTTTGTTTGCTTTGGTGTACCAGTGCTGTCGGGACCAGCGTAAGACCCGTTCCGCTTGGTCGGTGAGGCAAAGGTCTAGTTCTGTGCGAGCCTGGTCAAGGAGTCTCCGATTTTTCAATGTGGAGTATTGCTTAAAAATTGCAGAGGTGGACTCCAATCGAGATTCCAAGGTAGCTTGCAATTTTTCCCTTTCTTTTTTACGTCTTGAAGCTATTTGTATAATGTGCCCCCTAAGGACGGCCTTATAAGCTTCCCAGAGAGTCACCGGGGAGGAGACCGAGGTGGTGTTAAGACGGAAGTATTCCGCTGAAGCTTTTAAGAGGTCCTCCCTGACATCTAGTAGTGATAGAAGTGAGTCGTTCATTATCCATGAGGACTGTCGGGGACTCTGTATTAATGACCGGCAGACCACCAAAAGGGGGTCATGATCCGTCCAGGGGGCCGCAAGGATGGAGACTGAATCTATCAATGGGAGATGTTTTCTAAGCATAAACACATGATCTATTCTGGAATGGGAGTGGTGTGGGTGGGAATAGTAAGTGAAGTCTCTGCCTGATGAATGGAATTCTCTCCAAAGATCTACCAGATCGTGGGAGTGTAAGGAGTGGGAGAAAGCCTTTGCTGAAGGAGTGGGAGCCTGACGTTCCGAGGGGTATCTATCTAATACTGGGTCCAGGGCGACATTGGAGTCCCCCGCCATTAGCAGAGTCCCCCGTTGGTGGACAGCCAAGAGAGAGCAGACATGGGTCAGAAAGGGTCCAGGGTTAGAATTAGGTGCATAGTATGTCATTATGGTTACCTCCACGTCATGAATATTACCAACTAGCAGAAGGTATCTGCCATCTGGGTCAGCTATTTGTTTGGTGCAGTTAAAGGGGACCGACTTACGGAAAGCTATCAATACGCCTCTTTGTTTGGTCGGCCCATTAGCTAAAAATACCTGGGGGTATTGGGCATCAAAGTATTTGGGGCTGGAGGTGGAGGAGAAGTGGGTTTCCTGCAGACAGGCTATGTGTATACTTTGTTGCTTAAGGTATCTAAATATTTTCACTCTTTTGTGTGGGGAGTTCATACCTTGTACATTTAAGGACAGCCAACGTAGCGTCATGGTGGGGGGATAAAAAATTGTGCCAATGTGGTTCTGGATGCAGTCCTCAGGAACTCTGGAGGAAAGGATGAGAAAAGAAGGGGAGGAGGAAAAAGGAAAAAGTAGCAGAGTAAGGGAAGAGAGAGTAGCACGGCAGAGCCGAAGGCAGATCGGCTTTGTAAATACACACCTAACATCGTTAGTGCAAGTAGTTGTGGGTCCGGAGGCCCACCAGTGGGTCGGAAGTTGACCGGGACCATAGTCTCAGGCAAGTGCCGACATTGTGGGGGCGCAGTGGTCCACCGGACCTCCTCGGCCTGAATAACCAATAAACTGTAGTACAAAATTGCATAAGAAATGAGCACATGGTAATGCGTTAAACATTAATCACAAACTTTGGAAAGAGAACAATATTATCTAGATATAGTCTAGAAGTAATTGAGGACCACACCGGATACAGCTAGGGGTCCGGCGAGGTCCTCGGGGTACCAGGGACCTGAAAAAAAAAAAAAGAAGGGCAAATATGCCAGTTGTTTCCTTGTCTGTAGTAAGCAACTGATAAAAAGACAAAGCATATAAAAAATAATAAAGAAAAAAACATAAAAATAAGAACACAAAAAGGAAGGATCATGGCTAGCAAGGCCCGTAGTCAACCGTGGGCACGAGTGAAACCACACTGATGAACCCTAGGGGGTGAGGGTGTGCCCGACAGCCGCAGGGGCTGCGGGCTATACCCCCCCTTGCTGTGGGTAAGAAAAGGGGGTTAACTGTGGTCGGTTCGCGCGCCCACCACTAATTTACTGTTCCCAGGCCGTCTCTCCCCTCGACTGCCATCAATCTGTCTGGGCAGCCCAGGGTGATAGACCCGCAAATGAACCATTCAGTCTTGCTATGTCATAAAAAAAAGAAAAAAAAAAAAAAAAAAAATATAAAATATAAGATATTAGACCAGTTATGGCTTGGGCTGTGAAGTAAATCAGGAAACAACTTATAGCAGTTTGGTACCAATGATGCGGCTCCGGAGAGCCTCCTCAGGTGTCAGGTCCAAGGTGAAGTAGTGACCCCAATCATCCGGAAGTTTGTTTCTTCACCCATTGGAGGCGTCCTGGAAGCGTTGCTCTTGGAGTGAACGAAGGGCCTGGGATCTTTGCTGGGAGGCCTGCGAGGGCTTGCGGAGAGGCTGGGACATCTGGGGGCGAGAAGACGATGAAGAGGGACCCTCCGAGGGTGGAGGCAAATCCAGGTGGAGATCCTGGAAGTGACGCTTCAAATCAGGGAGGGAGGAGGCCTGGACATGACGGCCTTGGTAAGAAAAGGAAAGTTTAAAGGGGAACCCCCACCTGTATTTGATACCGTTGGTTTGCAGGATTTGGAGGTAGGGTTTCAGGGTTCTCCTTTTTGCAATTGTGACTGGGGAGAGATCCGCAAACAGTTGCAGGGAGTGGTTTTGGAAAGAGATTTTAGGAATTTCTCTGGCTGCTTGCAGGAGCCGTTCCTTGGTGCGATAGAAATGGAATTTTATGATGACATCTCTGGGGGGTCCTTCAGAGGGTTTCGGTGCCAGGGATCTATGGATACGGTCAAATTCAAGCCGCTCCAGCGGGATCTCAGGGGCCAGTTCCTGAAAAAAAGCAGTGGCTGTGCCTTGCAAATCTGTGATTGTTTCAGGTAACCCACGGATCCTGAGGTTGTCCCTGCGGGCCCTATTCTCAGAATCCTCTAATTTGTCTCTCAGGCTTTCCAGTTCAGCGTTTAGTTTGTCTACCTCCTCTTCATGCCCCTCTAGGACTGTAGTAGTCAAGTCCATACGCTGCTCTAGCTGGTTTGTGCGGTGGCCTAGCTCTTTAAGGCCTCGCATGAGATCAGAAGAGAGCTTGCGGGAGGCTGTAGAGATCTCATCCCTAACTATTGTGCGGAATTTTGCCAGCATTGTGTCATCACATTGTTCAGGGCTTACCAGGTCCGAGGGGTATTGCTGCAGGCTGTCTGCTGAAGAAGCTGGAGGAGATGCTGTGAGCCTCGTGGTGTCGTCTGGCTCCGGAGGTTCGGGCGCCATCTTGCTCCTCCTGGGTGCAGGGGCCGCGGCTGCTGTAGAGGCCCTTTTAGTGTATTTGGGCTTCTTTTGGTGGGATTTGTGCATGCCCGCGGGTGCCCGGCGGTGTCCGCAGTCGGCGGGTATAGATAGTTTGTGGCTGCAGTGAGGATGTGCCTTGTTAGCCGAGGTGTTAGCGGCCGGTGGCGCGGAGCGCAGGGATTAGGCAGCCATCTCCCGCGATCGCGCGCATGCGCCCCGCAACTTCTTCAATTCTAATGAGTGTCAGGAAGTATTTATAGCCACACGGGTAGAACAGAAACCTTGATCCAATCACCATGGAAGATGCTGATTGCCCAAAAAATAGATAAGAACTGGTTTGCAGGAGGTGTGAAATCTATGTCATGCTGGAGCAACCATCTCGAACAGGGGTGGGTGCCTTCTATGCCATTTTATTATGCCATTTCAACATCTCTACCCTGGCATTTTGACAACGATTCTCATCTTGAGCCATGTAAATCTTGGGATTAACACCTTTGCAGACTTCCTCATACCAAGGATGGAATTCTGTAACTAGAAGGAGGGTACTTCCACAACTTCCCCAACTCCCATCCAGTAAACATCTGCACATTCCATGGTACTTGGATTATGGTGATACCTGTGTGGTTATACTGTAAATGTTGGGGTATTTTTCTTAACATCTGCACATTCCATGGTGATTGGATTATGGCGATACCTATGTGAGTATAAATGTTGGGGTGTCTTCCTGAACATCTGCACATTCCATGGTGATTGGATTATGGTGATATCTTTGTAGGTATAAATGTTGGGGTGTCTTCCTGAACATCTTCACATTCCATGGTGATTGGATTATGGTGATACCTTTGAGGGTATAAATGTTGGGGTGTCTCCCTGAACATCTGCACATTCCATGGTGATTGGATTATGGTGATATCTTTGTAGGTATAAATGTTGGGGTGTCTTCCTGAACATCTGCACATTCCATGGTGATTGGATTATGGTGATACCTGTGTGAGTATAAATGTTGGGGTATCTTCTTAAGTATCTGCACATTCCGATGTACTTAGGGACATCAACTCGATCAGCAAGTTACACGTCCCACGTGATCCAATTCCCCTGCTCCTGGGCAGGGCCGTTTTTTCCACTGGGCATGCTGGGCAGTTGCCTGGGGCCCCACTTGTCTGGAGGGCCCCATCCAGGGCTGATCCTCAGCACTGCAATCTGCTGCTTAAATTGACTGACTGCACTGGTTGCTCACTTCGCCGGCCGGCATCTAGCTAGCAACCAGTGACGTCAATCAGAGGCCGCGGCCGCCCCGGTATTCATAGTGCACCGCGGCTGCCCCAGTGGCTAGTGAACAGGCTCCGCCCACCTCTGCCATGTTCTTCAGACAGCATGGAGAGGGAGGGGAAAGACGGCCCTTGATAGCTGGCGCTGCCTTGCTGCTGTGAGTGACACACTGTACTGCAGGAGGCCGGCGGCCTCAAGTAAGTCTAATGCCGCGTACACACGAAGGGACTATCCCGCGGGATTATCCGCTGGACCGAAGTCCAGCGGATAATCCCCTCGTGTGTGGGCGCCGGCGGACTTTTTTTGGCCAAAGTACGGCGGACTAAAGTTTCAAGTTTTGTTTTCAAATTATCCGCTGGACTTGGCAGTCCAGCGGATAATCCGGTCGTGTGTAGTATGGTCCGGCGGACCAAAAAGGACGCATGCTCAGTAGCAAGTATTTTTCTAGTATTTTTCGTTTTCTAGTCCCGTCGTACGTGCTGTACGTCATCGCGTGAACCGTCGGACTTTTTGCGTGATCGTGTGTGGTCAAGTCCGTTCGCTTTTTAGTCCAGCGTACCTAGCGGGAAAGTCCAGCGGATTGTCCGCTGGACTTAGGTCCGCCGGGAAAAGTCCGTACGTGTGTACGCGGCATAACACTGTCTACTTAAGTAAGTTCAAGTTGTGCATCAAATACAGCCACTGTCTGTGCCCCTCAAAAGCTGCCACTGTGCCCATCAAAAGCTGCCACTGTGCCCATTAAACGCAGCCACTATGCCCATCAAACTCATGTTATATTGTCCAAACGTTGTGTTAATGTTTAAACACTGATTTTGTTGGAAGTACCAATAAATATATTATTGATAATTTGCATTTTTATTCTCGTGCGTGATCGTGTAGACAGAGCCCAAGTGCACTGTATTGCCCGGGGGCCTATAATGCTCTTAAGATGGCCCTGCTCCTGGGTATTGTTGACACTTTAGCAACCACGCAGTCCAAAAAACAGTTTGTGTTCTATTCTGCCTTTTACGCTAGGAAGGCGATACTCTTGAAGTGGAAGGACCCTTCCCCTCCAACAGTGCAGCAATGGAGATCCTTAGTGGACGCGGCTTTTCCCCTCTATAAACTTACATACGTGGGACGCAACTGTCCTAAAAAATTTGATAAAATATTGGCGGCTTGGGTAGAAAAAAGGCGCTTAAGTCCGGACTAAACTTGCAGACTTGTACCACTGATCTAATATCCAACATGTAATTGAAATGCCTACGAGGGGGCTTTCGCCCCCCCCTCCCCCCTCCCTCATTTACGTCTGCTGTTACCCTCTTCACTGCATGAGTAGAGATTAGTGCTTTAACAAGCTGACCATAGGTCAATAACTTGAGACTTGATGTGCATGAGCGGATAGATTCTGATGCAATGTAATGTTTTATTGTTTGTTTTCTTTACAAAATGAATAAACTTTATTGTAAAAAAAAAAAAAAAAAAGTATCTGCACAAAAGTATCTGCACATGCCATGGTGATTGGATTATGGACATACCTGTGTGGGGATAAATGTTGGGGTACATTCTTGACACTCAGAAATTAAGAAGTAGCTTGGGGAAGCTATGAAAAGTCTTCAACTATACAGAGTAAGCCCAGTTGAATGTGACTAATAGCCCTCCTGTTTAAAAGGTTTAAATTGGTCATCTACAACGTATGTTCGAATGTAGCGCTACTCCTGTAGGAGCTGCAAGAATTACTTGTCCAGGTCTTCCCAACTTCCGCCCCTTTGCCAGGCACACAACAGGCTCATTCACTCTTATTCCAAAGACCAGTCTAGAGGATGTTGTTTTTATTTTTGGAGAATTTGGGCAGGGATGGAGATGGTGATGGGATACTCCAAGAATAAGAACTGTGTACAAATAAGGACTTAATCTTCTTGTAGCGTAAGTAGTAGTAGAAGTGTCCCCTTTAACAGACCCAAAGCTGACTAAGTTCTTTCCAATGTCTGTACTCACAAGGCCCAAGGGCAGATGGATGCCTCCTTCCAATCATCCAAGCGATGCCCTCCAATGATACCAGACAGATCTGTGGCAGATAGCCCCCCTCAGTCAGCTTCTTCTAAGCACTTGGGTCTCTGCATTTCTCCCTCAGGTCACCCACCTGTTGTCTTCACATGGCAGCCTGTGCCTGAGAGGACAACGTGCCCTCCTCCACTCTGGGACAAGACCCAGAGCCCTGTGTACTAAATACAGTCTCCCCGAGAGACTGTCTCTGAGCCTGCTTCTCTGGGATAGGCCCGGGTTGTATCAATATTCATCCTACCATCTGCATAGCTTCACACCTATCATCCAGAAACTTCTCAAGTTACCTGTATACAGAGGGAGCTATCCAGCAGACTAGCAGCAGCAGAGCACACAGATTAGGCCTAACTAAACAATTGCAGCTCACGAAGTACAGTGAGCCCAACTATGGTTTTTACCTTGACCAGCATTACAGCCCCACTGACTACAGTGTGGACACTAAATTTACCTATCAAAAATAAACACTTACCTAACTATCCTAGCACCTACCTAGGAGGGTGCTACATTCAGATAATGCTTTGATTGTCTGTATACAGAATATTTTGTGCATTAACTACTTCCCACCCGCCACTGTATATATACGGCCGGGTGGGAGCCGCCTACTTCTGATCGGACGTTCCCGAACGTCCATCAGAAGTATGGGGATCGCGCGCGCGTGCCCGCGCAGCGGCGCGATCCCGATGCGCTCGTGTCACCCGGACACGGCGCATCTCGGATCGGCAGGAGGGCTCTGTGATTGGCCCTCCTGATCACATGACGGCCGTGTCCAATCACAGCTGTCATGTGATGTAAGCAAACAGCCGGTTGCTAGGCAATCGGCTCTCCTCTCCTCACACGAAAGTCGTCGCTGAGGAGAGGAGAGCGGATCGCTGCAGCCGGCTGGTGATCAGTGAGTATTAGCTGTTTTTTTTACCCACTGATCACCAGTCTAACCAGTAAACACCAGTAAACACACATGTCCCCAAAACATACATGTCCCCAAATAAAAACACATGTCCCCAAATAAAAAAACATGTCCCCAAATAATAAAAACACATGTCCCCCACATATGTCCCAGTAAAATCACATGTGCCAATGATTATCTGCACACATATGTCCGTGATCATTTGCGTACATATGTCCGTGATCATTTGCGTACATATGTCCGTGATCACGCAAACCAATTATTATACACTTAACGGAATTTTTTTTACTAAAAACATGTAGCAGAATACATTTTGGCTTAAATTTATGACAAAATTAGATTTTATTGGATTTCGTTTAAAAAAGAAAGGAGAAAATATTGTTTTTTTTTTCCAAATTTCCGCTATCTTTTCGCTTATATCGCAAAAATAAAAAACAGAGTCGTGAATAAATACCACCAAACTAAAGCTCTATTTGTGCGAACAAAGTGATAAAAATGTCATTTGGGTGCAGCATTGCATGACCGCGCAATTGTCATTGAAAGTGCGAGAGCGCTGAAAGCTGAAAATTGGTCTGGGAAGGAAGGGGGCGAAAGTGCCCAGTATTGTAGTGGTTAAAGAAAAATGAGCCCCAGAAGCACCTTTTAAAATAAAGAGTTAACAAGCAAATCTGCAGACAGGGAAGGCTCTATAGTAATTATGGACACGGTGAAATACAAGACAGTAAGTTTGTGTCAACTGAGTGATTCATCCACTTAAAGAACGGAGATCTGACCCAACCTTCTCTATTATGAAGAAGGTGGAGAAAGTGGTTATTGAAGGACACTTGAGAAATATTATTAACAGAGGCTCTAAAGCCTTTCTTTCTGAGAAACATCCACAGACTTCATTGTTTTAAGTATTGGCCTGAACCCAAGGGTCATCCCATTGCTCCTATGATGGGATCGGTGTGTGCTCCATTATCTATGTCGCTAGGACTTTATTACCTTTGAATGTTGATACCGAATCATATGTGACAGATACAGCTGATTTCCTACAGAAACTTTATATGGTTGTTACATCCTCAGATCCAATCCTGGTAAATAGGACAATGCTAGTTTATATCCCTCTATTAACTTCGATGTGGGGGGGATCACGGCAAGCCAGAAACTTTGACAGAATTTGGGTAAATATTCTAACAATCGGGTTATCTTTGTGATCGAACTGTTAATATTAGAGAGTAAATATTTGATGTTTGGTGACAAATATGTTTTGCAATTATGAGGAGCTGCCATGGGGAGCCATATGGTTCCACCTTATGTTAATACATTTATGAACATGGTGGAAATTACACAGATTTATGACCATCCCTTGTTTAACCACTTACCCACTGGGCAGTTAAACCCCCTTTCTACTCAGACCAATTTTCAGCTTTCGGTGCTCTCACACTTTGAATGACAATTACTCCGTCATGCAACACTGTACCCAAATGAATTTTGTGTCCTTTTTTTCACACAAATAGAGCTTTCTTTTGGTGGTATTTAATCAGTAGTTAATCAGTTTTTTATTTTTTTGCGCTACAAATCAAAAAATACAGAAAATTCGGTAAAAAAAAAAAAAAAAAAAATTCTTTGTTTCTATTAAAAATTATTGCAGAGTATTGGCGAATATTGGGGAGTATTGGCGAGTATTGGCAGACTATTGGCAAGTATTGGCAAGTATTGGCAGAGTATTACAGTGTTGCACAGTATTGGTAGAGTATTGCACAGTGGTGGCAGAGCATTGCACAGTGGTTGCAGAGCATTGCACAGTGGTGGCAGAGCATTGCATTGCACAGTGGTTGCAGAGCATTGCACAGTGGTGGCAGAGCATTGCACAGTGGTGGCAGAGTATTGCACAGTGGTGGCAGAGTATTGCACAGTGGGGGCAGAGTATTGCACAGTGGTGGCAGAGTATTGCACAGTGGTGGCAGAGTATTGCACAGTGGTGGCAGAGCATTGCACAGTGGTTGCAGAGCATTGCACAGTGGTGGCAGAGTATTGCACAGTGGTGGCAGTGTATTGACCAGCGCTGTGGGCACTACACATCCAGCCCACAGTGCTGGTCCCGTCTCTCCCCTCTCCGCTTCTCCCTTCTCTGTACTGATCGGTACAGAGAGGGGAGGGAGGAACCGGTGTCATAACGTGACGCCGGTTTGTGTACATGTGATCGCTCCGTCATTTGACGTCCACTTAGAACAAGCCGACCGCGCTGTGGCCGTCTTTCGACTATAGCGCGGTCGGCATGTGGTTAAAGAATGTTGCAGTCTATGGCTTTGATTTATAGATGATATATTTGCTGTATGGGTTGGGGATTTTTCTTCCTTAAAGAGGAGCTCCAGTCTGGAGAAAAAAAATTAAACGTCAGCAGCTACAAATACTGTAGCTTCTGACTTTTAACCCCTTTGCGCCAGCTCCCACTGGCCCTTTAAGAGGTATGGCATTCCAGGAGGTGGGGCGCGGCTTGTGACCATGTGACCGCCATGATTGGCTCCCGAAAACTCCCGATCGTAAGAAGCAATCGGGAGCTTTTTGTGAGCCGCCGATGACTGTGCCGGGAGCAGGCAGGGCACGCTCTCTCTGCACAGCTCTATTGGCGCTAATGCATGCAAATATGCGGCTCACATTTGGTCACATTTGCAAGCAGTTCAGCGCCTAGGGGTTAATATAAGGACACTTACCTGTCCAGGGATCTCGCGATGTCGGCACTCTAAGCCAGTTCCTCAATCGGCTTCTGGTGCAGGTGCCGGCATTGTAAGTAAGGGAAACCGGCAGTGAAGCCTTCAGGCTTCAAAGCCGGTTTCCTATTGCGCATGAGCGGGTCATGCTGCGCTTTCTGAATGGTCCCGCCATCTTCTGGGACCTGTGTGTGTCCCAGAAAGCAGCGAGGGGAGGAGGGGGTAATTTTACCCAGAAGTGGGTATGGGTACCTGTCAAAACCAGGTACCTGCTCCCCCATTTCCCCCAAAAAGTGCCAAATGTGGCAGAGGGGGTGAGGAGGGCACAAACAAGCGGAGCTTCCCCTTCTGGGTGAAGCAGCCCTTGCCGCACACTTTAAAAGTATTTGGCAGTTGACAGGCAGCTGGGAGGCCTACTACAGCCACAAGTGTGACTGAGGCTTTAATATATTTTAATGATTTTCTTCCATACAATAGGCTTATGGCCTCACAGAGATAAATACGCTTGTTGTTGTGGCACCTGGGAGCCGGGATCCGCCGTCATATGTGTGGCGACAAAGAGGGAAGGCTTCAGTGCCCACACACCGCACATATGGTATCTCACAAAAGTGAGTACACCCCTCACATTTTTGTATATATTTTATTATATCTTTTCATGTGACAACACTGAAGAAATGACACTTGTCTACAATGTAAAGTAGTGAGTGTACAGCTTGTATAACGGTGTAAATTTGCTGTCCCCTCAAAATAACTCAGCACACAGCCATTAATGTCTAAACCGCTGGCAACAAAAGTGAGTACACCCCTAAGTGAAAATGTCCAAATTGGGCCCAATTAGCCATTTTCCCTCTTCGGTATCATGTGACTCGTTATGCCGCGTACACACGTACTTTTGCCGGCGGACCTAGTCCAGCGGACAATCCCGCGGGACTTTCCAGCTGGGTCCGCTGGACTTTCCGAGCGTGTGGACTTGCCCACACACGCACGGACTTCTCCAGCGGATAATCCCCGGCCAAAAGTCCGCGGGACTTTTGAAAATGAACGGACTTGCCCACACACGGAGCAGTCCGTTCATTTCGAACGTAACTTCAGGTTACGTAGCTAGCGTAGGCAGTAAATGCCGCCGCGCTAGCTCCGCAAGCTGGCATGGATTTAAAGGGAATCCCCACGCAGAAAAAACGGCGTGGGGGTTCCCCCAAATCCATGTCAGACCCTCATCCGAGCACGCAGCCTGGCAGGCCAGGAAAGGGGTTGGGGACGAACGAGCGCCCCCCCCCTCCTGAGCCGTACCAGGCCGCGTGCCCTCAACATGGGGGGTGCCCTGGGAAAGGGGGCCGTGCGGCCCCCCCCACCCCAAAGCACCTTGTCCCCATGTTGATGAGGACAAGGGCCTCTTCCCGACAACCCTGGCCGTTGGTTGTCGGGGTCTGCGGGCGGGGGCGTATCGGAATCTGGGGAGCCCCCTTTAATAAGGGGGCCCCCAGATCCCGGCCCCCCACCCTATGTGAATGAGTATGGGTACGATGTACCCCTACCCATTCACCTAAGGTGTAAAATGTAAAGTACAAAAACACACACACACTTTTGAAAAAATAATTTATTGCACTGCTCCGGGGGTCTTCTTCCGTCTTGGGGGTCTTCTCGCCGGACTCCCCCCGCTCTCTTCTGCTCTTTTACCTAGCTCTTTCACGAGGGGGGGAGTCCGGCTAACTTCTTCGTCGTCGCCGCCGTCTGGGGGTCTCTATCCGCCTTCGGGGTCTTCCGGGGGTCTCTTCTGTTCTTGCGGCGGTCGTCGTCTTCCGCGCCGCCGGCGCCTTGTCCTTCTTCTTGTTCTTGTTCTTGTTCTTCTTCTTCTTCCGATGTTGACCCGACGCTCTCTCTGCCCGGAATGCCTGTGCCGCTCTGCGCTCGGTCTTATATAGGGGAATGGGGACAGGGTCACATGCACATGTCACATGGTGACCCCGCCCCCTTGTGTTGTCACAGTCCCAGCATCCTCCGGGACTGTGACAACACAAGGGGGCGGGTCACCATGTGACATGTGCATGTGACCCTGTCCCCATTCCCCTATATAAGTCCGAGCGCAGAGCGGCACAGGCATTCCGGCAGAGAGAGCGTCGGGTCAACATCGGAAGAAGAAGAAGAACAAGAACAAGAACAAGAAGAAGGACAAGGCGCCGGCGGCGCGGAAGACGACGACCGCCGCAAGAACAGAAGAGACCCCCGGAAGACCCCCGAAGGCGGATCGAGACCCCCAGACGACGGCGGCGACGACGAAGAAGGTAGCCGGACTTCCCCCGCTCGGTAAAAGAGCTTGGTAAATGGCGGGGGAGTCCGGCGAGAAGACCCCCAAGACGGAAGAAGACCCCCGAAGGCGGATCGAGACCCCCAGACGGCGGCGACGACGAAGAAGGTAGCCGGACTCCCCCCCCCCCTCGTGAAAGAGCTAGGTAAAAGAGCAGAAGAGAGCGCGGGAGTCCGGCGAGAAGACCCCCAAGACGGAAGAAGACCCCCCGAGCAGTGCAATAAAATATTTTTTCAAAAGTGTGTGTGTTTTGTACTTTACATTTTACACCTTAGGTGAATGGGTAGGGGTACATCGTACCCCATACTCATTCACATAGGGTGGGGGGGCCGGGATCTGGGGGCCCCCTTATTAAAGGGGGCTCCCAGATTCCGATAAGCCCCCGCCCCGCAGACCCCGACAACCAACGGCCAGGGTTTGTCGGGAAGAGGCCCTTGTCCTCATCAACATGGGGACAAGGTGCTTTGGGTGGGGGGGGCAGCACGGCCCCCCTTTCCCCAGGGCACCCCCCATGTTGAGGGCACCCCCCCATGTTGAGGGCACGCGGCCTGGTACGGCTCAGGAGGGGGGGGGGGGGTCGCTCGTTCGTCCCCACCCCTTTCCTGGCCTGCCAGGCTGCGTGCTAAATGAACGGACTTGCCGATGAGCGGCAAGTCCCTTCATGTCAAAAGTCCCGCGGACTTGCCCACTAACGGCGGGATTGTCCGCTGGACTTCCAAGTCCAGCGGATAATTTGAAAACAAAACTTCAAACTTTAGTCCGCCGTACTTTGGCGCCAAAAAGTCCGCCGGCACCCACACACGGGATTGTCCCTTCGTGTGTACGCGGCATTAGTGTTACAAGGTGTCTGATGTGAATGGGGAGAAGGTGTGTTAAATTTGGTGTTATCGCTCTCACTCTCTTATACTGGTCACTGGAAGTTCAACATGTCACCTTATGGCAAAGAACTCTCTGAGGATCTGAAAAAAAGAATTGTTGCTCTTCATAAAGATGGCCTAGGCTATAAGAAGATTGACAAGTCCCTGAAACTGAGCTGCAGCACGGTGGCCAAGACCATACAGCGGTTTAGCAGGACAGGTTCCACTCAGAACAATCTTCGTCATGGTCGACCAAGGAAGTTGAGGTCACGTGCTCAGCGTCATATCCAGAGGTTGTCTTTGGGAAATAGACGTATGAGTGCTGCCA
Organism: Lithobates sylvaticus; assembly: GCA_028564925.1. Classification (NCBI taxonomy): domain Eukaryota; kingdom Metazoa; phylum Chordata; class Amphibia; order Anura; family Ranidae; genus Lithobates; species Lithobates sylvaticus. Next base: position 32,013,556 of record CM053026.1, on the reverse strand, counting down.
GCATTGCTGCAGAGGTTGTAGGGTGGGGGGTCAGCCTGTCAGTGCTCAGACCATACGCTGCACACTGCATCAAATTGGTCTTCATGGCTGTCCTCCCAGAAGGAAGCCTCTTCTAAAGATGATGCACAAGAAAGCCTGCAAACAGTTTGCTGAAGACAAGCAGACTAAGGACATGGATTACTGGAACCATGACCTGTGGTCTGATGAGACCAAGATAAACGTATTTGGTGTCAGATGGTGACAAGCGTGTGTGGGGGCAACCAGGTGAGGAGTACAAAGACAAGTGTGTCTTGCCTACAGTCAAGCATGGTGGTGGGAGTGTCATGGCCTGGGGCTGCATGAGTGCTGCCGGCACTGGGGAGCTACAGATCATTGAGGGAACCATGAATGCCAACATGTACTGTGACATACTGAAGCAGAGCATGATCCCCTCCCTTCAGAGACTGGGCCGCAGGGCAGTATTCCAACGTGATAACGACCCCAAACACACCTCCAAGACGACCACTGCCTTGCTAAAGAAGCTGAGGGTAAAGGTGATGGACTGGCCAAGCATGTCTCCAGACCTAAACCCTATTGAGCATCTGTGGAGCATCCTCAAACGGAAGGTGGAGGAGCGCAAGGTCTCCAACATGATGTGATGTCGTCATGGAGGAGGGGAAGAGGACTCCAGTGACAACCTGTGAAGCTCTGGTGACCTCCATGCCCAAGAGGGTTAAGGCAGTGCTGGAAAATAATGGTGGCCACACAAAATATTGACACTTTGGGCCCAATTTGGACATTTTCACTTAGGGGTGTACTCACTTTTGTTGCCAGTGGTTTAGACATTAATGGCTGTGTGTTGAGTTATTTTGAGGGGACAGAAAATTTACACTGTTATACAAGCTGTACACTCTACTTTACATTGTAGCAAATTAATTTCTTCAGTGTTATCACTCAGTCTATGCTAATGATCAAGAACCTGAGGGACCAACTCCTGATCATCTGTTAACTGTGACAGCCAATCACAGTGGTTGGGCGTTAATAGGTTAAATAAAGGGCTGCTGTGCCCAGTTTTAAATCCTTTTCAAGCTTTCATTATTTTGGATGAAAAATAATAGGGACGGCATTGAAAAATGCATTGGTCAAGCAGGTCACAAGCCAGGAGCCTATAGCAAGGGCTGATCTGTGTCAAACATTTGTGAACACAGCCAAGAACTGGGCAGGCACTAGGGTTTACATGACGTTTCATCTCTAAGCTGGCATCTCAGTCCAGGATGGTGACCCTGGCTTATGCCTGAGCAAAGATGGCTCCGGAGAAAAACAAATACAGGCATTTTCAAGGGGAGTCTTGCATTGCACATTTCTTAGGCCTCGTGCACTTAGGCGTTTGTCATTTTTTTCTGCCTGCATGTTAGCCTATGTATCCATGCACACATACAGTAAATATGTACAGGCATATTAAAAGAGGAATGTTTAGAAGCTGAGAAAAAAAAATCTTTCTGCGATCAGGAGAGGAGCGTTTGGTCAGAAGAAATGCTGAGCACGCCTGAACACCTGTAAACACATTTAGGTGCGCTTAAACGCTCGGCGCATTCAGCTTGCGTTTATTCAGTTTGATGACCAGAATAAATAAAATATTCTGGCCAATGTAATGAATGAATACCCAAACGCGGCGTTAGGCGTGTTTTTTAAGAAGCTTTTTTCCTGCTGGGAGAAAAGGCGTTTGGGGGGCTGGCCCTGTGTGCACAAGGCCTTAGCAGGGGCGGACTGATCATTCGGTCACTGCCCAAGGGCCCAGGGCCAGTAAGGGGCCCCATGAGCGGCTCCTGTCCTGGACTTCACTCCTATTTTGTACAGAAGGGGTCAAAGTGAGGAGGAGGGTTGAGGTGACATGTTATTGGAGTGGTGTGTACATGGAGGGCACAGTATGTACACGGCTGGGGAGGTGTACACAGTCAGAGAGCATGGCTCCTCCATGGGTGAGGGGTCCCAAGATGAGGGGGGAGCCTGCCCATTGTCCTATGCTGTGTCCGGGGACAGCTCGGCTCCTTCTCTCTCACCCCTCTCTCTCTCTCACCCCTCTCTCTTTCACCCCCTCCTCTTTCACCCCTCTCTCTCTCACCCCCCTCTCTCTCTCACCCCTCTCTCTTTCACCTCCTCTCTCTCTCACCCCTCTCTCTTTCACCCCTCTCTCATTCACCCCTCTCTCTCACACCCCTCTCTCTTTCACCCCCCTCTCTCTCTCACCCCTCTCTCTTTCACCCCCCTCTCTCTCTTCTCTTTCACCCCCCTCTCTCTCACACTCACTCTCTCATTCACCCCCCTCTCTTATCACCCCTCTCTCTTCACCACCCCTCTCTCTCACCCACCTTTTCTCTTTCCCTTTCATTCATTTCAACCCCATTCATTCATTCATTTCATTCAATCTTCATCATTCACACCAATTCAAACAAATTCTTCACTTCATTCACACAAATCCTTCACTCACATTCAAACTCTCTTTGCCATTCCATTCACAAACTAACAACACACACCATTCAATCCAATTCATTCAATCATTCATTCATCAAATTCATTCTTCCAATCTTCATCAACATCACGATTTCAACACACATTCATTTCATCACACATTCAACATTCATTCATTCATCTCAACATTCACATTCAATCCCATCAACCTCTTCAAACCATCACACACATTTCATCAACACAAATTCAATTTCACCCACTTTATTCCATTCATCATTCAATCAAATCATCATTCAACATCATCTTCACCTCACCAACCAATTTCATTTCAACATCAACACAATCACATCATCTCTTTCAACAAACATCATCACATCACAATTCAATTCACAACAACAAACCTCACATCATCATTCATTCACCTCATTCACAACATTCATCAATCTTTCATTCACCCATCAAATTCAATTCATCACAACTCTTTCAGTCAATCATTCAACAATCACTTTCACAACTCTTTCAACATTCATCATCATTCACACACAAATTCATTCATCATTCAAATTCAACAATCATTCATTCATTACCATCACAACACTCATTCCACAATCTACTCCATTCATCACAATTCATTCATACACATTCAATTTCAACAACATTCTCATCACTCATCAACATCCATTCATCTTTCACATTCGATTCACACACATTCACACACTTCCAACCCCTCTCTTTCATCATCAACATTCAATCACCATTCCCACCATTCACTCAAATTTCATTCTCACATCATCAATTTTCTTCATCAAACAATTCACATTCTTCCAATCACACCTTTCACTTGATCATTTCAATTCATTTCATCTTCATTCCACAAATCACAAATTCACTTTCATTACACTATCTCTTAATCAAAGTCAAATTCATCCTTTCAACAATTATCAAAAATTCTCAACATTCATCATTAATAATCACAAAACATTCACTATTTAATACAACAATCAACATATTCATCATACATTCTCATTAAACATTACAACCATCAACTTTAACAAAAAAATTCAATTCAATCTTTCCAATAATTACAACTCTCTTTCACCACATCATTTACACATTAAACAAATCATGAACATTCACAATCATTCACAATTAAAACAGTTAAACTATATTAAATTATAACAATTACTTCAACTTGACATCAGTAACAATGCAACACAAACATCCTAGATTATCTAACAATCGTTAAAAAATTATACTATTGTATCATAAATATTTATTCTGTGCATATCTTCATCAATAAAATGAACATCATCACATCACATTCCAATCATTCTTTCACACCTTCATTCACACAAATACTAAAACTCTGCACTTTCAATTCTAGTAAAAATGTAACAAATTAAGAAAATCAACCACAAAAAATATCTTCACAAATCTCCTCTTTCACCCCCTCTCTTTCACCCCCCCTCTCTTTCTTTCCCCTTCCTTCTCTCTCACCCCCTCTCATTTTCACCCCCTCCCCCTCTCTTTTTCACCCCCCTCTCCCTCTCTCACCCCACCCCTCTCTCTTTCACCCCCTCTGTCTTTTTCACCCCCACCTTCCCCCTCTCTCTCTATTTTTCACCCCTCTCTCTCTCTCCCCCCCTCTCTCTTCACCCCTCTCTCTTTCCCCCCCCCCCCCTTCCCCCCTCTCTCACCTCCCTCTCTCGCTTTCACCCCCCTCTCTCTCACCCCATTTTTTTTGTACATTCCCCCTCTCTTTTTCACCCCCCTCTCACTTACACCCTTCCCCTCTCAACCCCCCTCGTCTCCCAACCCCCCTCTGTCTGGGCTGGGCTCCTACTATTTACTAGCAGCTCTTTTCTTTCAGTGCACAGAGGCTACTCAGCTGTCTGTTGTTTCCACAGTGACTCGCCTGGTTACCATTAACTGCCTCATTAGTCCAGCCTATAGCCAGCCCCTTTTAGCTATTTAACCACTTGCTTACCAGGCACTTAAACCCCCCTCCTGCCCAGACCAATTTTCAGCTTTCAGCACTGTCACACTTTGAATGACAATTGCGCGGTCACACAACACTGTATCCAAATGAAATTTTTTATCATTTTTTTCCACACAAATAGAGTTTTCTTTTGGTGATATTTAATCACCATTTGGGTTTTTATTTTTTTGCTAAACAAACAAAAAAAAGACAGACAATTTTTGAAACAAAAAAAAACCCCCATGTTTCATAGTTTGTTATAAAATTTTACTAACGGGTATTTTTTCACAATTGATTGATATTCGCTGATGAGGCTGTACTGATGGGCACTGATAAGGTGACACTGATAGGCACAGATAAGACGACACTGATAGGCACAGATAAGACGACACTGATAGGCACAGATAAGGCGACACGGATAGGCACAGATAAGACGGCACTGATGGGCCCTGATGGGTGGCACTGATGAGTGGCATTGATGGGTGGCACTGATGGGTGGCACTGATGGGCAATGATAGGTGGCACTGATGGCACTAATAGGTGGCATTGGTAGGTGGTATTGATAAGCAGCCCTGGTAATGACGCATGGATTCATTTATAAGCGGCACTGTGGGCACTGATAGGCTGCACTGATAGGTGGCATTGTGGGCACTGATAGGTGGCACTGTGAGGTGGCACTGAGGGCACTGATAGGTGGCACTGTGAGGTGACACTGTGGGTACTGATGGGTGGTACTGTGGGCACTGGTAGATGGCGCTGGTGGGTACTGGTATGTGCCTTCACGATTGGGACCGCTGTCCCTCTCACAGCTGCCGGTGATCGGATTTCATCTCATAGACTCGCTGATCACAGAGCGTGCCACGCACGCCCTGCAGGGGGCGCACAGTCCGCTCGAGCACGGGAGGATGTCCAGGGACGCCCTCCCGGCAATTGGCATCCGCGCTGCAGACGTCTTTTGCCTATAGCGCGGGCGGGAAATGGTTAAACAGCTTTGCTCATTCCCTCGGGCTATCCTGTGGTCAACATCTCCAGTGTGTTCCTGTGTATGACTTGGGCTGGCTGACTTCTCTTCTGATTCCTTTTCCTGACCACGCTGACTTCTGGTTCCCTGATCCTGGCTCGTCTGACTACCCGATCTGGTTTCCAAATCCTGGCTTCTGTTTTTGAGTACGTTCCTAACCTGTTGTTATTTTTGTTATTACAATAAAGGTGTGATTTTTAACCGCATTCTCTGTCTCTGCCTGGTTTATGGTTGCTCTCTCACCTTCCTTCTCTCTCACCCCCCTCTCTCTCTCATCCTCCCTCTTTTTTCACCCTCCCTCTCTCTCACCCTCCTTCTCATTCTCACCCTTCTCTCTCTCACCCTCCTTCTTTCTTTCACCCTCCTTTCTTTCGCCTTCACCCTCCCTCTCTCTCTCTCACTTTCTCTCTCACCCTCTTTTCCTTCACCTTCCCCCTCCCCCTCTCTCTCTCGCCCCACTCTCCCCCCTCCCTCTCTCTCCCTCTCTCTCCTCTCTCCTCTCCCCCTCCCCATCCCTCTCTCTCTCTCTTTCACCTTCTCTCTCACACACACCCTCCTTCTCTCTCTCACCCGCCTTCTTTCTTTCACCCCCCTCTCTCTCTCTCACCCTCATTTCTTTCACCTTCCCTCTCTCACCTTCCTTCTCTCTCTCACCCTCCTTCTCTCTCTCTCACCCTCCTTCCCTTTCTTTCTCACCCTCCCTCTTTCTCACCTCCCCCCCTCTCCCCCTCTTTCTCACCCTCCCTCTTTCTTTCACCCCCTCTCTCTCTCACCCTCCTTCTTTCACCTTCCCTCCTTTCTTTCACCCCCTCTCTCTCTCACCCTCCTTTCTTTCACCCTCCTTTCTTTCACATTCCCCTCCCTCTCTCTCACCCTCCTTTCTTTCACCCCCTCTCTCTCTCTCACCCTCCTTTCTTTCACCCTCCCTCTCTCACCCTCCTTTCTCTCTCACCCTACCTCTCTCTCTCTCACCCTCCTTCCCTTTCTTTCTCACCCTCCCTCTTTCTTCCACCCCCCCCTCTCTCTCTCACCCTCCTTTCACCTTCCCTCTTTTTTTCACCCCCTCGCTCTCTCACCCTCCTTCTTTCACCTTCCCTCCTTTCTTTCACCCTCTCTCTCTCTCTCTCTCTCACCCTCCTCCTTTCTTCCACCCTCCTTTCTTTCTTTCCCCTCCCTCCTCCCCCTCTTTCCCTCCACTCTCTCCCCCCCTTCTTTCTTTCACCCCCCTCTCTCTCTCTCACCCTCATTTCTTTCACCTTCCCTCTCTCACCTTCCTTCTCTCTCTCACCCTCCTTCTCTCTCTCACACACTCCCTCTCTCTCTCACCCTCCCCCTTCCTCTCTCTCTCACCTTCCCTCCCTCTTTCTTTCACCCCCTCTCTCTCTCCCTCCTTCTTTCACCTTCCCTCCTTTCTTTCACCCCCTCTCTCTCTCACCCTCCTCCTTTCTTTCACCCTCCTTTCTTTCACATTCCCCTCCCTCTCTCCCCCTCTTTCCCTCCCTCTCTCTCACCCTCCTTCTTTCTTTCACCCTCTTTTCTTTCACCTTCCCCCCTCCCTCCCCTCTCTATCTCTCTCTCCCCCTCCCTCTCTCTCCCCTCCTCTCCCTCACCCTCCTTTTTCTTTCACCTTCTCTCTCACACACATCCTCCTTCTCTCTCTCTCCCACCCTCCTTCTTTCTTTCACCCCCCTCTCTCTCTCTCTCATCCTCCTTTCTTTCACCTATCTTCTCTCACCTCCTTCTCTCTCTCTCATCCTCCTTCTCTCTCTCTCACCCTCCTTCCTTCTCTCTCTCACCCTCCCTCATTAATTTTTCCTCTTTCTTTCACCCCCCCCCCCTCTCTCTCACCCTCCTTCTTTCACCTTCCCTGTCTTTCTCACCCTCCCTCTTTCTTTCAACCCCCCCCCTGTCTCTCTCTCTCACCCTCCTTTCTTTCACCCTCTCTCTCTCTCTCACCCTCCTTTCTTTCACCTTCCCTCTTTCTCTCTCTCACCCTCCTTCTTTCTTTCACCCCCTCTCTCTCACCCTCCTTTCTTTTACCTTCCCTCTCTCTCTCACCCTCCTTCTTTCACCTTCCCTCTCTCTCTCACCCTCCTTCTTTCACCTTCCCTCTCTCTCTCACCCTCCTTCTTTCACCTTCCCTATCTCTCTCTCTCTCTCTCACACCCTTCCTCTCACCCCTCTCTCAGCTTCCATATCTTTCTCTCACCCCCCTCCCTCTCTCACCCCCCTCGCTTCCTCCTATTCCTGTGCCTCAACCCCTCCATCCCCTCTTAGTTTATAAAATTTGTTTCTGTCATATTTCCGTTTCTCAGTAAAAAAAAAAAAAAAGTGTTCTTTTCAGTAGTAAAAAAGTTGTGGGGGGTCGGCAACCCTGTCAGGAAGGAGCTGAGTGGGAGCTCAACAACTTCACATGGCAATTAACCCCTCAATCATCGGGTATATTTACTGTGCTATGTAGCAGGCGCTACATACAGCCCCCAAAAACCACACCACTTCATTCTCTAGCATTGGGGCCCAAATTATGATCTTGCCCATAGACCCACTGCTTTCATAAATTGCCCCTGGTTGTGCCATAAAGATGACTGCTACTCAGCAGCCTATGGCACCTACAAAAAGAAGTCAGGAACTTCCATGCAGGCTATGTTGCAGTAGATATTTAAATGGCCCCTCTATGCAGCTGACCTACAATATGTAGGTGGGGTGTGGGGCGGGGACACGTGGTGCCCCATGATCTTCTATTCAGGGACGGGACAAGGGGTGGGCAGGAGGGACGACTGCCCCTGGCGCAATGGTTTATTGCAGGGGTGGGGGGCACTCTGACCCTAACCCTTAGGGAAAGAGGGACGCAGTTTGGCATCTTTGCCCTGGGTGACCTTGTCCCGTCACTGCTTCTATTGCCCGGGGGCCCCAAGGGAGCCTTAGCATGCATGTACTTAACACAAAGAGTCTATCAGCCACTGGGTCCACTATAAGCCGCATTAATGATATAAATCTGCATATGACATCCAATCAGTTGCCCCCGAAAGTTGCGGATGAGTAACACCTGGCTCCCCGGTTTCCCATACGCTGAACGTTGGTTCATTTGGCAGCTCAGCCGGCGCGGTTAGCGTTTAATTCCGAGAGCTGAGAATTGATGTGACAGGCTGTACTGCTGTAATTAATGTGGACAGGAGTCAGTGGAGGAAAGCTGTGCCCTAGAGAATGGAGGTATTAATACAGCGAGTATTAATAGGACAGGCCTGTGATCTGCTGCCAGCTGTACAGGGCTGGTGGGAACATCTGGAGAGGTGGGCACCAGCAAAGCTGACACGCCTGATTTACAGCTTGTCACATAATCCAAGCAAACACAATCGCAAAACCCACAGCGGTGACTTGTAGTCTTGCTCAGCGCGGACACTGACATTTCCACCAAGGAGTTTCCAAAATACGTTCCTGGAAAATGTGGCTTAAACCTAGCAGGCCACACCAACTGGAAATGTCCACGTTGGGTTTGGGATGGGAATTATAATTTTCAAGGCCATCTTTAATATTGATTGGACCCGGGGCAAAAATGTTCTTGGTGCCCCCCCCCCTCCCCAATGCAATTTCACTCTGCACCTGCTCTGAGACATACAATAAATAGCAGCTAGACTTAAAATCAGTTTACTCTATCAGATCAGGCAGCGATTGCGATTGGTTGCCAGAGGTTACAGCATATCATTACCATTTACTGACTGGTTGCTAGAGGTTACAGTACACATTAACCACTTCCCGACTGGCGCACGACGATGTACGTTGGCAGAATGGCACGGACAGGCAAAAGGGCGTACAGGTACGTCCCTTTAAGATTGCCGCCGTGGCATCGCGTGCGCCCGTCGGGACCCCCGTGAGTCAGGTCGCGGTTCCCGCGGACTTGACCGCCGCGGGGATACCCGCGATCGTCTCACGGGACGGCAGAATGGGGAGATGCGGAAGTAAACAGCATCTCCCCGTTCTGCCTAGCAACTAGTGACACCAATCTCTGCTTCCCTGTGATTGGAGCAGAGATCAGTGTTCACTAAATCACAGCCACGCCCCCCCCCACAGTTAGTAACACGCCCCTAGGAACACTTAACCCCTACACTGCCACCTAGTGGTTAACCCCTTCACTGCCAGTGCCATTTACACAGGAATCAGTGCATTTAAATAGCACTGATTGCTGTATAAATGACAATGGTCCCAAAAATGTGTCAAAAATGTCCGATGTGTCCACCATAATGTCGCAGGCATAATAAACTAGCCATTACTAGTAAAAAAAAAAATTATTAATAAAAATGCTATAAAACTATCCCCTATTTTGTAAACGCTATAACTTCTGCGCAAACCAATCAATAATCGCGTATTGCGATTTTTTTTACCAAAAATATGTAGAAGAATACGTATCGGCCTAAACTGAGGAAAAAAAAATGTTTTTTTATATATTTTTGGGGATATTTATTATAGCAAAAAGTAAAATATAATGCATTTTTTTCAAAATTGTCGCTCTATTTTTGTTTATAGCGCAAAAAATAAAAACCGCAGGGGCGATCAAATACCACCAAAAGAAAGCTCTATTTGTGGGAAAAAAAGGACGTCAATTTTGTTTGGGAGCCACATCGCACAACCACGCAATTGTCGGTTAAAATGACGCAGTGCCGAATCGCAAAAAGTGGTCTGGTCTTAAGCCAGCAAAATGGTCCGGTCTGAAAGTGGTTAAGGCTCACTGATTAGTTGCTAGAGGTTACAGCACATGATTTCTGCTTGTTGATTGGTTGCCAGAGATTACTGTACAGTAATACTGCTCACTGGTTGCTATGGGTTACAGCACATCTTCTCCTCACTGCAGGGGGGCATGATATACATATGAATGCCACCTTTATTTACATATCAATGGCGCCGGCCGCAGCTATTTACATATGAATGCCGGTTATTTACATGTAAACACAGGGTCTGCAGGTGAGTCATCTGTACACAACAATAGGGCAGAGCTGGGCAGCATTAGTAGCAGCACTGCACACTGAGATATCAGGACACAGCACAGGACTAAAACTTCAAGGGACAAGGGAATTTAAACTGTAATAGTTGGCAAGTATGAGGCAGTTGCTTTGGGCCCCACAACAATGACAGGGCCCAGGGCAGCTGCCCCTTTTGCCCTGCCTTAAAGAAGAAGAATTTTTATCAAAGAGTAGCAAGTTGGATTAGTGGTTAACACTAATGCATCAGGATCACTGGCTCAAATCCCAACTAGGACACTTGCATGGAGTTTGCATGTTGTGTGGGCTTCCTTCAAAGGCATGCTGGCAGGTTGATTGGCACAGGTGTAAATCGGTTCTAGTATGGAGATGGGGTGGGAACCTTAGATTGTTAGCTCCTTGAGGGCAGAGGCTTATGTGAATATACAGCATGTAAAGCGCTGTGTAAATTGTGGGCGCTATATAAATAATGCAATCAATAGTGCTATCCCCTTATCTCATAACCAAGTAATGTCTTATGCCGCATATACACGATCGGAGATGCCGCCAGCAAAAGACCGATGAGAGCTTTTGGTCGGAAAATGCGATGGTGTGTAGGCTCCATCGGACTTCTGCTGGCGGCATTTCCGCAGATAGAAAATGTTTCTCTCAGAAATTCCGATCGTCTGTCTGTAGCAATTCCGACGCGCAAATTTCCTACGCATGCTCGTAAACAATTCGATGCATGCTCGGAAGCATTGAACTTCATTTTCTCGGCTCGTCGTACTGTTGTACGTCGCCGCGTTCTTGACGGTCGAAAGTTCAGAGAACTTTTGTGTGACCGTGTGTATGCAAGACAAGCTTGAGCGGACTTAAAGCGGAAGTAAACCCATCGATTTAACAGTTTAAAAAAAAAAAGGCATGCCGGGAATGCTAACTGCACATTGGCTGTGCTCTCAACCAAACAGTCAAACCATCCAATGGCTGGTGTCATAACGGATCACATGTGCAGCACCGTGGCAGTTGAAGATTAAACAGAGGCAAAGATGGCAGCTTCCTTGGCTGAAAACGATAGGGGGGTCTACTTCCATTTTAAGTTGGAAAAACCATCCAAGTTTTTTCCAACGGAAAATCCGCTCGTGTGTACGGGGCATTAGGGTTCATTCACACCAGTTGCGCTGGGATGCGTTTGCGAGCACATTCCCAAAGAATGGAAACCAAAAAATAATGATGTTTTCCCCTTTGAATGCAGTTCATACCAGCACGTAGCGCTGCACTGCGTTTGCCCAGCACTGAAAAAAAAGTACAGTATGCACTACTGTTTTTCAGTGCAGCACAACGCAACGTGCAAACGCATGCAAACGTGCACAAGATTGCATAAATGCAAAAAGCACTGCAAGGCAAGTCACAGCAAACAAGGGACAAAAATCTGCAAGTGCAATGCATGTAAAACGCATGCCATTGCATTACAACTTATTACAAAACACGCAATGCACTACATGCTTTAACCACCTCAGTACTGGGCACTTTCACCCCCTTCCTGCCCAGGCCAATTTTCAGCTTTGAATGACAATAGCGCGGTCATGCAACACTTTACCCATATAGCATTTTTATCATTTTTTGGAGACAGATAGAGCTTTCTTTTGGTGGTATTTAATCACCACTGTTTTTTTTTTTACATTTTTTGCTAAACAAAATAAAAAAAACAGACCACTATTAATGAAAAAACATTTTTTTCTCCTTCACTGATGTGCGCTTATGAGGCTGCACTGATGGTCACTGATAAGGCCCATACACACGATCGGACTTTTTGACAACAAACATGCAAATTACCTGTTTTAAGGCAACATCCGACCCTGTGCACGCTCCATCGGACAAACTTTTTCAGTTTTCATTGGACAAATGTTGGCGGTGCAAACAGCGGCAACTTTCCGGCAACAAAAGTCCTATTATTCAAAATCCTTTTTTGACAACAATACAGAAGTTGACCAAAGGGTGGCGGTAAAGAGCTGAAAAAAACACGTGATTTGGTGAAAGTTGGCTGAAAAAGTCCTGCTGTGTGTATGCATACCAAGTTCATGGCCAACGCCCTTTGGACATGAATCCACGGAAACGTTTGTTTGAAGTCCGATCGTGTGTATAAGGCTATAGGCTGCACTGATAGGTTGTACCACTAGGTTGCACTGATGGTCACTGATAAGCTGCACTGATGGTCACTGATAAGCTGCACCGAAGGTGACTGATAATCTGTACTAATGGGCACTGATAAGCTGCACTGATGGGCACTGATAAGCTGTACTGATGGGCACTGATAAGAAAGGAACTGATGAGGCTGTACTGACAAGGCAGCATTGATGGGCACTGATATGCTGCACGGATGAGGTGGCATTAACTGCTTACCGACCGCCGCAAACACATATACGTCGGTAGATTGGCACAGGCAGGCAAATGGGCGTACAGGTACGTCCATTTAAATTTGCCGCCTTTCGTGCGCGTGCCCGCCTCACGCCGCCGGAGCGTGCCCGCAGGTCCCGGGAACTCGATGTCCGCCGTGGCCCACGATTTTGGTGTGGAGGTAGAACAGGGAGATGCCTATGTAAACAAGGCATTTCCCAGTTCTGCCTAGTGACATGACAGAGATCTACTGCTCCCTGTCATCAGGAGCAGTGATTGCTGTCATGTCAGTGGTAGCCCATCCCCCCCACAGTTAGAATCACTCCCTAGGACACACTTAACCCCTTGATCGCCCCCTAGTGTTTAACCCCTTCGCTGCCAGTGTCATTTACACAGTAATCAGTGCATTTTTATAGCACTGATCGCTGTATAAATGACAATGGTCCCAAAATAGTGTCAAAAGCGTGCGATGTGTCTGCCATAATGTGGCAGTCACGACAAAAATCGCAGATCGCCATCATTACTAATGAAAAAAATAATAATAAAACTGCCATAAAACTATCCCCTATTATGTATAACTTTTGCGCAAACCAATCAATAAACGCTTATTACGATTTTCTTTTACCAAAATATGTAGAAGAATACGTATCAACCTAAACTGAGGAAAAAACTTTTTTTTTTATATATTTTTGGGGGATATTTATTATAGCAAAAAGTAAAAAATATAGTTTTTTTTTTTCAAAATTGTCGCTCTTTTTTTGTTTATTTTATAGCGCAAAAAAAAAAAAAAAACGCAGAGGTGATCAAATACCACCAAAAGAAAGCTCTATTTGTGGGGAAAAAAAAGGACGTCAATTCTGTTTGGGAGCCACGTCGCACGACCTCGCAATTGTCAGTTAAAGTGATGCAGTGCCGAATCGCAAAAAGTGCTCTGGTCAGGAAGGGGGTAAAATCTTCTGGGGCTGAAGTGGTTAAAGAGGCTGCACTGATAGGCAACACTGATGGGCAATGATTGGGACTGTTGGGGCGGCACTGAATATCAGGACACTGATGATCATTGCCCTGATTGTCAGTGCCAATGTCCCCTGTCACACTTGCCGCTTACTAGCTTTCCTCTCTTACGCTGCAACAGGAGAGGAAAGGAATGATCACAGCTGATCACGTGGTAAAGGGCCGCTATGATTGACCCTTTACCCTGATCTGTATTAACCACTTAACCACTGGGCACTTAAACCCCCTTCCTAACCAGACCAATTTTCAGCATTCGGTGCTCTCACACTTTGAATGACAATTACTCAGTCATGCAACACTGTACCCGAATGAATTTTGTGTCCTTTTTTTCACACAAATAGAGCTTTCTTTTGGTGGTATTTAATCACTGCTGGGTTTTTTTAATTTTTGCGCTATAAATCAAAAAATACTGAAAGTTCGGTAAAAAAAACAAAACAATTATTTGTTTCTTTTAAAATTTATTGCAGAGTATTGGCGAGTACTGGCAAGTATTGGCAGAGTATTGCAGTGTTGCACAGTATTGCACAGTATTGATAGAGTATTGCACAGTGGTGGCAGAGCATTGCACAGTGGTGGCAGAGTAGGCAGTGTATTGCACAGTGGTGGCAGAGCATTGCACAGTGGTGGCAGAGCATTGCACAGTGGTGGCAGAGCAGAGTATTGCACAGTGGTGGCAGTGTATTGCACAGTGGTGGCAGAGCGTTGCAGTGGTGGCAGAGCATTGCACAGTGGTGGCAGAGCATTGCACAGTGGTGGCAGAGTGTAGGCACAGTGGTGGCAGAGCGTTGCACAGTGGTGGCAGAGTATTGCACAGTGGTGGCAGTGTATTGCTGTCACTGACCAGCGCTGTGGGCACTACACATCCAGCCCACAGCGCTGGTCCCATCTCATCCCTTTCCGCTTCTCCCCTCTCACTGTACCGATCGGTACAGAGAGGGGAGGGAGGAACCGGCGTCATGACGTGACGCCGGTTTGTGTACATGTGATCGCTCCATCATTTGACGGAGTGAACACGTGGTAAACGGCCGCTATCAGCGGCCGTTTACCGTGATCCGTGATGCGCCGTGATGCGCCGGGATGTTCCCGAGTGCGCGCCCCTGGGGGTGCGTGGAAGCAAGTTTCTGGGAGGACGTCCACCCCGGATAAGCCGACCGCGCTGTAGCCGTCTTTCGGCTATGGCCCGGTTGGCACGTGGTTAAGCTATGGCTGAAGCACACAGCAATCGCAGAGCGTGCGGATGTGCGTCCCAGGGAGTGCACGGGGGGGGGGGGGGGGGGTGCATGGTTCTGGGAAGACGTCCATGGACGCCCTCCCAAAACTGGACGACCGCGCTGTAGTGGTCTTTTGGCTACAGCGCGGTCGGGAAGTGGATAACGCATGCATTTTGGTGTGCACCAGATGAAAATCCAGTGCGTTTTTATTATGCATCAAAAAAGCATGCACAGTGTTTTATACACATTCCAATGGCCCTAGTGCAGTCCAGTGCAGTCAACAAAAGTAGAACATGCTGCATTTTTTTCTGCATGGGACTGCAGTGCAAGGAGCGTGTGGATTGGAGGAGTGAGCGGTGTGGTAGACACCCTTGGTAAGGGTGAAAATGCTGCCAGGTTATAGGGTGACAATGTTCTGTCCCTATCTCCCGATTGTGCACCAGCGTTGTCACCCTGTCACAGGCTCCCCTGATGGAGGTCCCGACACATAATACTTATCCACAGTCTAACGTTGTCACTATCAGGAAGCCGGTCCACAGCAGCTTATGCCCCGTACACATGGTCGGAAATTCCGACCACAAAATCCGTCTGATTTTTTCCGACGGATTTTGTCCGACACTGGTGTTGCATACACACGGTCGGACAAAGTTGTCGGAAAATCCGATCATTCTGAACGTGGTGACATTCGTTGCGTACGACGGGACTACGTACAGGCTAGTAGCCAATAGCTTTGGTCTTGTAATGTGATCTGAGCATGCGTGGCACTTTGTCCGTTGGAATTCGCTACACACGATCAGAAAAAGTCCGATAGGACTTTGTTGTCGAAAATTTGAGAGCAGGATCTCAAATTTCCGATGGAGCCCACACACGGTCGGAATTTCCGACAACATGGTCCGATAGGACATTTTCCGTGGGAAAATCCGACCGTGTGTACGGGGGCATTACACTGGTGTGCAGGAAGACAGGAAGTGGCTGAAAGGGACTGGAGGAGATCGGCAGCACTAAGCTGCTAAAAACAATGTGAACCAAAAAAAATAATTGTAAGAAAAAATGGCGGTTCTTTATGATACCCAGGACTGTAGCGAACTAAACGTAAAGTCGGTATTAAGCTGATCATTATGAATGGGCTCTGGTGGTGAGTCAGCAGAGACAGTTCTTCTTGTAACTGTCTCTTTACTGTAGTTTGAGTGTAATTGCACCGGTGACTGCACCTTTAATAATAAAAAAAAAGGGTCTGGAATGTGACATCACCATTTGCATTTCTATGTCAGTGATGGAGAGGTTTCCAATAATTTCCTCTGTCACTAACAATGTTCCCCATCCGCTCCAGTGACAGTTGGTGTGACAGGTGCTCTTACTGTCACTTCGCCTGTCACTCAGCACCATGAACCGTTCCCTGTATACGGAGACCCGCTGAGCAAGCTGTGACCCCCCAGAGCATGTCCTGACCTCCTGTGCTTATGATGTGAAAATAAGTCATTGCAAAGGCTGGGATTATATTCAAATTATATTCAATCTAAAGCCAAAACTTTTCAAATGATTGCATAAAGAGCAAATATGCATTATGGGAGCCTGGAAAGTGAGTGGAACTCTGGAGTTCATCACCAGCAGGAGGACCTGATTCCTCTATATAGATCTTTATATCACTAGAGGGATCACCAGCAGGAGGAAGGAGGTCCTGATTCCTCTATATAGATCTTTATATCACTAGAGGGATCACCAGAAGGAGGAAGGAGGTCCTGATTCCTCTATATAGATCTTGATATCAATAGAGGGATCACCAGAAGGAGGAAGGATGACCTGATTCCTCTATATAGATCTTGATATCACTAGAGGGATCACCAGCAGGAGGAAGGAGGTCCTCATTCCTCTATATAGATCTTTATATCACTAGAGGGGTCACCAGCGGGATGAAGGAGGTCCTGATTCCTCTATCTAGACATTTATATCACTAGAGGGGTCACCAGCGGGATGAAGGAGGTCCTGATTCCTCTATATACACCTTGATATCACTAGAGGGATCAGCAGCAGGAGGAAGGAGGTCCTGATTCCTCCATGTTTCCCACCTAATTGGGCGCCAAAATTGTAAGGGGAGGTAGGGTGATGGGTGGTTGTCACATCTTCCATGTTTCCCTCCTCGTTGGGTGCCAAAATTGTAAGGGGAGGTAGGGTGATGGGTGGTTGTCACATCTTCCATGTTTCCCTCCTCGTTGGGTGCCAAAATTGTAAGGGGAGGTAGGGTGATGGGTGGTTGTCACATCTTCCATGTTTCCCTCCTCATTGGGTGCCAAAATTGTAAGGGGAGGTAGGGTGATCATCACGTCCTTCATGCTTCCCTCCTCGTTGGACGCCAAAATTGTAAGCGGATGTAGGGTGACGGGGTGGTCATTACGTCGTCCACGTTTCCCTCCTCGTTGGGTGGCAAAATTGTAAGGGGAGGTAGGGTGATCGTCATGTCCTCCATGTTTCCCTCCTTGTAGGGGGGGAGATGTAGGGTGATGGGGTGGTCATTACGTCGTCCATGTTTCCCTCCTCGTTGGGTGGCAAAATTGTAAGGGGAGGTAAGGTGATCGTCATGTCTTTCATGCTTCCCTCCTCGTTGGATGCCAAAATTGTGAGCGGATGTAGGGTGATGGGGTGGTCATTACGTCGTCCATGTTTCCCTCCTCGTTGGGCACCAAAATTGTAAGGGGAGGTAGGGTGACGGGGTTGCCATCATCACATCCTCCATGTTTCCCTCCTCTTTGGGTGCCAAAATTGTAAGGGGAGATAGGGTGATGGAGTGGTCAGCACGTCCTCCATTCTTCCCTCCTCGTCGGGAGCCAAAATTGTAAGGGGAGGTAGGGTGATTGTCACGTCCTCTATGCTTCCCTCCTCGTTGGGTGCCAAAATTGTAAGGGGAGGTAGGGTGATTGTCACGTCCTCTATGCTTCCCTCCTCGTTGGGTGCCAAAATTGTAAGGGGAGGTATGGTGATGGGGTTGTCATCATATCCTCCATGTTTCCCTCCTCGTTTGGCACCAAAATTGAAAGGGGAGGTAGGGTGATGGGTCGTCATCACATCCTCCATGTTTTCCTCCTTGTTGGGTGCCATAATTGTAAGGGGAGATAGGGAGATGGAATGGTTGTCACGTCCTTCATGTTTCCCTCCTCGTTGGGCACCAAAGTTGTAAGGGGAGGTGGGGTGGTCGTCATCACATTCTCCATGTTTCCCTCCTCGTTGGGCACCAAAATTGTAAGGAGAGGTAGGGTGACCGTTTGTCATCACATCGTCCATGTTTCCCTCCTTGTTGGGTGCCATAATTGTAAGGGGAGATAGGGAGATGGAATGGTTGTCACGTCCTTCATGTTTCCCTCCTCGTTGGGCACCAAAATTGTAAGGGGAGGTAGGGTGACAGGGTGGTCATCATCACATCCTCCATGTTTCCATCCTTGTTGGGCACCAAAATTGAAAGGGGAGATAGGGTGATGGAGTGGTCATTATATCCTCCATTCTTCCCTCCTCATTGGGTGCTAAAATTGTAAGGGGTGGTAGGGTGACTGGGTGGTCGTCATCACATCCTCCATGTTTCCCTCATCGTTGGGCACCAAAATTGTAAGGGGAGATAGGGTGATGTAGTGGTCGTCACGTCCTCCATTCTTCCCTCCTCGTCGGGCGCCAAAATTGTAAGGGAAGGTAGGGTGTGTCACGTCCTCTATGCTTCCCTCCTCGTTGGGTGCCAAAATTGTAAGGGGAGGTAGGGTGATGGGGTGGTCATCATATCCTCCATGTTTCCCTCCTCGTTTCGCACCAAAATTTAAAGGGGAGGTAGGGTGACCGTTGGTCATCACATCCTCCATGTTTCCCTCCTTGTTGGGTGCCAAAATTGTAAGGGGAGATAGGGAGATGGAATGGTTGTCACGTCCTTCATGTTTCCCTCCTCGTTGGGCACCAAAGTTGTAAGGAGAGGTAGGGTGATGGGGTGGTCGTCATCACATCCTCCATGTTTCCATCCTCGTTGGGCACCAAAATTGTAAGGGGAGGTAGGGTGACCGTTCGTCATCACATCCTCCATGTTTCCCTCCTTGTTGGGTGCCAAAATTGTAAGGGGAGGTAGGGTGACGGGGTGGTCGTCATCACATCCTCCATGTTTCCATCCTTGTTGGGCACCAAAATTGAAAGGAGAGGTAGGGTGACCGTTCATCATAACATCCTCCATGTTTTCCTCCTTGTTGGGTGCCAAAATTGTAAGGGGAGATAGGGTGATGGGGTGGTCATTATATCCTCCATTCTTCCCTCCTCATTGGGTGCTAAAATTGTAAGGGGAGATAGGGTGATGGAGTGGTCGTCACGTCCTCCATGATTCCCTCCTCTTAGGGTGATGGAGTGGTCACGTCTTTTGGGCGTCGGGAATCCCACGATTTGGTTTGCGCTGCGATTGCGGGTACCATTGAAAGTAACGGGGTCCTGCATTTTGCAGACAGAATCCGGAATGCCTAGGTGTGAACAGAGCCTATCTCTTCATCCTCCGTCCCTGTATACAGGGTGAGGAGCCTGGTGGTGCAGATCTGCACCTGTTGCTACGGGAGACGGATCACTTGCAAGAGGCTGTATGTCCTAACGGCAGCCTGCTAGAGAAACCTCCCGTTACCCTTGGTAACCATTTGTGTATGAAGCTATGAACTTCCTGTACTGTTATCTTCATACCCCAATGTGTACAGTCACGGTATGTGCTGGTTACGACATTACACCCCTTCAGTGACTTCAGACCTGAGTGTGAGGCTGGGAGCGCAGACATCTGAGGAAAAGTAGTCCCTCCTCAGGTGAGCGGCGGACTCATCCTTCTGTTCACCGCACAGGTGTGCTCCGCCCCGCGCAGGGATACGGGGTGTGACCGCTGAAGCCGCTCACGACTCAGCTCCGAAACCCCGCCCGCTTTGACAGATAGCCACGCCCCTTTCTTTCCTACTGGCTGATGTCCCAGCTCCACGTCAATCATCCCCTGTCACCTGTGCGGTGTCCGCCCCCCCCATCCAGTCCCTGGCACGGTCCGGCCTCCACCCCTCTGCCGCTGTGGGATGGGTCGGGCCGTCCCCTGGGGCTACTGGAGGTGAGCTGAACCATGTGGGGAGGAGGGGGGAGTGTGTAGGGATGGTGGGAGAGCGGTGGGAGGAGCCGGGCGCTCCGCTCACTCCTCAGTCTGGTTGTTCTGTGCAGTGTGCACCTGCTGACAGCGCCGGGAGAGGAGGAGGGAACTTCTCCGGGATACTTTACCGGGGACTCCCCTTCATCTTCTCCGGACCGGGGACCGCCCTCTGATCTGCTATGGAGTCAGCACCCTCCCGATCCCGCAACACCCCGGACTCAGCACTCTGCTAATCCTCCTCTGGGCTCAGCACCCCCCCTAATTCCGGACTACTCTGGGCTCAGCACCCCTCTAATTCCGGACTACACTGGGCTCAGCACCCCCCCTAATTCCGAACTACTCTGGGCTCAGCACCCCTCTAATTCCGGACTACTCTGGGCTCAGCACCCCCCCTAATTCCGAACTACTCTGGGCTCAGCACCCCTCTAATTCCGAACTACTCTGGGCTCAGCACCCCTAATTCCGAACTACTCTGGGCTCAGCACCCCCTAATTCCGGACTACTCTGGGCTCAGCACCCCCTAATTCCGGACTACTCTGGGCTCAGCACCCCTCTAATTCCGGACTACTCTGGGCTCAGCACCCCTCTAATTCCGAACTACTCTGGGCTCAGCACCCCCTAATTCCGGACTACTCTGGGCTCAGCACCCCCTAATTCCGAACTACTCTGGACTCAGCACCCCTCTAATTCCGGACTACTCTGGGCTCAGCACCCCTCTAATTCCGAACTACTCTGGACTCAGCACCCCTCTAATTCCGGACTACTCTGGGCTCAGCACCCCTCTAATTCCGAACTACTCTGGGCTCAGCACCCCTCTAATTCCGGACTACTCTGGGCTCAGCACCCCTAATTCCGAACTACTCTGGACTCAGCACCCCTCTAATTCCGAACTACTCTGGGCTCAGCACCCCTCTAATTCCGAACTACTCTGGGCTCAGCACCCCTCTAATTCCGGACTACTCTGGGCTCAGCACCCCTCTAATTCCGGACTACTCTGGGCTCAGCACCCCTCTAATTCCGGACTACTCTGGGCTCAGCACCCCTCTAATCCTCTTCTAGATTGAGCACCCCTAAGATCTTGATCTGCTGACACTAGAAACCCCCCAAAACCCTGCACTGCTCTGGACCGAGCACCCCCAAAAAATCTACAACCTCTCCGGACCGTGCACCCCTCTAAATCTACAACCTCTCCGGACCGTGCACCCCTCTAAATCTTCAACTCATCCGGACTGAGCACCCCTCTAAATCCTCAACCTCTCCGGACCGAGCACCCCTCTAAATCTTCAACTCATCCGGACTGAGCACCCCTCTAAATCCTCAACCTCTCCGGACCGAGCACCCCACTAAATCTTCAACTCATCCGGACTGAGCACCCCTCTAAATCTACAACCTCTCCGGACTGTGCACCCCTCTAAATCTTCAACTTCTCTGGACTGTGCACCCCTCTATATCCACAACCTCTCCGGACTGTGCACCCCTCTAAATCCACAACCTCTCTGGACCGAGCACCCCACTAAATGCACTGCTTTGAACCAGACACCCCCCACTAATCTTGCACTGTTTTGGACCGAGCACCCCTTCAAAATCTCAACAGCTATGGATTGAGCACCCCCTCCAAATCCTGCACCACTCCAGGTACTTCACCCGCCCACTTCCCCCCTCCCCCTGTGACCTGTCCTGTATCTCTTTCCCCCCCCCCCATGCTGTGACCTGTCCTGTGTCTTCCCCCCCCCTGCTGTGACCTGTCCTGTGTCTCCCCCCCCCCTGCTGTGACCTGTCCTGTGTCTCTCCCCCCCCCCTGCTGTGACCTGTCCTGTGTCTCCCCCCCCCTGCTGTGACCTGTCCTGTGACCCCCCCCCCCTGCTGTGACCTGTCCTGTGTCTCCCCCCCCCCCTGCTGTGACCTGTCCTGTGTCTCCCCCCCCCCTGCTGTGACCTGTCCTGTGTCTTCCCCCCCCCCCCCTGCTGTGACCTGTCCTGTGTCTTCCCCCCCCCCCCCTGCTGTGACCTGTCCTGTGTCTTCCCCCCCCCCCCTGCTGTGACCTGTCCTGTGTCTTCCCCCCCCCCCTGCTGTGACCTGTCCTGTGTCTTCCCCCCCCCCCCCTGCTGTGACCTGT
This sequence comes from Lithobates sylvaticus, assembly GCA_028564925.1. Classification (NCBI taxonomy): domain Eukaryota; kingdom Metazoa; phylum Chordata; class Amphibia; order Anura; family Ranidae; genus Lithobates; species Lithobates sylvaticus. The sequence continues at coordinate 31,991,300 of CM053026.1, read as the reverse complement.
CCTGTGTCCCATTCCCCCCCCCCCTGCTGTGACCTGTCCTGTGTCTTCTCCCCCCCCTGCTGTGACCTGTCCTGTGTCTTCCCCCCCCTGCTGTGACCTGTCCTGTGTCTTCTCCCCCCCCCCCCCTGCTGTGACCTGTCCTGTGTCTTCCCCCCCCCTGCTGTGACCTGTCCTGTGTCTTCTCCCCCCCCCCCTGCTGTGACCTGTCCTGTGTCTTTCCCCCCCCCCTGCTGTGACCTGTCCTGTGTCTTCTCCCCCCCCCTGCTGTGACCTGTCCTGTGTCTTCTCCCCCCCCCCCTGCTGTGACCTGTCCTGTGTCTTCTCCCCCCCCCCTGCTGTGACCTGTCCTGTGTCTTCCCCCCCCCCTGCTGTGACCTGTCCTGTGTCTTCCCCCCCCTGCTGTGACCTGTCCTGTGTCCCCCCCCCCTGCTGTGACCTGTCCTGTGTCTCCCCCCCCCCCTGCTGTGACCTGTCCTGTGTCTCCCCCCCCCCTGCTGTGACCTGTCCTGTGTCTCCCCCCCCTGCTGTGACCTGTCCTGTGTCTCCCCCCCCCTGCTGTGACCTGTCCTGTGTCTCTCCCCCCCCCCTGCTGTGACCTGTCCTGTGTCTTCCCCCCCCCCCTGCTGTGACCTGTCCTGTGTCTTCCCCCCCCCCTGCTGTGACCTGTCCTGTGTCCCCCCCCCCCCCTGCTGTGACCTGTCCTGTGTCTTCCCCCCCCCCCCCTGCTGTGACCTGTCCTGTGTCTTCCCCCCCCCCCCCCCCCCCTGCTGTGACCTGTCCTGTGTCTTCCCCCCCCCCCCCCTGCTGTGACCTGTCCTGTGTCGTCTCCCCCCCCCCCCTGCTGTGACCTGTCCTGTGTCGTCTCCCCCCCCCCCCTGCTGTGACCTGTCCTGTGTCTTCCCCCCCCCCCCCCTGCTGTGACCTGTCCTGTGTCTCCCCCCCCCCCCCCTGCTGTGACCTGTCCTGTGTCTTCCCCCCCCCCTGCTGTGACCTGTCCTGTGTCTTCCCCCCCCCCCTGCTGTGACCTGTCCTGTGTCTTCCCCCCCCCCCCTGCTGTGACCTGTCCTGTGTCTTCCCCCCCCCCCCCTGCTGTGACCTGTCCTGTGTCTTCCCCCCCCCCTGCTGTGACCTGTCCTGTGTCTTCCCCCCCCCCCCCCCTGCTGTGACCTGTCCTGTGTCTTCCCCCCCCCCCCCCCCTGCTGTGACCTGTCCTGTGTCTCCCCCCCCCCCCCCCCTGCTGTGACCTTTCCTGTCTCCCAAGTCAGTTGTTCTGCACCTCCTGTCACTTGTCCTGCAACACCCCCAATCACCTAGTCTTGCATTGTCTGTTATACCCCCCCCCCCCTCCATCCCCTCCATCCCCTCCATCCCCTCTTACCTGTCCTGCACTCCTCTCCTCCTCCCTTCCCTGACTTCTTCTATTGACCGGCTCTGATAATTCTCCACCCTGATCCCTACCAGATCCTGCACCCCCATCACCTATTCTTCCATCCAATGTCTGTCTGTTATCTGTCCTGCACCCCTCCCCTCCCTTCTATGGATAGACTCTGATATTTCACCACCCCGATCCCTTCCAAATCCTGCACTCCTCTCACCGGAGTTGTGCTCCTCTTCCGCCCCCCCCCCCCCAACCTGTACTGCTCTCTACTTAACTGCACTCCCATCTCATCTCCCTTCCCCTCCATCATCCCCTTCCCCCCCCCCCTTCCACTCCCCCCTTCCTCCTCCTTCCCCTCCCCCTTCCCCACCCTTCACCGCCCCCCCCCCCCCCCCATGGTATCGACCTTCTTTTTTTTTTTATATATATCTCTGACAATTTACACTTCACTTTACATATTGTACCTTCACATCAGTCCTGGCCTGTCACCCCCCCACTGATCGCCATCACCTCTCACCACCTCGTCCTCTAGTGCCCATCAGCTGTCATCCTGGTTACATAAGTCCAGTCTCTATACTGCACCCCCCCCCCCAATATGGTTCGCCTGATACCCCTGTTGTCCTGTGCACCCCCCCCCCCTGTATAGACCCCTTACTGTTGTCTACTGATATCCATCACCTGTTATCCCTATTATGTCATTTTACCCCTTTATCCCCCCCCCCCCCTTCTAGCATCATCAGCTGTTATTTTGGTTACAAAAAGTCTTCCTTCTTCTTTTTTTTTTTTTTTTTTTTTGTCGATTCCCTTTGTTCATTCTTCTACTTATCATTCATGGGACACCCCGGTGTCCTCCCTCTATGCAGACCCCCCCCCCTATACTTATATTATCACACCTGTTACCCCCATTTCATGTCATCTTACCCCTACTGGTCCTACCAATGGTCATCAGCTTTCACCTTGTTATGCAAGACCCGTCTATACTGGACCCCACCGATACCTCTACTAATACCCCCCCCCGTGTCCTTCCTCTGTATGGACCCCCTCCCCCCCCCTGCTACCTCTACTAATACCCCCGTGTCCTCCCTCTGTATGGACCCCTCCCCCCCCCCCCCCTGCTACCTCTACTAATACCCCCCCCGTGTCCTCCCCTCTGTATGGACCCCTCCCCCCCCCCTGCTACCTCTACTAATACCCCCCCCGTGTCCTCCCCTCTGTATGGACCCCTCCCCCCCCTGCTACCTCTACTAATACCCCCCCCCCCCCCTGCCCCCCCTCCCCGTGTCCTCCCCTCTGTATGGACCCCCTCCCCCCCCCTGCTACCTCTACTAATACCCCCCGTGTCCTCCCCTATGTATGGACCCCCCCCCCCCCCCTGCTACCTCTACTAATACCCCCCCCGTGTCCTCCCCTCTGTATGGACCCCTCCCCCCCCCCCCTTGCTACCTCTACTAATACCCCCCTGTGTCCTCCCTCTGTATGGACCCCTCCCCCCCCCCCCCTGCTACCTCCTACTTATACCCCCCCCCCGTGTCCTCCCTACCCCCCCCCCACCCCCCCATCCCGTCCCCCTCTGTATGGACCCCCCCCCCCTGCTACCTCTACTAATACCCCCGCGTCCTTCCTCTGTATGGACCCCCCCCCCCCCCGCTACCGTTACTAATTAATACCCCCGTGTCCCCCCTCTGTATGAACCAACCCCCCCCCCCCTGCTACCTCTACTAATACCCCCGTGTTCTTCCTCTGTATGGAACCCACCCCCTGCTGCCTCTACTAAACTAATACCCCTGTGTCCCTCCTCTGTACGGACCCCCGTACTTCCTCCTCATCTGTTACCCCTATGACATGTCCCCCTTCCACCCTTCTCTTCGTGTCCCATCTGCACCGGAAACTTCTTTATACACATCCCATTATTCAGTTATTATTCCCGCTCTCTATTTCCTCCATACTCCTCTCCTCCTTCGCTTGGCTTTTTATTAACCCCTTCCTTGCTTTCTGCAGGTACTCTACTATCCTCTGCTGGTTCACAACACACAACGCTGCTGATCACTGCCATTCATCATTGTCCCTTCCCCATTCCGTTCTCCTTTATTAGATCGTGTTCCCTTGTCCGCTTCCTGTACCCCTCTGCGCCCCTCCACACCCTGTGCCCCTCCACCCCTCCGCACCGGGTCACTCTTCATGGGACTTGCTGTCCTTTTTTAGTCTTAATACTTTTTAAGAAGTTGTTCCCCCCGTCCCCTGTGTACCTCTGTTACCCGTCACTTGTCTCAGCTATACTGAGAGCTGATCATCCTGTCATCCTGTAGTTCTTCACCCTTTTTTTCCTTTCTCTCATTCCCCTCTGCTCTCCCCGCTTAGTTGTCCCATACCCCTCCCTCTGCTCTCCCCCGCTCAGTTGTCGTCTCTCCCCGCTCAGTCCCCCCCCCCCCCCCTCTGCTCTCCCCGTTCAGTTGTCGTCTCTCCCCGTTCAGTTGTCGTCTCTCCCCCCTCTGCTCTCCCCGTTCAGTTGTCGTCTCTCCCCCCTCTGCTCTCCCCGTTCAGTTGTCGTCTCTCCCCCCTCTGCTCTCCCCGCTCAGTTGTCGTCTCTCCCCGCTCAGTTCCCTCCCCCCCCCCTCTGCTCTCCCCGCTCAGTTGTCATCGTCTCCCCGCTCAGTCCCCCCCCCTCTGCTCTCCCCGCTCAGTTGTCGTCTCTCCCCGCTCAGTTCCCCCCCCCTCTGCTCTCCCCGCTCAGTTGTCGTCTCTCCCCGCTCAGTCCCCTCCCCCCCTCTCCTCTCCCCGCTCAGTTCCCTCCCCTCCCCCCCTCTGCCCTCACTCCCCGCTCAGTTGCGTCTCTCCCCGCTCAGTTCCCCTCCCCTCCCCCCCTCTGCTCTCCCCGCTCAGTTGTCGTCTCTCCCCGCTCAGTTCCCCCCCCCCCCCTCTGCCCTCCCCCCCCACTCAGTTGCTCTCTCCCCAGCTCAGTCCCGACTCCCCCCCTCTCTCTCCCCGCTCAGTTGTCGTCTCTCCCCCGCTCAGTCCCCTCCCCCCCCCTCTCTGCTCTCTCCCCGCTCATCCCCTCCCCCCTCTGCAACAGGTTGTCGTCTCTCCCCGCCTCAGTTCCCTCCCCTTCCCCCCCTCTGCTCTCCCCGCTCAGTTGTTCGTCTCTCCCCGCTCAGTTCCCTCCCCCCCCCCCTCTGCTCTCCCCGCTCAGTTGTCGTCTCTCCCCGCTCAGTCCCCTCCCCCCCCTCTGCTCTCCCCGCTCAGTTGTCGTCTCTCCCCGCTCAGTCCCCTCCCCCCCCCCCTGCTCATCCCCGCTCAGTTGTCGTCTCTCCCCGCTCAGTCCCCCCCACCCCCCCTCTCTCCTCCCCCGCCCCCCCCGCCCCCCCCCCCCCCCCCCCCCCATCCCCCCCATCCCCCAGTCCCCCCCCCCCCCCCCCCCCCCCCCTCTCCCACCGCTCCCCCCCCCCCGTCCCCCCCCCGCTCCCCCCCCCCCCCCCCCCATCCCCCGCACCCCTCCTCCTCCCTCCCCCTCCCCCCCCCTACCCCTCCCCCCCCTTCCCGTCGCTCTCCCCCGCCCGCTCTCCCCGCTCAGTCCCCTCCCCCCCCTCTGCTCTCCCCGCTCAGTTGTCGTCTCTCCCCGCTCAGTCCCCCCTCCCCTCTGCTCTCCCCGCTCAGTTGTCGTCTCTCCCCGCTCAGTCCCCCCCCCCCTCTGCTCTCCCCGCTCAGTTGTCGTCTCTCCCCGCTCAGTTCCCCCCCCTCTGCTCTCCCCGCTCAGTTGTCGTCTCTCCCCGCTCAGTTCACCCCCCTCTGCTCTCCCCGCTCAGTTGTCGTCTCTCCCCGCTCAGTCCCCCCCCCCCCCCTGCTCTCCCCACTCCCACTTGGTTGTCATTTCCCCCCCCGCTCAGTTCTTGTCCCCTGTCCCCCCCCCCCCCCCTCTGCTCTCCCCGCTCAGTTGTCTCTCTCTCCCGTGTTCTGTGTTTCTTCTCTGCTCCTTCCTGCTCTCCCTGTTGTGTGTAATTCTTCTCCTCCTAGTGCCTCGCTTTTGCCAGGTGACTTGGAGGTCACTTCCAGCTATTAACCCCAATTTATTCTTCCTCAGGACTGCCCTATACGCCTCATGCCCTCCCACCGAGTGACTCCCCCCAGACGGAGGCCATGTCTCTTCTGTGTGTTCGAGGTGAGTGCCCCCCCCCCCCCCCGGTAATATTGGCCTCTTCCTTCTTATTAGGATCTTTCTAGGAAGAACTTCCTGTGCTCCGGCTTATTGGAATGATCTTCGCCCAGTGTGGGCTTTTTTATTTTTACAGTTTTGCTGAGGAGGATCACAGGGGTGCTTTTTATGGAATTCTCTATGAAATGTAATTTTCTGACACGTTTCTGAAAATGCTGTGTCTGGATTTCATCATTTTAGTGGCTGACCGAGAACATTTGCTGTGATCGTGGCAGCGAGTTGAAGGGCATTTCTAGAAGCAGAAGTCGGCTTTGGCAATTAGTGTTGCTCTCCAAATATGTTCTATAATATCCCCCCCCCCCCCCATAAACCTGTACAGAGAAAAGCAGGTGAATGCCTTGTGTAGGCCAGTGGTCTCCATACTGCCGGCCGGGGGGCCAGATGCGGCCCTTTGCTTGCTTTTTATCCAGCCCTGTGGGCATAATTCCTCTCCCCGTAACACCAAAGATGGGGCCCAATTCCCCCCAATGACGCCAACGATTGGGCCCCAATCCCCCCCCATGACACCAACGATTGGGCCCCATGACGCCAACGATTGGGCCCCAATCCCCCCCCCCCCCATGACACCAAAGATTGGGCCCAATGACACCAAAGATTGGGCCACAATTCCCCCCCCCCATATGACACCAAAGATTGGGCCACAATTCCCCCCCCCCCCATATGACACCAAAGATTGGGCCACAATTCCCCCCCCCATATGACACCAAAGATTGGGCCACAATTCCCCCCCCCCCATATGACACCAAAGATTGGGCCACAATCCCCCCCCCCCCCATATGACACCAAAGATTGGGCACAATTCCCCCCCCCCATATGACACCAAAGATTGGGCCACAATTCCCCCCCCCCCCATATGACACCAAAGATTGGGCCACAATCCCCCCCCCCCCATGACACCAAAGATTGGGCCACAATCCCCCCCCCCCCATATGACTCCAAAGATTGGGCCACAATTCCCCCCCCCCCCATGACTCCAAAGATTGGGCCACAATTCCCCCCCCCCCCCATGACACCAAAGATTGGGCCACAATCCCCCCCATGACTCCAAAGATTGGGCCACAATCCCCCCCCCCCCCATGACTCCAAAGATTGGGCCACAATCCCCCCCCCCCCCATGACTCCAAAGATTGGGCCACAATCCCCCCCCCCCCCCCCATGACACCAAAGATTGGGCCACAATCCCCCCCCCCCCATGACTCCAAAGATTGGGCCACAATCCCCCCCATGACTCCAAAGATTGGGCCACAATCCCCCCCCCCCCATGACACCAAAGATTGGGCCACAATCCCCCCCCCCCATGACTCCAAAGATTGGGCCACAACCCCCCCCCCCATGACTCCAAAGATTGGCCACAATCCCCCCATGACACCAAAGATTGGGCCACAATCCCCCCCATGACACCAAAGATTGGGCCACAATTCCCCCCCCCCCCCCCCCATGACTCCAAAGATTGGGCCACAATCCCCCCCCCCCCCATGACTCCAAAGATTGGGCCACAATCCCCCCCCCCCCATGACGCCAAAGATTGGGCCACAATCCCCCCCCCATGACTCCAAAGATTGGGCCACAATCCCCCCCCCATGACTCCAAAGATTGGGCCACAACCCCCCCCCCATGACGCCAAAGAATGGGCCACAATCCCCCCCCCCCCCATGACGCCAAAGATTGGGCCACAATCCCCCCCCCCCCCCAAAGATTGGGCCACAATCCCCCCCCCATGACGCCAAAGATTGGGCCACAATCCCCCCCCCATGACACCAAAGATTGGGCCACAATCCCCCCCCCCATGACGCCAAAGATTGGGCCACAATCCCCCCCCCCCCATGACGCCAAAGATTGGGCCACAATCAATGACCCCCCCCCCCCCCCCCCCCATGACTCCAAAGATTGGGCCACAATCCCCCCCCCCCAAAGATTAGGCCACATGACTCCAAAGATTGGGCCACAATCCCCCCCCCCATGACTCCAAAGATTGGGCCACAATCCCCCCCCCCCATGACTCCAAAGATTGGGCCACAATCCCCCCCCCCCCCCCCCCCATGACTCCAAAGAAAAGACCAAAAAAGGGCCACAATCCCCCCCCCCCCATGACACCAAAGATTGGGCCACAATCCCCCCCCCCCCCCATGACTCCAAAGATTGGGCCCACAATCCCCCCCCCCCCCATGACTCCAAAGATTTGGGCCACACATCCCCCCCCCCATGGCCAAAGAATCCACCCCCCCCCCCCATGACGCCAAAGATTGGGCCACAATCCCCCCCCCCCCCCCCCCACACATGCCCCCCATCCCATGAGCCCCATTGGACCCAAAAGATTGGGCCACAATCCCCCCCCCCATGACGCCAAAGATTGGGCCACAATCCCCCCCCCCCATGACTCCAAAGATTGGGCCACAATCCCCCCCCCCCCCATGACGCCAAAGATTGGGCACTACAATCCCCCCCCCCCCATGGGACAAACCCACCCCCAAGAAAAAATGGGCCACAATCCCCCCCCCCATGACGCCAAAGATTGGGCCACAATCCCCCCCACCGCCCCCACACCCCCCCCCCCCATGACGCCAAAGATTGGGCCACAATCCCCCCCCCCCCCCGCCCACACCCCCCCCCCCCCATGACGCCAAAGATTGGGCCACAATCCCCCCCCCCATGACGCCAAAGAATGGGCCACAATCCCCCCCCCCATGACGCCAAAGATTGGGCCACAATCCCCCCCCCCCCCCATGACGCCAAAGATTGGGCCACAATCCCCCCCCCCCCCCCATCACAATCCCCCCCCCCCATGACTCCAAAGATTGGGCCACAATCCCCCCCCCCCATGACTCCAAAGATTGGGCCACAATCCCCCCCCCCCCCCATGACACCAAAGATTGGGCCACAATCCCCCCCCCCATGACACCAAAGATTGGGCCACAATCCCCCCCCCCCATGACACCAAAGATTGGGCCACAATCCCCCCCCCATGACGCCAAAGAATGGGCCACAATCCCCCCCCCCCCATGACGCCAAAGATTGGGCCACAATCCCCCCCCCATGACGCCAAAGAATGGGCCACAATCCCCCCCCCCCAATGACGCCAAAGATTGGGCCACAATCCCCCCCCCATGACGCCAAAGATTGGGCCACAATCCCCCCCCCCCCATGACTCCAAAGATTGGGCCACAATCCCCCCCCCATGACGCCAAAGATTGGGCCACAATCCCCCCCCCCCCCATGACGCCAAAGATTGGGCCACAATCCCCCCCCCCCATGACGCCAAAGATTGGGCCACAATCCCCCCCCCCCATGACGCCAAAGAATGGGCCACAATCCCCCCCCCCCCATGACGCCAAAGATTGGGCCACAATCCCCCCCCCCCCATGACACCAAAGATTGGGCCACAATCCCCCCCCATGACACCAAAGATTGGGCCACAATCCCCCCCATGACACCAAAGATTGGGCCACAATCCCCCCCATGACACCAAAGATTGGGCCACAATCCCCCCCCCCATGACGCCAAAGAATGGGCCACAATCCCCCCCCCCCCCCCATGACGCCAAAGATTGGGCCACAATCCCCCCCCCCCCCATGACGCCAAAGATTGGGCCACAAGCCATCCCCCCCCCCCTGACGCCAAAGATTGGGCCACAATCCCCCCCCCCCCATGACTCCAAAGATTGGGCCACAATCCCCCCCCCCCCCCCCCCAATGACACCAAAGATTGGGCCACAACCCCCCCCCCATGACACCAAAGATTGGGCCACAATCCCCCCCCCCCCATGACACCAAAGATGGGCCACAATCCCCCCCCCCCATGACGCCAAAGAATGGGCCACAATCCCCCCCCCCATGACGCCAAAGAATGGGCCACAATCCCCCCCCCCCCCCCAAGACGCCAAAGATTGGGCCACAATCCCCCCCCCCCATGACGCCAAAGATTGGGCCACAATCCCCCCCCCCCCCCATGACGCCAAAGATTGGGCCACAATCCCCCCCCCCCCATGACGCCAAAGATTGGGCCACAATTCCCCCCCCCCCCCATGACGCCAAAGATTGGGCCACAACCCCCCCCCCCATGACGCCAAAGATTGGGCCACAATCCCCCCCCCCCATGACGCCAAAGATTGGGCCACAATCCCCCCCCCCCCCATGACCCAAAGATTGGGCCACAATCCCCCCCCATGACACCAAAGATTGGGGCCAAAGTCCCCCCCCCCCCCATGACGCCAAAGATTGGGCCACACTCCCCCCCCCCCCCCCCATGACGCCAAAGAATGGGCCACAATCCCCCCCCCCCCCCATGACGCCAAAGATTGGGCCACAATCCCCCCCCCCCCACCCATGGCGCCCAAAGATTGGGCCACAATCCCCCCCCCCCCCATGACGCCAAAGATTGGGCCACAATCCCCCCCCCCCCCCATGACTCCAAAGATTGGGCCACAATCCCCCCCCCCCCCCCCACACCCCCCCCCCATGACACCAAAGATTGGGCCACAATCCCCCCCCCCCCCCCCCAAGATTTGACCACAATCCCCCCCCCCCCCCAAGACGCCAAAAGATTGGGCCACAATCCCCCCCCCCCATGACGCCAAAGATTGGGCCACAACCCCCCCCCCCCCCATGACGCCAAAGATTGGGCCACAATCCCCCCCCCCCCCCCCCCCCCCATGACACCAAAGATTGGGCCACAATCCCGCCCCCCCCCCCCCAATGACACCAAAGATTGGGCCACAATCCCCCCCCCCCCATGACACCAAAGATTGAGCCACAATTCCTCCAATGACCTCAACGATGGGGCACACCTCCTCCCAAAGACATCAACTCCCAACCCCCCCAAATGACATCAACAATGGGGGCACAATTCCTCCCAAAGACACCAACAATTGGGACCAATGATGGAGCACAATTCCTCCCGCTGACGTGGTGAGCTTTTCTACTCCCATTGGACACAGTCTGGTCCTCCTAAAGACTGAAGGACTGTACACTGGTCCCCTGAATGGAAAGTTTGGACACCCCTGGTCTAGGAGATATCTGATACTCGGAGAGGGAGCCAGGACTTTGAGAAAAGGAATGTCAGCAATGGCGGGCTCTCACATAAAGTATGCTGAGTAAGTTGATTTGAGTTACGTGACCGCATTTTTGTGGCTTAAAAGAAAATATGCAGCGGTGTCATTGCGTGGATGTCTGTGAGGTGACGTTCCTTGTTGATGTGTTTTTTGTTTTGGCTGCGGAGTTCCCTAATTGTAGGGGACGGCCTAAGAATTGGGCGGCCTTGTGGAGCGCCTCCGCCCGCATTTCATCCTGTCCGCCCGCATTACAGATCATTCATGCCGCACTCTACACCTGAGTCACAGGGCTGGTGGGGTTCAGCAGTAATAAGGGGTGGAAAACATGACCGGTCGGGTCAGTCCACCCAGAACGGATACTTTACTTATAACTGCAGTCTGGCATGTCGGCCCGACTCTTGTATGTCCTGATGGTCCCAAAGTGAGATCTTCTGACCATTGTTCCTGACACTGTTCTTGTCCAACCCGGGGTTTTCTTCTTTTTAGTGTCCCCGACCATCTTTTGTGTGTGTGTGTTTTTTTTTTTTTTTTTTTTTTTTTTTTTAGCTACTCCTGTTAAATTCAAAATATAAAATCCAGCAGGGATGGTGGGAACCTCTTATAATGGACACAGCAGACCCGGGAAATCAGCACAGGGATGGTGAGAACCCCCATAATGGGTACAGCAGGTGTACAGACCTGGTAACCCAGCACAGGGATGGTGGTGGGGGGACTCATAATGGGCACAACAGGTGTATAGAATAAAACTCAGCACAGGGATGGTGGGAACCCCTCATAATGTTCACAGCAGGTGTACAGACCTGGAAGCTCAGCACAGGGATGGTGGGACCCCTCATAATGGGCACAGCAGGTGTACAGACCCGGGAACTCAGCACAGGGATGGTGGGAACCCTCATAATGGGCACAGCAGGTATACAGACCTGGGAACTCAGTTCAGGAATGGTGGGAACCCCTCATAATGGGCACAGCGGGTGTACAGACCCGGGAACTCAGTACAGGGATGGTGGGAACCCCTCATAATGGGCACAGCAGGTGTACAGACCTGGGAACTCAGTTCAGGAATGGTGGGAACCCTCATAATGGGCACAGCAGGTGTACAGACCTGGAAGCTCAGCACAGGGATGGTGGGAACCCCTCATAATGGGGCACAGCAGGTGTACAGACCCGAGAACTCAGCACAGGGATGGTGGGAACCCCTCATAATGGCACAGCAGGTGTACAGACCTGGGAACTCAGTTCAGGGATGGTGGGAACCCCTCATAATGGGCACAGCACGTTTACAGACCTGGGAACTCAGCACAGGGATGGTGGGAACCCTCATAATGTTCACAGCAGGTGTGCAGACCTGGAAGCTCAGCACAGAGATGGTGGGAACCCCTTATAATGGGCACATCAGGTGTGCAGACCTGGAAGCTCAGCACAGGGATGGTGGGAACCCCTCATAATGGGCACAGCAGGTGTACAGACCTGGGAACTCGGCACAGGGATGGTGGGAACCCCTCATAATGGCACAGCAGGTGTACAGACCTGGGAACTCAGTTCAGGGATGGTGGGAACCCCTCATAATGGGCACAGCAGGTGTACAGATCTGGGAACTCAGTTCAAGAATGGTGGGAACCCTTCATAATGGGCACAGCAGGTGTACAGACTTGGGAACTCAGCACAGGGATGGTGGGAACACCTTATAATGGGCGCAGCAAGTGTACAGACCTGGGAACTCAGTTCAGGGATGGTGGGAACCCCTCATAATGGGCACAGCACGTTTACAGACCTGGGAACTCAGCACAGGGATGGTGGGAACCCTCATAATGTTCACAGCAGGTGTGCAGACCTGGAAGCTCAGCACAGAGATGGTGGGAACCCCTTATAATGGGCACATCAGGTGTGCAGACCTGGAAGCTCAGCACAGGGATGGTGGGAACCCCTCAATAATGGGCACAGCAGGTGTGCAGACCTGGGAACTCGGCACAGGGATGGTGGGAACCCCTCATAATGGCACAGCAGGTGTACAGACCTGGGAACTCAGTTCAGGGATGGTGGGAACCCCTCATAATGGGCACAGCAGGTGTACAGATCTGGGAACTCAGTTCAGGAATGGTGGGAACCCTTCATAATGGGCACAGCAGGTGTACAGACTTGGGAACTCAGCACAGGGATGGTGGGAACACCTTATAATGGGCGCAGCAGGTGTACAGACCTGGGAACTCAGTTCAGGAATGGTGGGAACACCTCATAATGGGCACAGCACGTTTACAGACCTGGGAACTCAGCACAGGGATGGTGGGAACCCTCATAATGGGCACAGCAGGTGTACAGACCCGGGAACTCAGCACAGGGAGCTCACAAATAGTATTTTGAGAGATGTAAGAATCTGGCAGGTGGTATAAAGCTTCAACAGCTGGCAGAATTTTTTTTTAATATTTGGCTGTAGCAGGAGACGATGCTTTTTGCTGTAAAGGCAACAGTGAAGCATAGTGGAGGTTCCTTGCAAGTTTGGGGCTTCATTTCTGCCAATGGAGTTGGAGATCTGGTCAGGATCAGGTCGGGTTCACATGTGTGCGGCTGTGGGTTTGTGCCTGGGGATCATGTGCGTGTCTGTTCACCAGTTCACGTGCGATTCTGGTCTGAATTTTAGCCTGAATTCGCACCTGAACCGGACCCAAAGTCACACTGGACCCTTTTTTAATCTGGACCACCTCGGACACATGTAATAATAAGGCGCCATTGAGAGCCGGTCACACTCGCCTGTCATGCGAATTGGATGCAGGGAAACCCGCATTCAAATCGCATATGTGTGAACCTGGCCTCAATGGTGGTAAAAATGGTGCTGTTGACATCTGGGTAAACAGGAAGTGATGTCAGGTCACCACTTCTGGGTGACCATAGCAGAGGGTCGATCATGGCAGATTCAAGCTTTGTGTTTGTCTCTCTCTGACACGCTGGCTAGTCGCTTGGCTCTGCCGGTGGGACAGGAGAGCCTGAGAAAGCTGCGGGGGGTGCTGCTGCTTGTAAAAGCAATCCAGCGACTAGTTAGCCGCTAGGATTGCTTTTACAAGAGAGCTGACCGCCTGCTCTAAAAAAAAAAAAAAAAAATAAAAAAAAAGGTACCAGGATGATGCCTGGTATAACCACCCGACGTGCACCTAGATCTCCATGCATGCATACGTTCTTCTAGACCTGTCCCCTTCATAATAACTTTCTACTTGGCAGCAAAAAACTTTCCTTGCAGCCTTGCCCAGCGCCATTTGCAGCCTTGCCCAGCGCCATTTGCAGCTTGCCACATTTTAAATTTGCCGCCTAGAAAGACCGCGCTGCCGGAAAAGCCCGAGCGCCGCCCGAAAAGCCCGAGCCGTCTGTTCGGCTCCGCTCGCAGTCCCGCCTCCCTGCTGTTTCCCGGAAGCGAGAGCAGGGAGGCGGGACTGCGAGCGGAGACGAACAGTCAGATCGGTCTTTTTCGTCTGCGCTCATTTTTATTTGACGGCGGTCGCTATTTTTCAGCGCCGTTTTATTTTTTTTGTCACTTTTTTTTTTTTTTGGGGGGATCGGCATATAACACGCACCTATGACTTTCCCCCGATTTTAAGGGGGAAAAGTGCGTGTTATATGCCGATAAATACGGTAATTATTATATTTTTTTTTTTTTTTTTTGGTGGTAATTCTTTTATTTTCCAAAAGTTGCTCAAACAACGGAGAAATGAAGAAACGCAGCATAGTCAAATAACAATGCAAAGTACACATGCCGACCGGCCTAACATAAAATACTATAAATGATCAAATAAAGCAAATTGAATATGAAAATGGCCGCAATGTACACGGCCCGTTGGGCAGATCGAGCAATAGTAAGAGAAACCAATACCATACACTCGTGTGCTTGAAGCTATGCAGCTATAATTCAACAAAATGATACATTTGTACCGGGAAGTGCGCCTCCCGGTGGCCAGTTGGACCCAGAATGGGGGGGGGGGCAAAGGGATCGAGCTAATGCATACCAAGATATTCACATATCTGTAGGAAAAATGGCGCCCCGAACTGAGACCGGTAAATGGGGTGGGAAGTAGAAGGGAGAGGGAGAAGAATAGGAGGTAGTCATGAAGGGTACAATTGGAGGATCAAATGTCCTTTTTGTAGAGAAGGAGAAGAACAGGTCTTAAAAAAGAGAAAGATCTAGCCTCTCACCCAGGGAAGAGGACTAAGTTCAGGAGGTCAGCCAGGTTGCGAGACCTCTTGAAGATAAACATCCATGTACACAAAGTGTTGCCACGGTCTCCAGGTGTTGCGGGAGGTCTCCTCCATGTTGTGCAAAGTAGCAGTGAGGTCCTCCATGTCCATAAGTTCATTCACTTTGGAAACAGTTGGCCTTTTGAATAGAATTAGTATAGGAAGAGTCTACCAACTCTATCAATCTTGATGACTTCCTTTTTTAATTAGTCTAGGTTAGTTCTACGTGTTCGGGTTGAGGTCAGTCAAGTTCCTCCACCCCAAACCCGCTCATCCATGTCTTTATAGACCTTGCTTTGTGCACTGGTCTGAATCATTTGGTGTGGGGGGGTTGTTTTTCAGAGGTTGGGTTTGGCCCCTTAGTTCCAGTGAAGGGAACTCGTAAGGCGCCGGCATTACAAGACATTTTGGACAATTTCATGCTCCCAACTTTGTTGGAACAGTTTGTGGATGGCCCCTTCCTGTTCTAACATGACTATGGACCTTGTTTTGTACACTGGTGTGCAAAGACTTGGATGAGCGGGTTTGGGGTGGAGGAACTTGACTGCCCCCAACCCGATAGTCTGCACTCTTAATTCATCCCATAGGTGTTCTATCAGGTTGAGGTCAGTCCAGTTCCTCCACCCCAAACTCGCTCCTCCATGTCTTTATGGACCTTGCTTTGTGCACTGGTGGGCAGTCATGTTAGAACAGGAAGGGGCCATCTCCAAACTGTTCCCACAAAGTTGGGAGCATTAAATTGTCCAAAATGTCTTGGTATGCCCGACGCCTTAGGAGTTCCCTTCACTGGAACTAAGGGGCCAAACCCAACTCCTGAAAAACAACCCCACACCATAATCCCCACCCCCCCCTCCACCAAATGATTTGGACCAGTGCACAAAGCAAGGTCCATAAAGACATGGATGAGCGAGTTTGGGGTGGAGGAACTTGACGAGTCCTGACCTCGACCCGACAGAACACCTCTTTGGGAGGAATTCGAGCGGAGACTGTAAGCCAGGCCTTCTCATCCAACATCGGTGCCTGGCGTCACAAATGCCCTTCTGGAAGAATGGTCAAACATTCCCATAGACATCCTCCTAAACCTTGTGGACGGCCTTCCCAGAAGAGTTGAAGCTGTTATAGCTGCAAAGGGTGGGCCAACTCTATATTGAACCCTACGGACTAAGAAGCCATTAAAGTTTCTGTGTGTATATATAATTTATTATTGCAGGTGTCCCAATACTTTTAGTAATCTAGAGTCGCTCGCTCGATCTCTCGTCGATTGTAAGCTTGTGTTCACCTTTTTCACATTCACATTTCACGTTCACATTTTTTATTTTTTTATTTTATTTTTTTTAACTGGGTCACTAGAACATTCACCATTTTTACATTGCAGTGAGCATAACAGACACTTTCTGTTTAAATCCCACTCACCAATGTAGGAAATTGTAGGTAAAAAAACACATCAGAAATTTTGAACATTCCGAGGTCCTTCCTTCCTTGGGGGACCAGTCCCCCCCCCCTTTCAGTTGAGCTTTAAGAATCTGCTTTATCTTTGCGCGGTTTGCATGACATGTCACATTATACAGCATGACTTTCGGAAAGGCCGAATTATTTAAAAAGCTGTCCCTGAGCTCCAGTCAGTGACTTTGCCTAGGCTGAGATGATGTCATCAGTCTGCTACAGGCAGGAGGAAGCATTTCCTCAGTCTCTCCTCCCCCCAGAGATCACTGTGTACTTTGTAAGAAGTCACAAGGTGAGAGGCTACATCAGGGGTTGATCTGTGATCCTATAACAAGGCACCACTCCGAGCTGCTGCGCATGCAGCACCCGGCAACTCCCAGACTGTAACAAGGCGCCTATACTCCAGCTGAGCTCTTCCGGCCCAATAATCCATATTATCCGGCAAGAATGAATGGAGACGCTCAAACCGTCTGCTGCTACGTGTAAAAAAAGGTTCAGCTAGGGGCGTACTACACCCGCTTATTCATTTACCTCTTGCTGGATGATTGGGTCCCTTCTTTCTTTCTTTCTTTCTTTTCTGCTCCCTTCTTTCTTTTCTGCTCCCTTCTTTCTTTCTTTTCTTTCTTTCTTTCTTTCTTTTCTGCTCCCTTCTTTCTTTTCTGCTCCCTTCTTTCTTTTCTGCTCCCTTCTTTCTTTTCTGCTCCCTTCCTTTCCTGCTCCTTTCTTTCTTTCTTTCTTTCCTGCTCCCTTCCTGCTCCCTTCTTTCTTTCCTGCTTCCTTCTTTCTTTCTTTCTTTCTTTCTTTCCTGCTCCCTTCCTGCTCCCTTCTTTCTTTCCTGCTTCCTTCTTTCTTTCTTTCTTTCTTTCTTTCTTTCTTTCTTTCTTGCTTTCTTTATCTTTCTTTCTTTCTTTCTTTCTTTCTTTCTTTCTTTCTTTCCTGCTTCTTTCTTTCTTTCTTTCTTTCTTTCTTTCTTTCCTGCTTCTTTCTTTCTTTCTTTCTTTCTTTCTTTCCTGCTTCTTTCTTTCTTTCTTTCTTTCTCTTTCTTTCTTTCTTTCTTTCTTTCTTTCTTTCTTTTTCTTTCTTTCTTTCTTTCTTTCTTTCTGCTTTCTTTCTTTCTTTCTTTCTTTCTTTCTTTCTTTCTTTCTTTCTTTCTTTCTTTCTGCTCCCTTCTTTCTTTCTTTCTTTCTTTCTTTCTTTCTTTCTTTCTTTCTTTCTTTCTTTCTTTCTTTCTTTCTTTCTTTCTTTCCATATTATTATTAATAATAATATTTTTATTTTTTAAAATATCCAGCATACGCAGAGCAATAAATCACATTAGACAGATACATGCATCAAGCGACCCCAGCGAGTCCTCAACTAACCGGAAATCCAACATCCTTTCTTGTTTAGTATGAAGTGCACGGGGGTCACCTTTCCGAAAAACACCCGGCAATAACAAAAGCCACTCCGTTTACATCTAGGCATTGTCATTTTTCGGGTGTCTTTGTACAGGCGTTTTGAAGTTCAAAAGGTCACCAATTTAAAAGGATTAAAACGCCAGTAAACTTCCTAAAAAAAAAAAAAAAAAAAAAAAAAAAAAAAGAAGCTCATGTACTTTTTTGAGCGACAGGTGTTTTGCTTTAGGGGACAGAACACTCAGATGTGAACAGGGGCCATTGAAATGAATGGGATTTGTCTTGTTGGCCGTTTTTCAGGTGAGGCCTAGAGCAGAAAAACTTCTAGATGTGAACAGAGCCTAAAGTGAGGGGGGGGGGGGTCACCTCTCTTGGATTAGGTTGTTGCTCCCACCATGAATGCCCAGCATAAAGCATTTTTCACATGAAATCAAGTGAAAGGATAAGGTAAGGACTAGAGAGGGAATCCTCTTTCTCGCTATCTTCCTTCCGTCCTTCCACTCACTTCCTTTAACTTCCTCCCTCCCTCCCTCCTTCCCTCCCTCCTTGCTTCTTTCGCTTCTTTCGCTTCCTTCCTTCCTTCCTTCCTTCCTTCCTTCCTTTCCTCTTTATCCTTCCTTCCCTCCCTCCCCCTTTCGCTCTTTCCTCTTTATCCTTCCTTCCCTCCCTCCCCTTTTGCTCCTTCCATTTTTATCCTTCCTTGCTCCCTCCCTCCCCTTTCGCTTTTTTATCCTTCCTTCCTCCCTCCCCTTTCGCTCTTTCCTTTTTTTTTCCTTCCTTCCTTCCTTCCTTCCTTCCTTCCTTCCTTCCTTCCTTCCTTCCTTCCTCCCTCCCTCCCTCCCCCTTTCGCTCTTTCCTTTTTTTATCCTTCCTTCCTTCCTTCCTTCCTCCCTTCCTCCCCCCCCCTTTTCGCTCTTTCCTTTTTTTATCCTTCCTTCCTTCCTCCCCCCCCCTTTTCGCTCTTTCCTTTTTTTTTTTTTTTTTTCCTTCCTTCCTTCCTTCCTTCCTTCCTTCCCTTTCGCTCTTTCCTTTTTATCCTTCCTCCCCTTTTGCGCTTTTCTTTTTATGCTTCCTTCCTCCCTCCCCTTTCGCTCCTTCCTTCTTTTTATTCCTTCATTCCGTGCAAACAAGCTGAAAAAAAAAAAAAATCAATTGCAGACTGTGTGACCCCGCACGGGCTCACCCACTATCAGACCGGCACTTACCCCATCTGTCAGTGAGCTGTGGGATGGGCAGGCAACGACTCCTGCATCCTCCATGGTTCCCGTGCATCTCATCCTCCATTCCAGGCTGTTGGATCCTCTCCTCCTGTGTCGGCAGCGGCGGCGGAGGAGTCCAATCCTCCAGCTTCCTCCCCTGTGTGTCTCTTTCGCTAAAGCGCCGGCATCCAGTAGGATGTCCGGTGCTTTGGCCAATAGGGAAACTGGTCTCACTGACCTGCCTCCTGATTGGCGAGGAGGCACTGTGGTGTAAAAATTGCAAAAATGTATTTGCTATGGTCACACAACAGGGTGGGATCAGGGCGTACTCTCTGCGCCCCGAGCCCACCCTTTTTTGAAGCCTATTGGAGCCTCAGGCTCTAATCAGGTGCTTTTAATAAAAAAAAAAAAAAAAAAAACGCCCTCTCCCACGCTGCCATAGGAGTCTATGCGTCCTGAAAGTGGCTGGACACATGGATAGGGAGGCGGCGGCAGGGATTAGGGGGGGGGGCGGCGGCGCCCCTGCGCCCACAATGCATGGGCCGCCCCTGTTTGAGTCACTGTTGCTTTTCTATCATCTGGAACCAGTCTGCCCATTACTCCTCTGACATTAAGGCATTTTCCTCCACACAACTGCCGCTTACTGGAAATTTTCTCTTTTTTGGACCATTCTCCGAGAGATGGTTGTGTGTGAAAATCCCAGTAGATCAGCAGTTTTTGAAGTATTCAGACCAGCCTGTCTGGCACCAACAATCATGCCACGTTCAAAGTCGCATAAATACCCCCTGCCTTCTCCATTCTGATACTCGGTTTGAACTTCAGCAAGTTGTCTTCACCACATCTAGATTCCTAAATGCATTGAGCGGCTGCCAGGTGATTGGCTGATTTAGCAATTCATGTTACTAAGCAATTAAACAGGTGTACCTAATAAAGTGGGCGGGTGAGTGTGTATCATCTTGGAGTCCAGCTTTAAGGGCGATTTTGTTTTGGTGAATTCTCCAAATGTTCTCATAATTGGTGTGCTGAAGGTTTGTGTCGCCTCATTAGGCTGGAGAAAAGAGTCATCAACATTCCTGCCCTCCCACTCGGGTCATTATGTTTATCACCCCGGCGGACATGACTTTTTTTTTTTTTGCCCCGTCGCTTGTTCTAGAAGTGTGCTCTACATATTGAGAGCTGTCAGCCGCGCTCCTCCTCTAATTGGACGGTACCAGTGCTGTGGAAGAGGTGAAGGCTCCCTTCTTGGTTTGGGGGGGGTCATTAACCTCGTCCTTTCCAGGAATGTCAGTTTTGGAGTGTTGCGTCTCCCTCCTGACTCACGATGGAAATGATTGGCTGATTAAAGGAGGGGGGCTGCCAAGTGCTACGGTGGAGATGAGCGCAGTGGGAGGGGGCCCCCCCTTTCCCGTCACAATTTAAAACATTTTTTTAAAAAGTGATCTTGCGGGGAATCCACCGTAGAGACTACTTTTATCTTTTAAAGGGGTTGTAAAGGTTTGTGTTTTTGCATAGGATGCATTAAGGTGAAAAAACACCTGGCAGTGACCCCCCCCCCGCAGGGGCGTACCTAGAGCATTTGGCACCCAGGGCAGATCCAGACCCTGCACCTTATGACCCCTTTACATTACACATCCCCCTGCACCTCTGGACCCTATACATTACACAGCCCCCCCTGCACCTCTGGACCCCTTTACATTACACAGCCCCCCCTGCACCTCTGGACCCCTTTACATTACACAGCCCTCCTGGACCTCTTTACATTACACAGCCCCGTGCACTTCTGGATCTCTTTACATTACACAGTCCCCCTGGACCTCTTTACATTACACAGCCCCCTGCACCTCTGGACCTCTTTACATTACACAGCCCCCCCTGCACCTCTGGACCCCTTTACATTACACAGCCCCCTGCACCTCTGGACCCCTTTACATTACACAGCTCCCTTGCACCTCTGGACCCCTTTACATTACACAGCTCCCTTGCACCTCTGGACCCCTTTAAATTACACAGACCCCCCCTTCCCATTCAGTACGTCAGATCAGCACGGTGGCACATGCATCAAAGCTCCCCTCCCCCTCTGTACACAGAAATCGAGTGGAGGGTAAGGTGGCTTCACTTGGCTGTATCTGTGTGCTGTCGGGTGTGCTATTGAGGTGCCGAACACCGGTGACCAGGACCGCTCAGACAGCCCGCGTCTGCGAGAGGAGGGGATGGATGGTGCAGCGCTGTCACCCCACACACCCCCCCTCCCCCTTTGTATCGCCACTGTAGCTACCTCTCCCTGCTGCTCTTCTCTGCCTAAACCCACCCGGCGGCCCTGTCACTGCTTCAGTCACGGAGGGGGGGGCGCCGGCCTGACACCACCCCCCCAATGTGCAGCACCCGGGGTGGCCCACCCCCCACTTGGTAGGCCACTGCCCCCGTTTTTTTACTTATCTGAACCCTCAAACTTATCCCACGGGGACGCGCTCGCTCTCTGCCTGGGATTCTTGGTTCTTGATTGGATAGCGGAGCAGCCATTGGCTCCAGCTGCTGTCAAATCAAATCCAATGATTTGGGTGCCAGGGGGTGGGGCCTGCATGCAGCCTCCTATGGACGCCGAATGCTGGACTCCGGAGCGCACCTGCAAGGTAACCCCTGAGAAGAGCGATTCTCCTAGAGGGGTCATCGAATGTGGGGAGGAGCCAGGAGAGCCGCCGGGGGACCCCAGAAGAGCAGGTTCGGGGCCAAACGAGCTGCACATTGGAGGCAAGTATGAAGTATGACATGTTTGTTTTTGTTTTGTTCTTTTTTTTAAGAGAACCTTTTAGGGCTCTTTCACACGGGGCGGATCAGTGCAGATCCGCCCCGTGGATAGCCGCTTGCTCAGCGGGGATCGCCGGAGCAATCTCCACTTAGCAGGAAGATGACAGGTCCGTCTCTGCACTCCGTGCAGGGACGGACCTGTCAGAGCGCCGCTCTCCCCTATGGGAGATCGGGTGACGACGGACCGTAGAGTCCGTCGTCATCCGATCCGCTCTGCAGATGGATGAAAAAAATGGGGTTTTCCTCCGTCTGCAGAAACGGAGCATAGCGGGCACGGACGAGATCGGGTGTCAGCGGATGCTCATCCGCTGACACCCGCTATCCCATAGGGATACATGTATGTCCGTTTTTCATCCTAAAACGGAAGGATGAAAAACAGACATACGGTCCGTCAGTGTGAAAGAGCCCTTAGTGTGACACTAAGGTTCTCTTAAAAACAAACATGTCATACTTCATACTTGCCTCCACTGTGCAGATCGTTTAAAGAGGAACGCACGCTGTTCCTGAAAATACAGGGGTTATGGCAGCTAGCTGCTGCCATAACAATGGTATTTAGCATCAAAGTACTGATGTATCGCGATTTACGTGAAGTGGTTAAAGATCAACAAACGCATTCAGCCCTTTTTTTTTTTTTTTTTTTTAAAGCGGCAGTAAAGAATTGTTGGTCCTCCTTCTTCTTTTTTTTTTCCCGCAAAAAATTAAAAACGCAGAGGCGATCAAATGACATCAAAAGAAAGCTCTATTTGTGGAGAGAACGGACATCAATTGTATTTTATGTACAGCGTCGCTGTAGTTTTGTAAATTACAATAACGCAGTGCCAAGCGGGGGGGGGGGGGGGGGGGTAATATATAATATCTCTATTTTAAAAATAAAAAGTCGGTTTTCGGTCACGCGCGTCCTGAATTTTCACTTTCGGCACCAACATTTTCATTTTGGCTCTACTATGAGGAATTCTGATTGGATGCCAGGGAGATACGGCTGATCGCCCTCGCGTCGTTCACTGAATGAAGCTCGCGGTTTGGATGTGAATAGCGTGTGGCAGGGAATCGGGAGTAATCCCGGGAATTGTGCGGAGATAAAAAAAACAAAAAAAAAGCAGCGTTTTTGTGTCCTTTCTTTCCATTTAAAGACATTTAATCCTCTTATCTGCGGAAGCTCTGAGCCGCTGTCCTAGAACCTCCCCGACCTTCTATCTGCTTACAGAGCCGCTCCCTGAGTCCTCTGTGCCCTGGACGGGGCCCCGCTCTGCCCCAGGCTGATACATGGTGTCATGTGCAGGAAGTGTGTGCACTGCTGTCACTGATTTACAGCAAACCCCAGAGGGGACAAGGCCGGAATCGTAGTCCTACTGGTCTCCCAGTCGGAGTCGGTAAAGCTGCAGACACGAGTTTCCGTGTTAGTGGCCGGGCAATGATCTGTGAATGTTCATCGCTGTCTGTACGGCCCTTTCACACAGGCGTGCTTTTCCAAGGCATCAAAAGGGCATGAAAACTGTTAGCGCTGTTTATAATTCTACAGGGTGTCCGCTGTGTGCAGAATGGCGTACAGCGCCTTGAAAAAGTATTCATACCCCTTAAAAAATGTTAACATTTTGTCATGTTGCAACCAAAAAATTTATTTTATTGGGATTTTATGTTATGGACCAACACAAAGTGGCAAATACTGTATTTATTGGCGTATAACACGCACCCCAAGTTTAGGAGGGCATTTTAAGGAAAAAAAAGTTTTAGGAGGGAAGTTTAGGGGAAAAAAAAAAAACTTACATTTAATCGTCATTTGCAGCCCTGCCCAGCGTCATTTGCAGGCTTGCCCAGCGTCATTTGCAGCCCTGCCCAGCATCATTTGCAGCCCTGCCCAGCGTCATTTGCAGCCCTGCCCAGCGTCATTTGCAGCCCTGCCCAGCTTCATTTGCAGCTTGCCCAGTGTCATTTGCAGCCTTGCCCACGTTTAAATTTCCGCCACCGAGACAGACCGTGCGAGCGCCGCCGAAAAAGACCGAGCCGACTCTTCGGCTCCGCTCGCAGTCCCGCCTCCCTGCTGTTTCGGGAGCGAGCGGGAGCCGAAGAGTCGGCGCGGTCTTTTTCGGCGGTGCTCGCTATTTTTTTGGCGCCGCTCGATTTTTTTTTTTTTTTTTTTTTTTTTGGGGGGGGGGGGTCGGCGTATAACGCGCACCCACGACTTTCCCCCGATTTTCAACAATGCCCATTTGCAGCCTCACTGTGCCCATTTGCAGTCATAGGTCCCCTGAACTTTAAAACTCGGAAGTTAATGGTTCCTAGATGGCCCCTAGCTGCAGACAAATTTGGGGTCTCCTTTTTTTTTTTTTTTTTTTATATTTGAAAAGTGTGGGGTGCATTTTGTATTTAGCCCCCTTTACTCAGATACCCCTAACTAAAATCTAGTGGAACCAATTGCCAAAAGTCACCTAATTGGTAAATAGAGTCCACCTGTGTGTAATTTTCATCTCAGTATAAATACAGCTGTTCTGTTGAAGCCCTCGGAGGTTTGTTGGAGAACCTTAGCAAACAAAAAGCATCACGAAGGCCAAGGAACACACCAGACAGGTCAGGGATAAAGTTGTGGAGAAGTATAAAGCAGGGTTGGGTTATAAAATAAAAATATCCCAAGCTTTGAACATCTCACGGAGCTCTATTCAATCCATCATCCAAAAATGGAAAGAGTATGGCACAACTGCAAACCTATTAAGACATGGCCGTCCACCTAAACTGACCGGCCGGGCAAGGAGAACATTATTCAGAGAAGCAGCCAAGAGGCCCATGGGAACTCTGGAGGAGCTGCAGAGATTTACAGCTCAGGTGGGAGAATCTGTCCACAGGACAACTATTAGTCGTGCTCTCCACAAATCTGACCTTTATGGAAGAGTGGCAAGAAAAAAGTAATTGGTGAAAGGAAGCCGTAAGAAGTTCAGTTTTGCAGTTTGGGAGAAGCCACGTGGGGGGCATGTGGAAGAAGATTCTCTGGTTAGAGGAAACCCAAAATTTAACTTTTTGGCTTAAAAGCAAAACACTATGTATGGCAGAAAACTAGCACTGCACATCACCCTGAACACACCATCCCCACCGTGAAACATGGTGGTGGCAGCATCATGTTGTGGGGATTCTTTTCTTCAGCAGGGACAGGGAAGCTGGTCAAGAGTTGATGGGAAGATGGATGGAGCCAAATACAGGACAATCTTAGAAGAAAACCTGTTGGAGTCTGCAAAAGACTTGAGACTGGGGTGGAGGTTCACCTTCCAGCAGGACAACGACCCGAAACATACAGCCAGAGCTACAATGGAATGGTTTAGATCAGGGATATGCAATTAGCGGTAGTCCAGCTACTAGTTGCAAAACTACAAGTCCCATCATGCCTCTGGGCGTCTGAGATTTTGGTCCATAGTGACATGATGGCATCATGCAGTTGGTGCAGATTTGTCGGCTGCACATCCATGATGTGACTCTTCCATTCCACCACATCCCATTGGATTGAGATCTTGTGACTGTGGAGGCCATTGGAGTACACGCAAGGGCAGGCAACCTCGGCACTCCATCATGCCTCTGCCATCATGCCTCTGGCTCTAGGAGTCATGCCTGTGATTGTCAGGGTCTTGCAATGTCTCCTGGGACTTGTAGTTTCGCCACAGCTAGAGGGCCGAGGTTGCCTACCCCTGGAGTACTGTGACCTCATTGTCATGTTCAAGAAACCAGTGGTGAGATGATTTGAAACACCGGTCCATATGATCCCTATGGGCGGCTGGATGTAAACAGATGTACATCTACTGATATTCCTTCTGGTCTGCAGAAGCAAACCTGGTCGCAAACTTTTGTGATCAGTCCGTTGACCCCGACGCACATCCGATCTGGACACCCATAGGGGTACTTCGCAGTCCCTTTTTGATCCCTCTTATCACAAGTCAAAAATGGTTTGACGGAATCTCAGTGACCACATGGTACAGGGAAAAAAACCTGAAATGTGGAATTGCATATGACTTTGTATTCAGGGTGCAGGATCTGTGGAAGCCGTCAGTGACTTGGAATAAGCATGTAGCTAGTGAATTTTGGAAACCTTACCACTGCACATGCAGGAGCTTGTGTGCCATTTCGTGAATGGTCGCGCAGTCTCCTGGGACATGTAATAGGCCTCAGATCTCTGTTATGCCCTTACAAGCATCTGATTACATCAATATCCGTGTGATCAGATGCTTTCACAATTTGGTCGCCGACCATATTCTGTAGCGTGTCGGCAGTCGCCAACCATCGCTTGTAGCCACTGGCGGCTGGTGTTCACTATTTTTGGTGGGGACGACACAACCAAAACTGTCCAAACCCCCCCCCCCCCCACTTTATGGAGCGGCCGCCACTGCCTGTAGCATTATGCTCGTATACAACAAAGTTTGACTATCTTCTGTCTCCTACAATGAATATTCAGTGAATTTTATGTGCGGCCCTCTGTTGAGGTCGGGGCCACTCTTGAGTTCCCCATAGCAAGAAATTTGACTATCGCTGAGCTTGCCCTTTTCTCCCCGGCTTGACTGTCCCAGCCCATCCCCTTAATTCAATTTCCATATTTTTTTCGATAATTTGAGGCCCAGCGTCGCATGTGGCTGTTACTAGACATGTGTATTCGTTTTTGTCCGAATGCATTTCCGTCCAAATTTCTGGTATTTTACGTTATCGTTTTAACAAACGATAACGAAAGTGCAGAATCTGAAAACCGAAAGATCCGATTATAAACGAAAGCTTTATTTTCGTTTTCGTTGTGACAACAGTTCGATATAGATAGGAGATTCAACGCTGACAACACTAACAATCTGTGTCTTTTGAACATGTGTTCGAATGTGCCTAACCTTAACTCTATTAGTCCAAGATGATTTGACGTAGAGAGGAAAGATTTGACGAAGAGAGGAAAGATTTGACGTAGAGAGGAAAGATTTGACGAAGAGAGGAAAGATTTGACGTAGAGAGGAAAGATTTGACGTAGAGAGGAAAGATTTGACGTAGAGAGGAAAGATTTGACGTAGAGAGGAAAGATTTGACGTAGAGAGGAAAGATTTGACGTAGAGAGGAAAGATTCGACGTAGAGAGGAAAGATTTGACGAAGAGGGGAAGAGAGGAAGAGAGGACAGATTTGACGTAGAGAGGAAGAGAGGACAGATTTGACGTAGAGAGGACAGATTTGACGTAGAGAGGATAGATTTGACGTAGAGAGGACAGATTTGACGTAGAGAGGAAAAGAGGAAAGATTTGACGTAGAGAGGACAGATTTGACGTGAGGAAAGATTTGACGTAGAGAGGAAAGATTGCTGCTGGAATTGGGTGGAATTGCAGCTAAACTATACAGAGTCTTACAGTTTAGCTGCTCCGTCGAATCTTCTTTGAACATTCGACACACCATAAGCCTTCAATGACAAATTCGACCTTAATTCATCTGGATTTTCGGACGAATGCAATTTTTGACGAAAAACTAAATAAATAAAAATGAATTTCGGGAGTAACTAAATACATTTATTTTTCGGACGAAAACGAAATTCCGAAACGAAATATTTCAGTGTGCACATGTCTAGCTGTTACCTAGAAATGCCCACTTCTCCAGACTGACATCCCGCCAATCAAGACGTTTTGATATGATGGCTGCTGTTATCTATTGCACATCAAAAGCTAATTTGCGCCCCTCTGATTTAGTTTCAGTTTGTTTCTGCAGCCTGACTTTCTCTTGGCACATGGCTAAGCCCTGCCAACTGCCATTCAACTCTCCAATAAGATGACCTTTTACTTGCCAATAAGGGCATCAAGTCGGGCAAAGTCAGACCCCAGTAGGGTCTCGGAAGGAACCACGAGGAAAAGGTTTCCTTGTTGCTCATGGTTCAGTCCAGCTACCCTTTCTATGTGATGGCACCATTCTGGATCCAGCAGGCCTATGAGAAGCTCCATTGTCATGCTCCATACAAACCTTCCGTCTCAAGGCTTTCCGTTGCAGCATCACCTCTCTGGTCCTCAAGCTTTGGGCTTGTCTGTTCTTCCTCCACTGTGTTCTCAAATGCTTAACACGCATACGCCGCTCACAGCTGCACTGGCTCACTCTGACTCTTGGGTACCCTCTATCTCACCAGGTGGAGACTTCCTCTGTGTCCTCGGTGGGTCCCGAGCTACCACCAGCTCCCATAACCAAATCCTTGTACACACCTGCACAATCAGTAGGTGCTGGTTGCCACCAAAACATGGATCTAGGTTTGGAGGCTTGAACCCCCCCCCCCCCTCCCGGACTCTCCAAAGCCTCTGGGGTTCAGGACCCAAGCCAGGACTTGCCAAGTCCTCAGATATCTGACAAGCCAGTTTCCCCCAGTGTAGAGCCCTGAGCATCCATGTGCTCTCATAACAAAACCCTTTGTACACATTTGCACAATAAGTAGGTGCTGGTTACCATCAAAACAAAAAACCTAGAGACGGGAGGCTTCATCCCTCCCCAGACTCCTACAAAGGCTCTGGGCTCCAGGACCCAGTAGGATTTTCCAAGCCCTCAGAAATCTGATAAGCCAGTCTGCCCACCTCCACCGCCTAACCTCCCCCCCCCCCCCCGTGTGGAGTCCCAAGCCACCATCCACTCCCATATCAAAACCCTTGTACGCATTTGCACATCAGTAGGTGCTGGTCATCAACAAAATCTTGACCTATGGTTGAAGGCTTTATCCCTCCCAAGACTACAAATCCTCTGAGCTTCAGGAACCAAACCAGGACTTGCTAAGCCCTCAGAAAATGGACGGCCCAGTTTTCTGCCGATTTAGAGCCCCGAGCTACCATCCACTTTCATGACAAAACCCTTGTACACCTCTGCATAATCAGTAGCTGCTGGTTATCACCAAAACCCAGGTTTTCCCGAGCCCCCAGAAAATTGACAAGCCAGTTTTCTCCCAGTGTGAGCCCTTAGGTACCATCTGCTCTCCTCACAAAACCCTTCTACGCACTTTCACAATCAGTAGGTGCTGGTTATCACAAACGTGGACCTAGGGTTGGAGGCTTCCTCCCTTCCAGGACTCGACAAGAAGGCTTTTGGACCCAAATAAGGAATTTCTAAGCCCTCAGAAAACTGACATTCTAGTTTTCTCCTGATTGCAGAGCCCCCAGCTATCATCCACTCTAACAAAACCCTTGTACAAACTTACACAATCAGTAGGTGCTGGTTATCACCGAAACCAGGATTTTTCCATATCCTCAGACTGAAAACCCATTTTTTTTTTCTCCCGATGTAGAACTGTCATGGCTGGGCTCAGCCCTTCCTTCTCAAAGCTGGCCCCTCAGCTGTCGGCTAATTGCCAGCTCGTATCTCTCCACAGTGACTCACCTGTTGATGATATCCTGCTTGTCAGTCCTGCCTACTTAAGCCGTCCAGTCCGGATGATCGCTGCCTTCACTTGGTCACATCTCTAGAGACTCTCCTGTGTTCCTGTTAAAGACTTGCTTGCCTGACATTCCTTCTGACTCCAGATCCTGCTTGCTGTTCTACTACGCTCATCTCTGGCTCCCTGACGTTTTTGGCTTGTCTGACTATCCGTTTCGGTTCCTGGACTTTGGCTATGTTTTGACTAGATTTACTCTGTTTTACCTTTTTTTTTTTTTTCTTTAT
Organism: Lithobates sylvaticus; assembly: GCA_028564925.1. Lineage (NCBI taxonomy): Eukaryota > Metazoa > Chordata > Amphibia > Anura > Ranidae > Lithobates > Lithobates sylvaticus. The sequence goes on along the minus strand of CM053026.1, from coordinate 31,961,988 downwards.
TATTATTATTAAACAAGTGTTATTTAAAGTGGTAAACCCTTACAGACCACTTTATTCTACAGGTAAGCCTATAAGAAAGGCTTACATTTAACTACCCAGGATATCTCCTAAACCTGCACGGTTTAGGAGATATCCCCTGTAATTGCATGTGCCGACGTCATCGGCACTGAAGCAATGGCACGTATGTGCCGTTGCTTCAGTTGGACTGTGCCACTACCGGCGGCTCCCACGCGCATGCACGGGAGTGATGTCATCGCGGCTCCAGCCAATCACGGCGTCGACGCCGTGATACCCTGAAGTAACCCCCGGGAGTGATGTCGCCAGCTGTTGCTGTGTACAGGCACCGCAGCGAGGGCTTCGATCTTAGATGAGTATTACATAATGAGCTAGTATGCTATGCATACTATCAGTAGCTGCTGGTTACCCCCATCCTATGGACCTAGGGTTGTAAACTTCATCCCTCTCATGACTTTACAAAGTCTCCAGGCCCCAAACTATGACTGGCCAAGCCATCAGACAATTGACAAGCCGGTTTTCTCCTGAGAAGACATTCATCCTGGAAACCCTCACCCTGTATAGGTGAGAACCCTAGGGGACCGCAGTCTTGCTCATGGGCCTAGTTTGACTAAACTGAACCTGAAATGCCATTTTACCATGTGACCTAGCACTCCCCATACCCATCATGTAACATAAGGGCCTATCTAAATAATGCATCCAACCAAACCTTTGTACTAGATAAGTTATTGGTGTACCGTATATACTCTAGTATAAGCCGAGTTTTTCAGCACATTTTTTTTATTTTTCTGCTGATAAGGCCCCCCTCGGCTTATACTCAAGTCAAGCACTTCTGCAGTAGAGAATTACATTTTCCGACCCAAATTTGGGCCCCGTATCTCGGGGTCACTTGGTGCTAAGAACCCCAATTTGGTGTGCTAAGCCAGTGGAACTAGCACTACAACATATCCAAATATGGGGTTCCTAGCACTAAGTGGCCCCCGAGATACGGGGGCCCAAAGTCGGTTTGGAAAATGTCATTCTCTGCTGCAGAAAAGTGCTTTACATTTTCCGAACCGACTTTGGGGCCCCGTATCTCGGGGGCCACTTGGTGCTAGGAACCCCATCTTGGATATGTTGTAGTGCTAGTTCCACTAGGATTGCACACCAAATTCGGGGGGTTTCTAGCACCAAGTGACCCCAAGATACAGGGCCCCAAATTCGGTCAACTGTGTTCATCTGCAGCAATGTCATTTCGTGACCCTTTGGGTCCAGAGACTCCAAATTTTGGCTGCAGCTAGGGGGGCATCTAGGAACCCTTAACTACCAAGTTTGAAGTTCGGGGGACCTATGGCTGCAAATGGCACAGTGAGGCTGCAAATGGGCATTGTTGACCCTCTTTTCCACTTATGCCCCGTACACACGGTCGGATTTTCCGACGGAAAATGTCCTATCGGACAATGTTGTTGGAAATTCCGACCGTGTGTGGGCTCCATCGGACTTTTTCCGTCGGATTTTCCGACGGACAAAGTTTCATCTCCTGCTCTCAAATTTTCCGACAACAAAGTCCTATCGGACTTTTTCCGATCGTGTGTAGCGAATTCCGACGGACAAAGTGCCACGCATGCTCAGATCACATTACAAGACCAAAGCTATTGGCTACTAGCCTCTACGTAGTCCCGTCGTACGCAACGAACGTCACCACGTTCAGAATGATCGGATTTTCCGACAACTTTGTCCGACCGTGTGTATGCAACACCAGTGTCGGACAAAATCCGATGGATTTTGTGGTCGGATTTTCTGACCGTGTGTACGGGGCATAACAGTAGCTGCGCATTTCTCACCCTAGGCTTCTACTCGAGTCAATACGTTTTCCCAGTTTTTTTGTGGTAAAATTAGGTGCCTCGGCTTATATTTGGGTCGGCTTATACTCGAGTGTATATACGGTATCTTTCTTCTCTGATCTCTGAAGAGTCTTAAACTGATGCCTTTGACACAAGCCCCGTTGTACGGAGGTGTTTTAGGCTCTTCGGGACATGGCTATTCCTAGTCGCGCTGATACCTCAAAGATCTTTCATGTGTAGAAGGTATATTGTGACCGTTCTTGGCCGTTCCGTGCACGGTTCCCTTCGGAGCTTCATATAAAGATTTGTATTGTGTATCTCTACAACTTGCTGCGCTTGTCTCCGAAACCGTTCACCTTGTTGCATTATTGTCACGTATTCCCAGCTACAAAAAAAAAAAAAAAAAACGCACACCTGGAGTTACAGTTTTTGAAGAGATCTGTTGCATTTACATTGGCGGCTGTGATGTTTGATGAATAATTCCCTGCGGAGAGCTTTTCAGTCGGAGTCCTTAATGCCCAGCATTGGATGTGAAGAGGAGAATTCAATTGGCAGAACATCATAATAATAAGAAGAGGCCTCTTTGAAGAACGTGACTCTGATATATAGAGAGCCATTGTCGGCGTTCGTTGAATCGCAGTGGCCTCGTGCTTTGCTGACCGTTGAAAGCCCTTCTACTGCGGGAGGTAAAATTTTCATTAAAGCCACAGAAGAGGCCGTGGGGTTACTGCCTGGATTAATGATCTTCTGCCTGCAGAAAAGGCGATTTAGAACTTTGTTCAGGAGGGGATTATCATGTGTTTTTTTTCTGAGAATATCGGCAAGTCGTGCTCTGCGCCTTCTGCTCTTCTTTTTACCTGCGATTGTATGAAGGGTGGAATATGGGGGGCTCCTAGACTTCGCTGTACCCACGCAGGGCGCAACAGCAGGGTGAATTAAAGCGGTAATAAATCCAAAAGCAAAGACTTTTTATATTGCAGCTTACCAATTCTTAGATGTGGTGGCTGCATTCGTTTTTTTTTTTTTTCCTTTTTATAAGCATTCTTTCCTTTTTATTTCCACCTGATGATCCAGCCAGTAAAGTCTGCTTTTTAAAAGAACAAGCTGTCCAGCAGAATGTATCAGGTACATATGTAGCACAGCCTCCTAGAGGACTGCTTTGAGTTACCTGGTCATCTGCACGGCCGTGACCTAGTGAACATTCCAGCCCACCTGACACTCTGGGTTCAGACATCCTTGTATGCTGTAGCGGTATTCAGGGTGTGGGGTCCAGGAGTGCGTTACATACAGACGTCTGGGTCCAGGAGTGCGTTATGTACAGAGTGCGGGGTTCAGGAGTGCGTTATGTGCAGAGTGCGGGGTTCAGGAGTGCGTTATGTGCAGAGTGCGGGGTTCAGGAGTGCGTTATGTGCAGAGTGCGGGGTTCAGACATCCTTGTATGCTGTAGAGCAGGGATATGCAATTGGCGCACCTCCAGCTGTTGCAGAACTACAATTCCCATGAGGCATAGCAAGACTCTGACAGCCACAAGCATGACACCCAGAGGCAGGATGGGGCTTTTGCAACAGCTGGAGGTCTGCTAATTGCATATCCTTGCTGTAGAGAGGTCTAAGAATATTTTACTGGAACCAATAAAGAAGAAGGTTGTTACAAAAGGGAGGGAGTGGATCTGCTGAGTTTTGGCAACAGCGCCAACTCGGCAAAAGAATTTCTCCAAAAAGGCACGAGACAGTATTAAAAAAGACAATACTGTATAAACACTTGAGAAATAGCTGTAACCTCCTTTTTGGGAGGTAACCCTAACTGACTGTACTGACACTCTGAAAGAGATGGAATCTGGCCAACCTATACTGCTATCATTAGGAGGGAGAGCAGTTTTAAGAATAATATAAAGAGGGCCCTTTTATCAGTAATGGCAATAAAGTCCACGTTGCAGATCTGATGTTCTTCACCGGTACGTAGAAGCTCGTTAACTGTAAGGTGTAGTGGTAAACTGTGGATTTCTTGTAGTGTGGAAGGCGAGAGTTGTCCTAAGCACAATATTCAAATAAATTCAGTAAAGTATTCCTGGTGTGGAGATGTGTCCCAGTGTAACTGTGAAAAAGGATGAATAAAGGTTGGGCGTTTTGCCCTCTCACCAAGACCAGACCGCTCTGCTGTCTTCCGGGCAGGAACTCGTGTAGCGACACTCGTGCAGCAGGTCCGCTGTCTTGATCTCCCGATGTGAAGCTTGACACACACCGAAAGGCAGACGACTGGAGTGGTGCTGGAAGGATGGCCTGTATTGCACAGAGTGCTATGGACAGTGGTCTGCGGGGGCCTGTAATGTACACAGTGCTCTGGACGGTGGTCTGAGGAGGCCTGTAATGCACACAGTGCTCTGAGCGGTGGTCTGAGGAGGCCTGTAATGCACACAGTGCTCTGGGCGGTGGTCTGAGGAGGCCTGTAATGCACACAGTGCTCTGGACAGTGGTCTAAGGAGGCCTGTAATGCACACAGTGCTCTGGACGGTGGTCTGAGGAGGCCTGTAATGCACACAGTTCTCTGGACAGTGGTCTGCGGAGGCCTGTAATGCACATAGTGCTCTGGACAGTGGTCTGCGGAGGCCTGTAATGCACACAGTGCTCTGGGCGGTGGTCTGAGGAGGCCTGTAATGCACACAGTGCTCTGGGCGGTGGTCTGAGGAGGCCTGTAATGCACACAGTGCTCTGGGCGGTGGTCTGAGGAGGCCTGTAATGCACACAGTGCTCTGGGCGGTGGTCTGAGGAGGCCTGTAATGTACACAGTGCTCTGGGCGGTGGTCTGAGGAGGCCTGTAATGCACACAGTGCTCTGGGCGGTGGTCTGAGGAGGCCTGTAATGCACACAGTGCTCTGGATGGTCATCTGAGGAGGTCTTTGATGCTGCACAGTGCTAAGCACGCTGCGGATGCTACCTTGTTTGCCGGAAAGGGAAACACTCACGGCTTTACAGGCGACGCTTCGAGGAAACTGGAAGTTCACGTGGGTTTCACATTTTCGTTCCGTTTTCATTTGTTGACAAAAATTGGGAATTGATTTTCCTCCTAGATTTTTGTCAATTGATGAAAATGTAGGGTTATTTTCCATTTTTAGTTTTCGTCACTGGAAACGTGTCCCTGGGGAAAATTGATGTCCAAAAATGTTTTTGTCAACGAAATTAACAGTGTTAAAGGTGCTGATCAATGTGCATTATTGCTATAGGTGCGTTTATTGCAGTGTTCGTATTTTGAGCAAGTGTGAACACGCCATGAATGCACCTATGGGTGATTACTGAGTACACATCAAAAGTGATGATTTCTTCCATAAAAAAAAAATAAAAAAAAAATGTACAAAAAAAAAAAAAAAGCACATCTCACTGCCTCTGCTGGTTCTTCTCCCCTCTCCTGGTCTTCTCTGCTGATGTAGTCTAGCCCTCCCTGGTTCTTCTCCCTCTGTCCGCTGTCTTCTGTCTCTGCTGGGTCTTCTCCTTTATCTTCTGGCTCTTTTGCCGCTTCTCCCTCTGTTCTCCTTCCGATATTGACTTGACGCTCTAATGCCGGGTGCGTGGTGTGCCGCTACGTATATTGGCATGGGGCGGGGTCACCGGTGGCACCACCCATCATGCCCCCAGGTGACATAAGGGGCTGAGCCTCCGAATTGCATCACGCGGTGACCCCGACCCATGCCAATATAAGTAGTGGCACACACTGCGCACACCCAGCACTAGAGTGGTAGAGAGCGTGGAGTCAACATCGGAAGAAGAACGGAGGGAAAAGACCGGGTAAAAGTGCGAGAAGATAGCTGAGGAGACCCGGAGAGGGGAGAAGAACCGGCAGAGGCAGAAAATGTCGGCGGAGGACACAGAAGAGCCGGAGAGGGGAGAAGAGATCGTAAGAGACGACGGAGCTGCCTTTATAAATTACTTTTAAAAACCCATGTAACGTGTGTTATTTTTGACACTTTATTTTTATTTTTTGTGAATGGGTACAATGTAACCCATACTTATTCACATAGGGTGGGGGACCGGAATTTGGGGGCTTCCAGATTCCAATCTCCCCGCCTGCAGACCCTGGCAACTAACGGCCAAGGTTGTCGGGAAGAGGCCCTTGTCCTCATCAAAATGGGGACAAAGTGCTGTGGGGGGGGGGGGGGGGGGCGCAGGGCCCTCCTGCCCCAAAGCACCCACCCCACCCCCATGTTGAGGGCATGCGGCTTGGTACGGTTCAGGAGGAGGCGCTCGCCCCACCCCCCTTTCCAGATCTGCCAGGCTGTGTGGTCGGATAAGGTTCTGGTATGGATTTTGGGGGACCCCCAGGCTGTTTTTTTTGGCGTAGGGGTTCCCCTTAATATTCATACTAGACCAAAGGGACTGGTATGCTCTTGGAGGGGGAACCCATGCTGGTTTTTGAAAAAAAAAATTGTCATGGAGTTCCCTTTCAAGATCGTCAGAGCACAAGTCACATGCCAAAGTCGGATCAGTCAAGACGGTGATCTGACTTTGATCCGACTTCAGTGATATTCAATGGGCTGAAGTAGGATCGAAGTCGGACCAAAGTAATGCAGGGGGCATTTTCAAAGTCGGACCGACTTGTGCTGGACCAGTTAAGACGACTCCCATAGGGAAACCTTGATTTTCACACGTCATGCGGCATGAGCTCCCAATGCCGGAGCGATTTGTCGTACTGGTGTGAACCTGGCCTGAAAAGTGGTTCTACAAAGTATTGACTCGGGGGGCTAAATACAAATGTACCACACACTTTTCACATATTTACCCTATATACTCATGTATAAGCCGAGTTTTACAGCACATTTTTTTTGTGCTGAAAGTGCCCCCCTCGGCTTATACTTGAGTAACGCACTTTTCTGCAGCAGAGAATGACATTTTCCGAACTGACTTTGGGGTCCCGTATCTCGGGGGCCACGTGGTGCTAGGAAATTTGGTGTGAAACTCCAGTGGAACTAGCACTACAACATATCCAAATATGGGGTTCCTAGCACCAAGTGGCCCCGAGATACGGGGCCCCCAAAGTCGTTTTGGAAAATGTAATTCTTTGCTTCAGAAAAGTGCTTGACATTTTCCGAACCTACTTTGGGGCCCCGTATCTCGGGGCCACTTTGGTGCTAGGAACCCCACCTTTAGATATGTTGTAGCGCTAGTTCCACTGGGTTTGCACACCAAATTATTCTTATTATGCTGTATCTCGGGGCCACGTGGTGCTAGGAAATTTGGTGTGAAACCCCAGTGGAACTAGCACTACAACATATCCAAATATGGGGTTCCTAGCACCAAGTGGCCCCGAGATACGGGGCACCAAATTCAGTCAACTGTGTCCATCTGCAGCAATATTATTTCGGGACCCTTTGGGTCCAGAGACCCCAAATTTGGCTGCAGCTAGGGGGCATCTAGGAACCCTTAACTACCAAGTTTGAAGTTCGGGGGACCTATGACTGCAAATGGGCACAGCGAGGCTGCAAATGGGCATTGTTGACCCTCTTTTCTACTTATGCCGCGTACACACGGTCGGAATTCTCGTCGGAAAAAGCTCTGATGGTTTTCCCGTCGGAATTCCGACGGAATTTCGCTCAAACAGTCTTGCCTACACACGGTCACACCAAATTCCGACGGTCAGTAACACCAAGCCTTAACCGTTCGACTGCACTATAAAAGGGAAGTTTAATGCTTCTGAGCATGCGTCGAATTGTTTCCGAGCATGCGTCGGAATTTTGCGTGTCGGAATTGCATACACATGATCGGAAAATCCGATAGAAAGGTTTTCCGTCGGAAAAATTAAGAACAGGTTCTCAATCCAAAGTCCATCGGAAATTCCAACAGAAAAAGACCGATGGGCATACACACGGTCGGAAAATCCGATGAAAAGCTCCCATCGGACTGTTTCCATCGGAAATTCCGACCGTGTGTACGCGGCATTACAGTAGCTGCGCATTTCTCAACCTAGGCTTGTACTCGAGTCAATACGTTTTCCCAGTTTTTTGTGGTAAAATTAGGTGCCTCGACTTATATTCGGGTCGGCTTATACTCGAGTGTATACGGTATTTGGAAAAAATGTTGAAAACCATTTATCATTTTCCTTCCACTTCACAATTATGTGCCACTTTGTGTTGGTCTATCAGATAAAATCCAGTTGCGTTTTTTGCTTGCAATATGACAAAATGTGGAAAATGTCAAGGGTATAAATACTTTTTCAAGGCACCGTAGATAGATTAAACTTTTAGCTCCAACCATGCACCTTTTTTTTTTTTCCCTTTACTTCTATTTTAGAACATAGTCAGCGTTAGGTGGCTGTGCACTGTGTGCGGGAGTAAAAAAGGAAAAAGGTATTTGAAACGTTCGGCGTGGCTGTGAAGTGGTAAGCGCTAACAAGCTGAAATCTGCTGTGTGCAGCCGGGAACTATATTTGGGCTGAATGTGTGCCAGGAGCTGGAGATCGGCACCGGCTTCTATAAATAGCCCCTACCTGGAACGTGCCGCAACTACCTGCGCTGAGCAGAGCGGGAAACAAAAGGATTCCGTTAAAGTGGCGGCATCACATCTGTTCAACGTGCTGGGGGAGGGCGGGATCCTCTTAATGGTGACACCGCAAAAAAAAAAAAAATATATATATATATATATTTACCAAGTAGGGGTTATTTTATCTCATGATGATGAGAAATATGGCTTCTTTTTTTTAAATTCCTAATAATAATAATAAATAATAAATCCTTTATAAATAATAAATGATCATTGTTTCTGATCTATTATCCACTTGACCTCCAGAAGATTTACCCCCTTCATGATCAAGCTTTTTTTTTTTTTTTTTTTGCAACACACTGCGTTACTTTTAACCACTTCAGCCCCGGACCAATTGGCAGCCAAAGGACCAGGCCCCTGCGATTCGGCACTGTGTCGCTTTAACTGACAATTGCGCGGTCGTGCGACGTTCCCAAACAAAATTGGCGTCCTTTTTTTCCCACAAATAGAGCTTTCTTTTGGTGGTATTTGATCGCCCCTGCGGTTTTTATTTTTTGCGCTATAAACAGAAATAGAGACAATTTTGAAAAAAATGCTATGTTTTTTGCTTTTTGCTATAATAAAATATCCCCAAAAAATATATAAAAAAAAAACATTTTTTTTCCTCAGTTTAGGCCGATACGTATTCTTCTACATATTTTTGGTAAAAAAAACGCAATTGGCGATTATTGATTGGTTTGCGCTAAAGTTATAGCGTTTACAAAATAGGGATAGTTTTATAGCATTTTTATTAATTATTTTTTTTTACTAGTGGCGGCGATCAGCGATTTTTATTGTAACTGCGACATTATGGCGGACACATCGGACATTTTTGACACATTTTTGGGACCATTGTCATTTATACAGCAAATCTATTTAAATGCATTGATTCCTGTATAAATGACACTGGCAGCGAAAGAGTTAACCACTAGGGGGCGGGGAGGGGTTATGGGCTGTGACGTGTGTTTTTTTTTAACATTAGGGGGCGGGGCTGATGTCATTGATCGGCTTTCCTGTTGACAGGGAACAGCCGATCAATGAAAGGCAGTGTAGGAAGCGCGGGGAGAGGTTGTTTACACAGACCTCTCCTCGTTCTTCAGCTTTGTGACCCGATCGCGGGACACCAGCGGCGATCGGGTTCGCTGGTCCCGCGGCCCTGGTCACGGAGCGCGTGCGCGTGACCCACGGCTAGGCTCTTAAAGGGCCACGTACCCGTACGTGGTTTTGCCTAGCCGTCCCATTCTGCCGACGTACATCGGCGTGAGGTGGTCGGGAAGCGGTTAACTGACAATTACGCGGTCGTGTGGCACTAAAATTGATGTCCTTTTTTTTTTTTTTTTGGTGGTATTTGATCACTGTTGTTTTATTTTTTATTCTCACTTTTTTTTTTTACTTTGCTATAAAACCTATCCAATAAAAAAAAAAAAAAAATCAGATTTCATAAATTGATAAATTGCGCTCTCACAGTTTGAATGACAATTACTCAGTCATGCAACACTGTACCCAAATGAAACTTGCGTCCTTTTTTTCACACACATAGTTTTCTTTTGGTGGTATTTAATCACTAGTGTTTTTTTTATTTTTTGTGCTATAAAATAAAAAAAAACGTACATTTTTGTGAAAAAAAATATGCAGTTTTCTTTGTTTCTGTCATAAAATTTTGCTAATTAGTAATTTTTCTACCGCCCCAGTGTGAAAGGGGCCATAGAGTCTACAAACTATGGTGCCAATCACTGAAAATTGATCACATCTGATCCGGCCTTCAGTACATCAGGTGAATCTCATTTCTTGTGGCACTAACAAGTCAGGAAAGTACAAAATACCCCCCAAAATGACCCCTTTTTACAAAGTAGATATTCCAATGTATTAAGTAAGTAGCATGGTGAGTTTTTCTTTTAAGTTGTCGTTTTTTTTCCCACAATTCTTTGCAAAATGAAGATTTTTATTTTATTTTTTTACAAAAGTGTCATATTATTAGGTTATTTCTCACACACAACATATGCATACCACAAATTACACCCCAAAATACCTTCTGCTACTCTTCCCTAGTATGGCGATACCAAATGTGTGAGACTTTTACACAGCCTGGCCACATACAGAGGCCCAACATTGAAGTAGCACCTTCAGGCGTTCTACGAGCATAAATGACACATCTCATTTCTCAACCACCTATTACACTTTTGAAGGCCCTGGAGCACCAGGACAATGGAATTGCCCACAAAATTACCCCATTTTGGAAAACAAACACCCCAACGTATAATCTATGAGGCATAATGAGTCTTTTGAACGATTAATTTTTTTCCAGAAGTTTTTGGAAAATGTGGAAAAAAGAAAAAAAATAAAAAAAATTTATATATATATATATATATATTATATATATATATATTTTTTTACACAAAGTTGTCCATTTATAAGATATTTCTAACACATAGCATATATATAGCAAAAATTACACCCCAAAATACATTCTGCTACTCTTTCCGAGTATGGCAATACCACATGTGTGAGACTTTTACACAGCCTGGCCACATACTGAGGCCCAACATTGAAGTAGCACCTTCAGGTGTTCTCGGAGCATAAATTACACATCTCATTTCATTCCTACCTATCACACTTTTGAAGATCCTGGAGCACCAGCCCAGTGGAATTACCCAAAAAATGACCCCATTTTTGAAAGCAAAACACCCCAACGTGTATTCTATGAGGCATGGGCTGCAAATAGGTACTCGGTACTCTGATGGCCTGGTGACTGGTATTCGGGTAATCTGAAGGGCGGTGACTGGTACTCGGGTACTCAGATGAACTGTGACAGGTACTCAGATGAACTGTGACAGGTACTCAGATGAACTGTGACAGGTACTCAGGTACTCAGATGGACTGTGACAGGTACTCGGGTAGTCAGATGGACTGTGGCGGGTACTCAGATGGTCTGTGACAGTTACTCGGGTACTCAGATGGTCTGTGACAGGTACTCTGATGAACTGTGAGTGACAGGTACTTTGATGGCTGGTGACAGGTACTATGATGGGTGGTGACAGGTCCTCTTTATTGGGGGGGGGGGGGGGCAATCAGTGTGTGTGTTGGTGTGTACTGTAAGCTGTAACGAGATGTCACCGCGATCTCCGCCTCACACACGATCGGTGTGGGAGGAGGAGAACTGGGTAACATCTCGTTACCGCGGTTTGTTGACAGTTAGTGATCGGCTGTGAAAGGATCACAGCCGATCGCGTGGGTAAACAGCCGGCCAATGGCTGTTTACCAGCGTCGGTGACGAGCAGTGTTCCGGGAACACGCCGCCACCGACGTGCACTTGCCATGCACAGTGGGGGTGGAACCATCTGCGATCGGCTGTGACTTTATCACGGCCGATCACGTGGTAAACAGCCATGCCCAATGGCTGTTCACCCCCCCCCCCCCTCTGTGGCGAGCGGTGTGTCTCCTTGATTGGTTTGTGCAAAAGTTGTAGCATCTACAAACGATGGGCTATATATACTGAAATTTTGTTTTATTTTTATACAGTAATGGTGGCGATCAGCAACTTTTATAGCGGGGCTGTGATTATGGCAGAGGACAGTCGGACACTAACTGACACTTTTTGGGAACCAGCGACACTAATCAAGTGATCAGTGATAAAAATATGTACTGTCACTTTACTAATGACACAGGCCGGGAAGGGGTTAAACATCTAGGGTTCACTGTGTGTCTAGCCAGTGTTTTTGTGTGCTGCTTTCACTAAGGGATATACTGGATTTTATTCCCTGCTTTGCATTGCAGGGACAACAAAATCCACCACATCCTTGCCGACAGGAGAGCTCTGCATTGTTTACTCTGTCCAGAGTGTCTCCTCCAGTGATCGGCGGGTACCGGTAGACAGCTCCGGACTGTGTTTGTTTCAGTAGGACTAGGGCACAATTGTTCCCTGTATTTCTGAGCGGTGACTGGTAATAGTGCGGTAAAATGCCTGTCACACCACTAGTGTTGATTGTCCCCTAAGAGGGAAGTGTACACACCTGTTTAATACTGTGATTGTCAGATACAATTACAGCATTTAAAATAACAAACCACTTCCGGACCGCCCCACCGTCGTTATACGGCGGTACATTGAAGAGGAATATTGGTGGTATGGCAGCAGCTAGCTGCCATAACCCCCGGTATCCTCTTCTTCAGTGAGCGGTCTGGTTTCAGATAAAAGTGGTCTCTGTGGCGGATTCGCCACAAGATCACTTTTATCTGCAGCGGGAGGGGGCACCCCCTCCCAGTGCCCTCCGCCGCTTACCAGAGCCGTTGGCAGCGGTGGAGGTTATTGGATGTTTTCCCCTAGCCTGACATGGAGATGCCCCCACCCATCTCCTATATCAGTGATGGCGAACCTGGCACTCCAGATGTTTTGGAACTACATTTCCCATGATGCTCAACTACACTGCAGAGTGCATGAGCATCATGGGAAATGTAGTTCCAAAAATATCTGGGGTGCCAAGGTTCGCCATCACTGTCCTACATCATTGCAGGGCGGAAGCAACATCAAAACGTCACTTCCGCCCATAGCTCTTATAGGGCCATTTTATTTTTATTTATTTTTTTATATTTTTTAAATAACAAATTTTTTTTTATTTATTTATTTATTTTTTTGTATATTTTTTTAAATGACACTTTTTATTTTTTATTTTTTTTATTGCATTTTAGTGTAAATATGAGATCTGAGGTCTTTTTGACCCCACGTCTCATATTTTAAGAGGTCCTGTCATGCTTTTTTTTTTCTATTACAAGGGATGTTTACATTCCTTGTAATAGGAATAAAAGTGACACAATCATTTTTTTTTTTAAAAACAGTGTAAAAAATAAAGGGTAAAATAAATAAGAAGAAATAAAAAATGTTAAACGCGCCCCGTACCGACGAGCTCCAATGCAGAAGCGAGCGCATACGTGAGTAGTGCACGCATGTGAAAACGGTGTTTAAACAACACATATGAGGTATCGCCGCGATCGGTAGAGCGAGAGTAATAATTCTAGCCATTGACCTCCTCTGCAACTCTGTAATTAAATAGTTAATTAAAAGGCATGTTTTATGCAACCTGTAGAGTTTCTTTTAAGACATTGCCTATGGAGATTTTTAAGGGTACAAGTTCCACGAGCGGGCGCAATTTTGAAGCATGACGTGTTGGGTACCAATTTACTCGGCGTAACATTATCTTTCACAATATAAAAAAAAATTGGGCTAACTTTATTTTTTTATTCCAAAAAGTTTTTTTTTTTTTTTTTATTTATTTTTTTGCTCTTGCAAGACCGCTGCGCTGTGACAGAAAGTATTGCAACGACCGCCATTTTATTCTCTAGGGTGTTAGAAAAAAAATGTATAATGTTTGGGGGTTCTAAGTAATTTTCTAGCAAAAAAAAAAAGTTTTTTTTTTTAGCTCGTAAACAACAAATCTCAGAAAGAGGCTCGGTCCTTAAGTGGTTAAAGCAACTATACTTAACCTAATTCCCCCCCCCCCCCCCCCCCCACCCACCCTGAAGCTGGTTTTCTCTACCGCTCTGTCAGTCGCAGGCACTGCGACCTGATTATGAACAGTACAGCGCTATCACTCCTGCATTGTAAGGGAGGACGCTGGGTGCCCACCCACAGCTTAAAGTGTAATTAAAAGGCAAAACTATTTTTGTTTAAGATAGTGTAAGGGAGGGCGATAATTTATGTCAGTTTTTTTTTTTTATAAAAATAAAAAAAGAAATTTAATATTTAACCAAAGAAAAAAAAAAAAGGGATACTTGATATATAGATATATATATATATATATAAAAATTATTTTAAAAAAAAATAATTTTATGTCCATTTGTGTCGCGACTTCTTTTTTTTTTTCTTTTTGGACAGGTAAGTGCTTTTTAATATTTAACCACATCAATACCGGGCACTTTCGCCCCCTTCCTTCCCAGACCAATTTTCAGCTTTCAGCGCTCTCGCACTTTCAATGACAATTGCGCGGTCATGCTACGCTGTACCCAAATAATTTTTATCATTTTGTCCACACAAATAGAGCTTTATTTTGGTGGTATTTATTTACGACTCCGCTTTTCTATTTTTTGCGATATAAGCTGAAAAAAAAAGAGCAGAAATTTGGAAAAAAAAAAATATATATTTTCTTTCTTCTATTTTAAAATCCAATAAAATCAAATTTTGTCATAAATTTAAGCCAAAATGTATTCTTGCTACATGCTTTTGATAAAATAAAAAATCCCGTTAAGTGTATAATAATGGTTTGTGTGATCACGGACAGATGTGTGCAAATGATCATTGGGACATGTGATTTTACTGTTATATATGTGGGGGACATGTGTTGGGGGGATCATTACTATGTGGGGGGCGTGTGTTTTGGGGATCATTACTATGTGGGGGGCGTGTGTTTTGGGGATCATTACTATGTGGGGGGCGTGTGTTTTGGGGATCATTACTATGTGGGGGGCGTGTGTTTTGGGGATCATTACTATGTGGGGGGGCGTGTGTTTTGGGGATCATTACTATGTGGGGGGCGTGTGTTTTGGGGATCATTACTATGTGGGGGGCGTGTGTTTTGGGGATCATTACTATGTGGGGGGCATGTGTTTTGGGGATCATTACTATGTGGGGGGCATGTGTTTTGGGGATCATTACTATGTGGGGGACATGTGTTTTGGGGATCATTACTATGTGGGGGGACGTGTTTTGGGGATCATTACTATGTGGGGGGACGTGTTTTGGGGATCATTACTATGTGAGGGACGTGTGTTTTGGGGATCATTACTATGTGAGGGACATGTGTTTTGGGGATCATTACTATGTGGGGGACGTGTGTTTTGGGGATCATTACTATGTGGGGGACGTGTGTTTTGGGGATCATTACTATGTGGGGGACATGTGTTTTGGGGATCATTACTATGTGGGGGGCGTGTGTTTTGGGGACATGTGTGTTTTTGTTTGGGTGCAACGTCGCACGAACGCGCAATTGTCAGTTAAAGCGATGCAGCGCCGAATCGCAAAAAAAATGGCCTGGTCATTCAGCAGCCAAATTTTCCGTGGCTGAAGTGGTTAAAGGAGGACCTTTTACAAAAATAGTCCTAATCCTGTTTTTTAGAACTCCACCCCTCCAAATAAAATAAAAAAAAAGAATAAATTAAAATGATAGTTTGCGGCGCGCTTGCCTAGGCACTGGTGAAGTCACGCAACTTTTTTTCTGGGTAGTCTTTTTGGATTTCAAGCTGTTGAGCATAATTGCCCAAGTCAGTGGTGGTCCTTAAAGTCCTCTATAGCCGGTCAGTTGAATATTTTTATTTTCTTTTTTTTTTTTTTTTTTTTAGCTCTGAGCACCGCTTAGAAAACTCAAAGTTTTGGCTGAACTTTTGCATAGGCCATAGAGTCCCATTCCAGTGTCCTCCTAATGCCGCGTACACACGATCGGAATTCTCGTCAGAAAAAGCTCTGATGGTTTTCCAGACGGAATTCCGCTCAAACTGTCTTGTCTACACACGGTCACACCAAATTCCGAGCGTCAAGCACGCGGTGACGTACAACACTACGACGAGCCGAGAAAAAAATGAAGTTTAATGTTTCCGAGCATGCGTAGGAATTTTGCGCGTCGGAATTGCTAAAGACGATCGGAATTTTTGCTGGCCTTTTTTTTTTTTTTGGTTTTTTCCTTTTTTTTTATGGAAAAAATTTCAAAAAAAAATATTGTTAAAAAAAAAATTTTCCTGGCCGGAATTCCGATCGCGTGTACGCGGCATGAGAAGTGACGGCCCATCTGCCGGGTTGTTTATAAGATAAGAGAATTTTATGAGCGCTTTTACAGCACCTTTTATCCTTCTTTAATGAGTTTGACTTTTGTCGCCGCGGCGGAAAGCTTCCTTTCAGCGGAAATTTGTGGAAAAAAAGAAAAAAAAATAATATATATTTATATATATATATATATATTTAATATATTTTTACACTAAAGTTAGTCCATTTATAAGATATTTCTAACAAATAGCATATATATAGCAAAAATTACACCCCAAAATACCTTTATCTACTCTTTCCGAGTATGGAAATACCAATGTGGTGAGACTGCTTAAAAATGACTGGCCAACTTCATTACAGGAGGCCCAACATTTGAAGTACAGCCTATCGGTACTGGGACTGTGACAGGTTAATAGGGTAGATCAGATGGACTGTGGCGTGGTACTCTGAAATGGACTGTGGACAGTTACTCGGGTAACTCAGATGGTCTGTGACAGGTACTCTGTTGAACTGTGAGTGACAGGTAACTTTGATGGATGGTGACAGGTTACTATGATGGGTGGTGACAGGTCCTATCTATTGGGGGGGGGGGGGGGCAATCAGTGTGTGTGTTGTGTGTACTGTAAGCTGTAACGAGATGTCACCGCGATTCTCCGCCTCACACACGATCGGTGTGGGAGGAGGAAGAACTGGGGGTAAATCTCGTTACCGCGGTTTGTTGAAATTTAGTGATCAGGCTGTGAAAGGATCTATCAGCCGATCGCGGGGGTAAACAGCCGGCCAATGGATGTTTTTCCAGCGTCTGGTGACGAGCAGTCTTGTCTGGGTGAGCGGTCTGGTTTCAGATAAAAGTGGTCTCTGTGTGCGGATTCGCCACTAGATCAATTTTATCTGCAGCGGGAGGGGGCACCCCCTCACAGTGCATACGCCGCTTAACCAGAGCCGTTGGCAGCGGTGGAGGTTATTGGATGTTTTCCCCTAGCCTGACATGGGAGATGCCCCCACGGCCATCTTCCTATATCAGTGATGGCGAACCTTGGCACTCCAGATGTTTTGGTTCTACATTTCCCGATGTTGCTCAAACTACACTGCAGAGTGCATAGTCAATCATGGAGAAATGTAGTTCCAAAAATATCTGGGTTTGCCTAGCGTTAGCAATCACTGTCACTACATCATTAGCAGTGGCGGAAGCTTCATTCAAACGTCAATTCCGGCCGCATTGCACTTATAGGGCCATTTTATTTTTATTTATTTTTTTATATTTTTTAAATATCAAATTTTTTTTTATTCTTATTTATTTATTTTTTTGTATTTTTTTTTTAATGACACTTTTTATTTTTTATTTTTGTTATTGGGGCATGTTTAGTGTTAAAATATGAGATCTGAGGTCTTTTTGACCCCCACGTCTCATATTTTAAGAGGTCACCAAGTTTTACCGCCGTCAGCTGACGCCGATCAATAAATCTTCACGGTTTTATCTCTAAAATTTCGGGTTGTATAAATCGATGATTTGCTACGGTGCAAAGCCAAACGCGGCTTCTGAATGAGCGTGTGTTAAGCAACCGGCGGCGGAGCCGGGAGACCTTCCTCCGGGGGGGCGCAGCGGCTTTCTAAGGGGATGATTGGTGTAGCTCTGTTGTTGTTGAATTATGAGTGGAGGCCTTCTTGTTTGATGAAGTCAATAAAAAAAAAAAAAAAAGTCCAATCCTTTCTGCTTTGTTATTTCTAAGAGTTCTTCACGCATGTGGCCCAGGGGGGCAGGAAAAATGCACCGTTGAGCCGTGTTTTTTTTGCCCCCCTCCCCTGATTATCCCACTCAACCTAACACAGCAGCCATGCGGGGTCGTACATATACTGTGGCAAAGGATACCCGCTGTCGGTACTGCCACTGATGTGACCCATTCACATGAATTGGGGGGGGGGGGGGGGTGCAGCAGAACCGCCAACTGTGACCATTGGGGTGCCGCCTTTTTCAGGGCCAAAACGGATGAATAGGAATTGCTATTTCCTCTCCCATCCGCCTGTCAACTGCTCTCTGAAAGGCAACCCACCACGAGTCGCTTTTCAGAGGGGCGGCAAGGGCCTGTATAAAAAGTGATGGGCTTTTTTTTATTTTTTAATGTAGAAGAATACAATCGGCCTAAATTGTTGAAGAAATTTTGTGTTCTTTTAGTTTTTTTGGGGGATATTTATATATTTTTTGTCTTTTTTGGGGGATATTTATGTTTTTTTGTTAGTTTTTTGGGGGATATTTTTTGTGGATATTTATTATAGCAAAAAGAATTTTTTTTTTATTTTATCTTTTTTATTTTTTTTTTCAAAATTGTCGCTCTTCTTTTGTTTTATAGCGCAAAAAAAAAAATAATTTGCGATTAGCCCGTCGGGTTATCCTGTCTCATGACTTGATATGAAGTACTCAAATTCTTTTCTTTTTTTTTTTTTTTTTTTTTTCCATCCTCTATGAAGTACACTTGGATAAGCTTTTCAAAGAGGAATGTGAACTGCGTTAGCCTTCAAATATTTGTTTAGGTCAAAATAAAGGTAATGCCACTTAAAGGACAACTTCACTTTCTGCTGAAGTGTAATTTGGTACATTAAATATTTGAAATGCTTACTTGCAGTGTTTTTTTATTTTTTTTTATTTTTATTTTTTCAAATTTTGCGGTCTGTGCTAGCCCAGCTCCTCTGACCCTCCTCCCGATTTTATTTTATTTTATATTATTTTATGTATTTTATTTATATATATATATATATATATATATATATATATATCTCTATCCGCGTGTGTAGCTGCTGAAGAGGAGCAAAGAGAGAAACTATAGACTGTCACTGGAATGACAGCTGTGAGTTTGCTGGGGCTGCTGACCTCCCATATAAGAGGGTGCAACCAGCAACAGTCTCAGGGCTTTTGGATGTCTGCACAAGGGAGGATTTTACAAATAAAAAAAATAAAATAAAGAAAATGCTTCCCCAGCTGTTTTTTTTTTTTTTTTATTAGAATTTTACACTGCAGCACTCTCCTCTGCAAAACCTCTGTTCTGCCACTGAACCTCTTCCAGATTGAGTAGAAACGTAAACGAGCGATGGCAGAAAAAGACTAAGTGATCCACTAAGTCTGTACCATTTTTATCCTTTTTAGATTTTTTGTTTATATATTCTTTTTATATTTATTTATCATAATAATTTTTTTTGTTTTTTTTACTTTTTGCCTGAGCATATAATGACTGGCCACATGTATCCCACTTCTCTGAACCTGGGCTGTCCTCCACGCTGCTCTGCCATCAGACCTCTCCCAGATTGAAGAGAAACCTAGATGAGTGATGGCAGAGAAAAAAAGACTAATGCGGCATACACACGGTCGGAATTTCCGATGGAAACAGTCCGATGGGAGCTTTTCATCGGATTTTCTGACCGTGTGTACGCCCATCGGTCTTTTTCTGTCGGAATTTCCGACGGACTTTGGATTGAGAACCTGTTCTCAATTTTTCCGACGGAAAACCTTCCTATCGGATTTTCCGATCGTGTGTATGCAATTCCGAAAAAAAAAAAAATTACGCATGCTCGGAAGCATTAAACTTCCTTTTAATAGTGCTGTCGAACGTGTTGTATGCGGCGGTGTTACTGACCGTCAGAATTTGGTGTGACCGTGTGTAGGCAAGACCGTTTGAGCGAAATTCCGTCGGAATTCCGACGGGAAAACCATCAGAGCTTTTTCCGACGAGAATTCCGACCGTGTGTACGCGGCATTAGTGGTCCAACAATTTCACCCTTTTTTTATTATTTATTTTTTCCCCTTTTTTTTTAATTTATTTTTAAAAAAAAAATTTTCCTATTATTTTTCTTTTTTACATTTTCACTTGTACCATATATACTCGAGTATAAGCCGACCCGATATAAGCCGAGGCACCTACTTTTACCACAAAAAAATGGGAAAACGAATTGACTCGAGTATAAGCTAGGGTGAGAAATGCGCAGCTACTAAGTGGAAAAGAGGGTCAACAATGCCCATTTGCAGCCTCACTGTGCCCATTTGCATGCCATAGGTCCCCCAAACTTCAAACTTGGTAGTTAAGGGTTCCTAAATTTGGTGTTTCTGGACCCAAAGGGTCCCGAATGACATTGCTGCAGATGGACAGTTGACCAACTTTGGGGCCACTTGGAGCTAGGAACCCCAAATTGGTGTGCAAACCCAGTGGAACCAACATGACAACATATCCAAAGATGGGGTTCCTAGCACTAAGTGGCCCGGAGATACGGGGGGCCCCAAAGTCGGTTCGGAAAATGTAATTCTCTGCTGCAGAAAAGTGCTTGACTCGAGTATAAGCCGAGGGGGGCATATTCAGCACAAAAAAAATGCGCTGAAAAACTCGGCTTATACTCGAGTATATACGGTATATCCATTTTTTTTTTCTCCCAGATTGAATAGAAACCTAGATGAGTGATGGCAGAAAAAAAAAGACTAATGCCGTGTACACACGAGCGGATTTTCAGCTGGAAAAATCTTGGATGGTTTTTCCTACGGAATTCCGCTCAAGCTTGTTTGCATACACACGGTCACACACAAGCTCTCGGAACTTTCGCCCGTCAAGAACGCGGTGACGTGCAACAGTACGACGAGCCGAGAAAATGAAGTTCAATGCTTCCGGAATTTTCGGATCAGACATTTTTCCGACCGAAGAATAGAGAACGCGCTCTCAATCTTTTGCTGGTGGGAATTCCGCCAGCAAAAGTCCGATGGAGCGTACGCACGGTCGGAAATTTCCGACCAAAAGCTCTCATCAGATTTTTGCTGGCGGAATTTCCGTTCGTGTGTACGCGGCATAAGTGGTCCAACAATTCCACCCTTTTTTATTTTTTCCCATATTTTTTTTTTTCATTTTTACTTGTATATCTTTTTGTGTTTTTTGTTTTTGTTTTTATTTTTTATTTTTTTATTTTCTCTCCCAGATTGAATTGAAACGTAGGTGAGTGATGGCAGAAAAAAAAAAAATTTGCCTCGTACACCCGACCGGACTTTCAGACAAAACCGTGGAATTTTGTCCGAAGGGCGTTGGCTCAAACTTGTCTTGCGTACATGCGGCCACACAAATGTTGGCCAACAATTCCGAATGTAGTGATGTACTAAGTGTTTTTTCAGCTCTTTTGCGCCACCCTTTGGGCTCCTTCTGCTAATTTTGTGTTAGTAGAAGTTTGGTGAGTGTTGATTCGCGCTTTTCAGTTTGTTTCTGAACGGTCGTTCTTCAACTAGACATGTTGCGGAATCGGAAAAGAGATAACGTGTTATTTACTATTGGCCTTGGAGTTATCGCTTTGACATAATTTTTTGGTTGAATAATAATGACTTGATTTGGTATATTTTCTATATTTTTGGATGCATAGAATGCACTTTTTGGTTAAGTTCTATTGGCAGATAGCATTTCTAATGCGCAATAAAACAATTGTGTAGAATAATACTTGGCGTGTGTTTTACTTCAAATGACAGTTAGGGAGTCGGCAGTTTTATTTAAAAAAAATACAATGTAAAATTGACAAGGGGCACCAACATAGTTGTATTTTTGGTCGGGAGCTCTGTGACCCCGGCCGCGGGACCAGCGGACCCGATCGCCACTGGTGTCCCGCGATCGGGTCACAGAGCTGAAGAACGGGGAGAGGTCTGTGTAAACAAACCTCTCCCCGCGCTTCCTACACTGACTGTCACTGATCGGCTGTTCCCTGTCATCGGGAAAGCCGATCAGTGACGTCAGACATCAGCCACGCCCCCTAATGTAAAAAAAAACACACACACACGTCACAGCCCATAACCCCTCCCCTCCCCCTAGTGGTTAATTCCTTCACTGCCAGTGTCATTTATACAGGAATCGGTGCATTTAAATAGCATTGATTGCTGTATAAATGACAATGGTCCCAAAAATGTGTCAAAAATGTCCGATGTGTCCGCCATAATGTCGCAGTCACAATACAAATCGCTGATTGCCGCCATTACTAGTAAAAAAAAAAATATATTAATAAAAAATGCTATAAAACTATCAGCTATTTTGTAAACGCTATAACTTTTGCGCAAACCAATCAATAATCGCTAATTGCGATTTTTTTTTTTTTATTATTTTTTTTTTTTTATTTATTTTTTTTACCAAAAATATGTAGAAGAATACGTATCGGCCTAAACTGAGGAAAAAAAAAAAACGTTTTTTTTTATATATTTTTTTGGGGGATATTTATTATAGCAAAAAGTAAAAAATATTGCATTTTTTTCAAAATTGTCGCTCTATTTTTGTCTATAGCGCAAAAAATAAAAACCGCAGAGGCGATCAAATACCACCAAAAGAAAGCTCTATTTGTGGGAAAAAAAGGACGCCAATGTTGTTTGGGAGCCACGTCGCACGACCGCGCAATTGTCAGTTAAAGCGATGCAGTGCCGAATCGCAAAAAGGGGCCTGGTCCTTTGGCTGCCAATTGGTCCGGGGCTGAAAGATGTTATTAAAGAAGAAGAGAATTCTGCGCTGCATTTGGAGATTTCATAATTTGCCACGTCACAAATGTTAGTTCTCCATTACGAACGCTAGTACGTAGGTACTTTGGACTTTTGTCCGACGGACTTGTGTACACACGCTCAGAAAATCCGACAACAGACATTTGTTGGCGGAAAATTTGAGAGCCTGCCATCCAACATTTGTTGGCGGAAAGTCCGACAACAATTGTCCGATGGAGCGTACACACGGTCAGACTTGCCGCCAACAAGCTCACATCCAACATTTCCCATCGGAAAATCTGATCGTGTGTACGCAGCATAAGTGGTCCAACAATTTCACTCTATTTTTCTTCTTCCTCTTCTTCCTCTTCCTCTTCCTCCTCTTCCTCCTCTTCCTCTTCTTCCTCTTCTTCCTCTAACTCTTCTTCTTCTTCCTCTTCCTCTTCTTCCATCTTCTTCTTCCTCCTCCTCCTCCTTCTTCTTCTTTCTTCTTTCTTCTTCCTCTTCCTCCTTCCTGTACGCGGCATAAGTGGTCCAACAATTTCACTCTATTTTTATTCCTCTTCCTCTTCCTCCTTCTTCTTCCTCTTACTCCTCTTCCTCCTCTTCTTCCTCTTCTTCCTCTTCTTCCTCTCTTCCTCCTCTTCCTCCTCCTCCTCCTCTTCCTCCTCCTCTTCCTCCTCTTCCTCCTCCTCTTCCTCCTCTTCCTCCTCTTCCTCCTCTTCCTCCTCTTCCTCCTCCTCCTCCTCTTCCTCCTCCTCCTCTTCCTCCTCTTCCTCCTCTTCCTCCTCCTCTTCCTTCCTCTTCCTCCTTCCTGTACGCGGCATAAGTGGTCCAACAATTTCACTCTATTTTTATCCCTCTTCTTCCTCTTCCTCTTCCTCCTCCTCCTCCTCCTCCTCTTCCTCCTCCTCCTCCTATGATGCCCCAGACACCATGTATCGCACTTCTCTGATCCTGAACAAGTCTTCAGGGGTTGTATCACCACCCAGGCTCACTCCCTTTACTGTACTGCAGAGCATAGCGGTGGTCTCAGCAATATTGAAGACCCCCCCGAGGGGGGATAAGAAAAAGAAAAAAGGAAGGATCTCTGATGTTAGCGGGCCAAACAAAAGATGCCAGAAAAAAAACGTATAATTTAATTATTTTTTTTTTTTTTAAAATAAATAAAAGGTTTGGGAGAGGCAGGCTTGGGGAATGTGGGAGCTCTAATTCTGGAGTTCTGTATTAAGGGGATTTTTGCTCCGACGTTCTTATTTTCTTATGACAGAACGCTCAGACTGGGCTGACGCGCCCAATTCCGGCCAGCTTGGCTCTGCGGCCTGTGAGCGGTGTCTCCAATGCTTCTGTATCTCGGCTGTATTCTCAGTGGGTTGAAGTTTGTTTCCCTGGTTTCCCCCTGCGGGACTCTCTGTGGATCGCTCAGCTGTTCGCCATCTATGAGGTCACCTTCTATTTCCAGAGCGCGGAAAGTCTTACGTAAGGTCGGTGTGGTGACTGTTTATAACATGGTGGCCTCCTGTGTGAGGCCGTCCCTCCGGAATACCCGACTCCGCTGTAATCTGCAGAGATTTCCATCCTGAAATAAAGCAATAAAAATTTTCATAAATGGAAGAGAACTAAAATCATTTCCCAAGATTCAGTAAACCTGAAAATGAGGGTTTAGTTTTTGACAGATGCCAGAGAGGTAGAACCCCAAGAGTTTCTTGGGCATGTGCTGTGCCCATTATGATGGGTTCCCACCATCCCTGTGCTGAGTTCCCAGGTCTGTACACCAGCTGTGCCCATTATGAGGGGTTCCCAGGTCTGTTCACTTGATGTGCCCATTATGAGGGGTTCCCAGGTCTGTACACCTGCTGTGCCCATTATGAGGGGTTCCCAGGTCTGTACACCTGCTGTGCCCATTATGAGGGGTTCCCAGGTCTGTACACCTGCTGTGCCCATTATGAGGGGTTCCCAGGTCTGTACACCTGCTGTGCCCATTATGAGGGATTCCTAGGTCTGTACACCTGCTGTGCCCATTATGAGGGGTTCCCAGGTCTGTACACCTGCTGTGCCCATTATGAGGGGTTCCCAGGTCTGTTCACCTGATGTGCCCATTATGAGGGGTTCCCAGGTCTGTACACCTGCTGTGCCCATTATGAGGGGTTCCCAGGTCTGTTCACCTGATGTGCCCATCATGGGTTCTCACCCTCCCTGTGCTGAGTCCCTGTGCTAAGTCCCTGGGTCTGTTTTTTTAAAAAGACTTGCATGCTGCATGTTTGGTGCGGAAAAAAAATCGAAACCAAAAAATGCTCTTCCCGCAATAAAATGAACGGAAAACGCATAAAAAATGCACCCACATTTGTGTTTTTTGTTACTTTTGTTCTTTGCCAGCTTTCACTTTTCAGCTCTGTCGCACTTGACAATTGCATGGTCATACAACACTGTACCCAAATGACATTTTTCTAATTTTTTCCCCCCACAAATAGAGCTTTCTTCGGTATTTGATCATCTTTTTTGCGCTATAAACACAAGAAGAGGGACAAGTTTGGAAAAAAAAATTTTTTTTACTAATTATAAATAAAAAAAAAAAAAAATGTTTTCCTCAGTTTAGTCCGATATGTATTCTTCTACATATTTTTGGTAAAAAAAAAAACACAATAAGCGTATATTGATTGGTTTGCGCAAAAGTTATAGCATCTACAAAATAGGGGATAGATATCTATCTATCTATCTATATCTATATATATAATCTATCTATATAATTTATTTATTTTTTTACTAGTAATGGCGGCTATCTACATTTTTAATCCTGGCTGCGACATCACGACGGACACTTTTGACACCATTTTGGGACCGTTGTCGTTTATACAGCGATCAGTGCTATAAAAATTCATTGATTACTGTATAAATTACACTGGCAGGGAAGGGGTTAACACTAGAGGGCGATTAAGGGGATAAATGTGTGTCCTAGGGAGTGATTCTAACTGTAGGGGGAGGGGACTCACAAGGGGAGGAGACCGATCGGTGTTCCTCTGTACTGGGAACACACTATCGGCTCCTCTCCTCTGACAGGACGTAGATCTATGTGTTTACACACACAGATCCATGGTCCTGCTTGGTTAACGGGTAATCGCCGGTGCCAGGCAGACATTGCGGTTGCCGGGCACACGCATCCTGTCCCGAGTGACGCAGCGGGGGAGCGCACACCCCCCAGATGGCCGGGAAGCCCAGGACGTCATAGGATGCCCGCCCAGGATGGGAGATCCCTCCTGCTGATGTTATATGACTATATGCGGGTTGTGAAGTGGTTAATATAAAGACACTTACCTGTCCAGGGCGGCCGCGATGTCCTCATCCGAAGCGGACCCGTCCCTCGGCTCCCAGGTGGAGGTGCCGGCATCTTCAGTAAGGGAATTAGGAAGTGAACCTTGCGGTTTCACAGCCTGGTTCCCTACTGCGCATTCACGAGTCGCACTGCGCGATCTGTCTGGTCCCTGCTGTCTTCTGGGACCTGTGTGTCTCCCAGAAGACAGTGGGGGGGGGGGGGCAGAGGAGGGGCCGGACATGGTGTACATGTGTAGACATGGCGTAGATCACTGTATCTTCTCCCCCCCTGAAAGGTGGCAAATGTGACACCGGAGGGGGGGAGGAGTCCGGACAGCGGAAGTTCCATTTTTGGGTGGATCTCCGCATTAAGGCCGAGTTCACACCTATGCATTCTGCAGTGCGTTTTCAGTTTTGCAGAAACGCACTACAGTCCATTTAACAGGATTTCCTATTGGTCACATTCACATCTGTGCGTTTTCAACCAGTGCATTTTTTATTTTATTGCATAGACTTCAATGGAAATGCAGCAAAAGTGCAGTTCTTGCATTTTTTTATGTGTTTCTGCTGGTTTCTCTAGCATAAGACACCTGCCAAAAACATATAACATGTCAAAAACGCATGTCGAAAAACAAAATGCACGTGGGAAACGCATCAACTGCAACCTAGAGATGTGTGAACATAGCCTCAGACTATAAATAAAATCAAAGTATAGGGAGTTTTTGTTTTCCTTTTTTTTCCTTTCCTTTCCTTTTCTTTTTTCTTTCTTTCTTTCTTTCTTTCTTTCTTTCTTTCTTTCTTTCCTTCTTTCTTTCCTTTCTTTCTTTCTTTCTTTCTTTCTTTCTTTCTTTCTTTCTTTCTTTTTTCTTTCTTTCTTCTCCTTTCTCCTTTCTTTCTTTCTCCTCCTTTCTTCTCCTTTCTTCTCCTTTCTTTTCTTTCTTCTTTCTTTCTTTCTTCTCCTTTTTTTTTCTTTCTTTTGTCCCTTCTTTCTTTCTTCTCTTTCTTCTTTCTTCTCCTTTCTTTCTTCTCCTCCTTTCTTCTCCTTTCTTTCTTCTCTTTCTTTCCCCTTTCTTCTCCTCCCTTTCTTCTCCTCCTTTCTTCTTCTTTCTTCTCTTTCTAGCTTTCTTTCTTTCTTTCTTTCTTTCTTTCTTTCTTTCTTTTTTTTTTCTTTCTTTCTTCTCCTTTTCTTTCTTTCTTCTTTTTCTTTCTTTCTTCTCCTTTTCTTTCTTTCTTTCTTCTCCTTTTTCTTTCTTTCTTTCTTTCTTTCTTTCTTTCTTTCTTTCTTTCTTTCTTTCTTTCTTTCTTTCTTTCTTCTTTCTTCCTCCTTTTCTTTCTTTCTTTCTTTCTTTCTTTCTTTCTTTCTTTCTTTCTTCTCCTTTTTCTTTCTTTCTTTCTTTCTTTCTTTCTTTCTTTCTTTCTTTCTTTCTTTCTTTCTTTCTTTCTTTCTTCTCCTTTTCTTTCTTTCTT